>JAGDQO010001314.1:0-335910 GCA_018342035.1 Solanum appendiculatum
CCTGAGAAGATTTCAGTTGCTATATTTGTCACTGCTCTAATGCCTGGTCCAATTCTCGATGCAGCCACCGTCTTTAATGAGGTATCATTTTCAAATTTAGCCATGAGATGATATTCTTTAAGTTAGCTTGCACTTTTTCATGTTTGAAATTATTATACTTTAGTACAGTCATCCAGTGGAGCAATATTTAAACTTGATAATCGTCTTACATTCGATAATGGACTTGCCAATCCTCCAACAACCTTCATCTTTGGTCCGAAGTACTTGGCGAGTTATCTTTATCCACTGAGCCCAATTCAGGTAAGCAGACTGCAGAGCATAGTAAAAATATAAATTGAAATAGCTGAGTACTGGTACTCTTGATAATGAGAATGGCCGTGACAAAAGTTTTTCTTTTCCTTCTTGGTGTTAGGACTGGGGACTGGCTACTACATTAGTAAGGCCAATTTATTTTCACAGTTTGGATGAAATATCAAAGGAGATAGTTCTTTCAAACAAAAATTATGGATCAGTTAGACGAGCTTACATTGTGGCAGCTGAAGATAAAATTCTAAAGAAGGAATTTCAACAGTTAATGATTGAAAAGAATCCACCAGATCAAGTAGAAGAGATTTTAGGATCTGATCACATGCCCATGATGTCTAAACCCCGTCAACTTTTTACTCTTCTTATGCGTATTGCCAACAAATGACAAGCTATATTAATAGCTTAAACCAGCTTGTGATTACATATTCATGAATAATGCATAGTTGAAATAAAATTAGATTACCCTTTGTTGAATCAGTCTTTTGTTCATTGTGTAGAGATTCCCTTTGCTGTTCCCCACAAAAAACATCTAGGAAATGTTCAACATAAGCAAGTTGTAATTTTTGGGCTTATCACTTGGCGTCAGGGGTTTTGTGGAAGGGTGCCTTTCTAATTATATCTCCATTACATGAGCCTTTACAAAATAATATAATTTCTACGGAACTCCATCATATCGTGTGAGAGAGAAGGATCCAAGTAACGCCATGTTGCAATTATTTTCATCAGATCATAGATTCCAAAAGTCAATGTACATATGTCATGTTTGGGTGTAGAACTCTAGCCCAAACTTACCTTTGACTTACTGAAATGTCGAAGGAACAAAATCCATCCACTCAAGATTTTACTACTCGATTTCAGTTGCTGTTTTTGTTACTGCAATGATGTCTGGTCCAACTCTGAATGTTTCTACCCTCACGAAAGAGTTCAAATTTTCCCTTGCTTGTTTTCATTCTATTTGTTGAACATATTTGGTTATAATTTAATGCAAGCACCCAGTGCTTAATTTAATTATCCCCCCTCAGTTAACAATTTTCGTCTGTGGTATGAAATCACTCGGGCCATAGAGTCCTCTGTTAGATAACACGTATAATCATCTATGACCTTTATGATTATGAGTAATACTTCAAATGGTTGTGACTTTGTTTGAAAATGTCCTCATTTATCCTGCATAGTGTAGAAAAACTTCTGAAAGACTTTTAGGTTCAGTCAGCAGTTGACATTGATCTTTGTTATCCTTTCTTTTATCAGTGAAACTGACAATCAAACTGTTTTATGCAACTTCAGCCTGAATATTGTAATAATCTATTCTCTTCCTCTAGTTGACTTAGTGAATGATAAAATTCCCAACAAATAATACTTGACATGGGATTGCTTCAGCAGGGAAGTAAGTTAGAAGGTCAAACACCTTGAGTATCTATAATAATTGCCTTATAATGGTTCATACTGTGAGCTCAAAGTTCAAAAGAAGAGAAGAAAGTAAATGGAGAAAAACAAGTTCCTAATAAGTTTAGTACTGATACTTTTGTTGCCATATGTAAATTCAACGACATCAAGGCATAAAACTATCAAGCACTTTGTGCTAGTTCATGGGGCGTGTCACGGAGCATGGTCTTGGTACAAGATTGTGGCACTGATAAGATCTTCAGGGCATAATGTCACATCTCTTGACTTAGGTGCTTCAGGAATCAACAAGAAACAGGTCCTCGAAATCCCACATTTATCTGATTACTTTAGTCCGCTAATGGAGTTCATGGCTTCTCTACCTACACATGAGAAAGTGATTCTTGTAGGCCATAGTTTTGGTGGATTGGCCATATCTAAAGCCATGGAAAGCTTTCCGGAAAGGATTTCAGTTGCTGTATTTGTAACTGCTCATATGCCTGGTCCAACTCTAAATGCAACCACTCTCTTAGCCAAGGTATATATAATTCATCAACTTTACCTTTGCTTTGATCTCTTCAGTCAGCTAACATTTTTTCATGTTTGAAACTATTATCTAGTTGCAGTCTTCCAGTGGAATGATATCTCAACTTGATAATCGTGTAACGTACGATAATGGACCAACCAATCCTCCAACAACCTTCATCTTTGGTCCAAAGTACTTGGCAAGAAATATTTATCAGCTGAGCCCAATTCAGGTAAGCAAAGTATAATGGTCATGAGGATGGCTCTAATGTTACATGTTTTCGCCAGTTTATTCGAGTAGAACATTAACATCATTGAACTAATTAAGCAATTTCCTTTTCTTTTTTCCCTTTTTGTTGTTAGGATTTGGCGCTGGCCACTACACTAGTAAGGCCGCTATACTTATACAGTGTTGAAGATTTTGCTAAGGAGATAGTTGTTTCAAGCAAAATGTATGGAACAGTTAGACGAGTATTCATTGTTGCTGTGGAAGATAAAACTCTAAAAAAGGAATTCCAGCAGTGGATGATAGAAAAGAACCCTCCACATGAGGTGGAACAAATCTTTGGCTCTGATCACATGGCCATGATGTCTAAGCCCCTAAAACTTTTCACTCTTCTTCTGCGCATTGCTCGCAAGTGACTTCATCTGTGATTTCATATTCAATAATAAAGTATATTGCACTTCAACTTTCACCTGTATTTTGATAATACTAGTTTTTGGCGCACGTCCACCCTAGATCAATTGAGTACACAGTACTTCGGTCTCAATTTATGTGGCACGTTGAAATTTCGAGAGTCAAGTTAGCTTTTTTATCAAAATATTTTTATATGACTTTTAAATATTTTAAGTTGTTAATTATTGTGATTGTGATTTGTAATATTTTTTTACACAGTTTCCAAAAATATAAATTTTATTTTTTAAAAAATAAAGCTTCTATATTGAAATTCATAATCAAAATTTATAATTTTGAATCTCGGAATTTCAACTTTGTAGAGTACTAAATAACCAGAGAGGAGCTGCTTCCGCTTTGTAGAAAAAAGGCATTCTACTTTAACAACCAGTCAAGTCAACGGCTGAATTACAAATTCTAAAACAGTTAATAAATCAAAAGAACATAACTTTTTAAGAATAGTCACTTCAAAATGTATAGGTATCTTTTTTTATTCCGTTAAATATTATTGTTACTATATTATTATAAAATAATACTTTTATGAATATGACATCTAAGCTATTAGGAAGGGGATTTAGATCTTTTGACTTTCTTTTATAATATAACTAATTTTTTCGGAATGTGTGTGTCGTCATGTATTATAAATATTAGTAAAACAATATTAATATTATTAAAATAATAAATTATACATGAAAAATATAAAATCTAAGTTCCTGTGGATAATCAATATGGATATATAGATATAACAAATTGATTCAGATTTTACTCCTTGAGTTAATTTGTATTCTCGAACATAAGTATTAATTAATTCTTTCAAATATAATTTTATATCCATAAAATCAATTAAACTAACAGTTCAACAAGTCTATATTTATAGGTTTATGCGGGTTTTTCCTCAACCGCCCCACCCGCTTCATTGTCATCCCTAATTAAGTGATAGGTTTTAGGATTAAGTAATTTATCGGAAAAGTTTAATGATTTAAAAATGCCTCTACAACCAAATTCTTCAATCGAATAAATGGGTTATAGAAAACTATTCTTATATATTATGCGTAGTATATTTTTTTAATCAAATAAATAAAATTAATTTAGTGTACAATGGAACTTTTCAATTCTCTTAATTTTCCAAGTTGTCACCTGTTTTGGTCTAACTTAAGCTTAATAATTTAATTATTCTTAGGGTGTGTTCAGTACGAAGGAAATTGTTTTCTAGAAAAATAAGTCAGTCTCTTATTTAGTTTCTTGCGTTCAATAAGTAAAAGAAAATATTATCCTAAAAATAATCTAGACAAATATTATGAGAGATGTAGTGAGGATAGGGTGTGGGGGTCTGGCGATGGGGGCTATGGGCCGGGGAATTGGGGGTGAACAACAGGTGTGTTGGAGCGCGGGGAAGACATAATCAATGTGGAATGCCACTTGTGGAACTTGTTTTCTCTACTTTAACTAGGGAAATACTATCTTAGAGAAAATGTTGTCAAAAATTTTTAACCAACCGACCATGGAAAAATTGGAAAACATTCCCACATTTATCTGATTACTTCAGTCCGTAAATGGATTTCATGGCTTCTCTTCCTGCAAATGAAAAAGTGGTTCTTGTAGGTCATAGCCTTGGTGGATTCGCGATAACTAAAGCCATGGAAAGCTTTTTCGAAAAGATTTCAGTTGCTATATTTGTCACAGCTGGAATGCCTGGTCCAACTCTTAATGCAACCACTATCTATAGCAAGGTACCTTTTTGCTAACTTTTCAGCCATGAGATGATAATCTCTTATGTTAGCTAACAATTTTTTCTCTTATTAAGACTCTGGTTTCTTTGAAATCATCCAGGGTAATAGACTAGTGGCATCTCAACTTGATAATCGTGTTACATACGACTATGGACCCAACAATCCTCCAACAACCTTCAACTTTGGTCCAAAGTACTTGGCAAGCAATCTCTATCAGTTGAACCCAATTCAGGTAAGCAAAGCACCACCAAGATCTAAAAGTGAAATAGCAGAGTTCTGAATTATTCAAATTAGACACTGAATCAAAATGGAACTTGCTAAGTTGTGTGTGTGTGGACATGTTCTTTTTTCCTTTTTTTGGTGTTAGGATTGGGAGTTGGCTACTATGCTAGTTAGGCCACGATATTTATATAGTCTGGAGGAGATATCAAAAGAGATAGTTCTTTCAAGCAAAAGGTATGGATCAATAAGACGAGTGTTTATTGTGGCTGCTGAAGATAAACAACTAAAGAGGGAATTCCAACAATGGATGATTGAAAGGAATCTCCCTGATGAAGTGGAAGAGATACCGGGTGCTGATCACATGGTCATGATGTCTAGGCCCCATCAATTTTTTACTACTCTTCTGCACATTGCCAACCAGTGACAAGCTATCTTGATAGCTTTACCAACATGTGATTACATGATATCAAGAATAAAAACATAATTAAAATAATCAAACTATTATATATACCTCAATATACAAACAAGTTGCCTATCTTTTTTCTAAAAAAAATAAAAATTGCAAGTTATTGTGCTGCAAAGTTTTTAAACTTATCATATAGCATCCGGGGTTCTGAAAATGGTGCATTAATAAAGTTAAAGAACTTCTGAAAAATTTGTAACTTAACGCAACCAATTACAATGAAAACAGGTTCAAATAAGAGCAATATCATAAAATTTCAGTCTCTTAAATACCGTTGAGAAACTTTATATACAGTTCAGCAACATTGAAGGTCCAACATCCAATGTTGAGTGGGACAAACTCTCCCTTTTGTGGAAGTCGTATCTATCAAACAACGAAATCAATTAAGACATAAATCCAGTGGTAGAAAGGGAAAAAATGGTAAATAATATTGTCGCGAAGATTAATGTAGTCGTTAACATCAGACATTCAGGCCTAACTTCAGACCTGAATGTATATCTGAAGTTGGACTTCATTCAAACTCAAGTTCAAAATCAGGTATACGAGTCTGAAGTTAGGCTTGGTATAGTTCAAGCTTCAGACTTACGGATATGAAGATGTTCAATCATAAGTTCATATCTAAATGACTTAAATTCGAACTTTTGGCATGACAATTCCCCAATTAAAAACTCTATATTGAATTTCCACTTCAGTCCCGTAAGTCTGAATAGTTGATTCTGAAACGGGTAAAATATAAATATTTTGTAATTTTCGGTCCTCCAATCGGCTATTTGGATACTTGCCTTTCAAAGACAAATCGAAAGCAAGCCGTAACTTTGGCTCAAGATAACTAAATGCGCAAGTAAATGACACTTCAATCATTTTCATTACATTTGACAAACTTCTGCAACCCCACGTAAACCCTGATCTAGTGAAATGTCGAATTTGAAGGAAGAAAAATTCAAAATTCACTCAAATAATTAATCATGTGGCCAAGGTTAATTATCATCTTATCAGATTCTTTATGTATAACTTACATAAATCCCATAGTGTAAGATCTAATTACATCATATACCTACTCTTTTCTATTTTACAAAAATCTCTTAAAATCAGTGCTATCCGGATACATAGCAAACAAGGCGGATACATTAATTCTGATATATTAAAGCAGATTCAGTTACAATTTAAAAGGAAAAGAATCACAAAATTGAATGTGAGTTCCCCAAATCATGCTAATTAAGTTGATATCAATCTCTCCCAAATGGTAACAACTTCAATCAATTCAAAATACAATTTTTCTTCTCTCAATTCTCTCCCAAATCCGCCCAGCTTCAAACAAATTTCTCCCAAATTTCCATCATCTCCCTCAAACCTCCATTGCAGCCCAAATCATGAAAAATTGAAATTACTCGACAAAATTGGCTGATACAATATGAATATATCGATTTTACTGAGACATTCAGGAATTCGGGTAAGCAAGGTGAGTTATGAAGGTTACTAATAGTATTATGGACTCAAGAATCCCAAAATGACGTGCACTTTGTTCTTTTGTATTATAAAAACATGCAAGGAATCTATGATAAAGTTGCTCTAGTAGTCCAGATGACTTGAGCCATAGGGTACTAATAGAAGGATATGGTTTCGAAGGTGATGATGACTACTGGATAATCAAGAACTCATGGGGTACATCATGGGGAGTGGAGGGGTATGGATCTGTAAGAAGAAATAGTGACTTGTCATATGGTGTTTGTGCCATTATTTCATTGGCTTCTTATCTGATGAATGAATTATCTTTTGTATTATCTCTTTATCCATCTCCGACCGTTCAAGCACTTCCTCCACCATTCCCTCTACCCTCTCCACCATTGGTATATAGTTTTTTAATGTATCATGGTTATAGTTTTGTTTTGTCGTTTTGATGTGAATATGTAAGTCATGATACATTAGTGGTAAACGACACACGTGTATTGTAATTTTGTATCTCTAGATTATGATGTGGTCATTATTTCGTATCTGGATGTGATTTGTATAAAAATGTTTTATCATAATATATTGTATATGATACATGTAATAAATGGATTAACAATTGAGATTGATCAGATACATTTTGAATATCGAGTGTGTGTATCACATATTTGTATAAATGCATCAGGCTATTATTGTGTATATTGTACATATAAATAGTGTAACCATCAAGATATGTAAATTACTTGTTTTGATCAAGAAAAAATGTGGATGATACATTAATATATATCAATCTTGGATTTTTGTGAATGGTTGTATCATTGGTTATTGTAATGTATCTGGTACATGTTATAATATGGTTACAAAGTGTCGTTATGTGTAAGTTTGTTGTTAGATAGGTATTACTTTGAAAATTGAAAAAAAATGTATTTCATATAATGTATCACTAAATTTTTTAATGTTAGGAGATTGTTCCATGTCGTATGAGTTCCAGTTATAGAACATTATGATTTATGTATCAAGATTATTATTGGGTAATATGTACATATATATCGCATTCTAAGTTGGATAAGATTGAACAAATATTAAAGAGTGCAGATACATAACACACAACTCATTTGTTACTGTCTATATAACATTTTAAATTTGAATAAGATTGATGATACATTAAAGAACTTGATAAATGTAAATGATACATTAGGTAGTGTTTATGTATCAACAACATTTATATTGAACATGATAAAACTAATCGAAGATTCAACAACATTAGGATTATGTATCAACACCTTAAATATGAATATGATACATTGCATAAAACAAATGCTCTGTAGCAGTGATATATCAGATCAGTGATGACACTAATCTTGGGTATGAATTTCAAATTGATGTATCCGGAAAAGGGGATGATAGGAGCAAAAGAAGGGATTTTTGATATTTTTTGAAAAGGTAGGAAAAATAAGAAAATATAGTAAAAAAGGGTGTGTAGTCAGGTAATTTTTTCAAAAAAAATTAAAAAGAGCAAAGAAAGAAAAAGAGCCAGTAAAGGGAAAAAGATATACATAGCATTAATATAATGAGATTATGGGGAGGAAAAACGGTACCAAAAAAGAAGTAATTGATAGAGGTATTAGGAAAAGAGATTACTAATTAATAGTATTAATGATGGAAAAAAACTTAAATGACAGCAACTTTTAAGGTAAATAATTTTTAAAAAGACACAAAATCTTATAGGGAATAAAGTACACTAAATGAAAAGAGATCCACCTTTTGAATAACTTGAAATTATTAATTGGAAAGAGAAAAGATTTGAAATTAAAAAATGGATTAATGGAGGAAACTGCTGAAAGATATGTGGCGTGAAAAAAGGAAGGAAAATCTTGGATATAAATTTCAAATTGATGTATCCGGAAAAGTGAATGATAGGAGCACAAGAAGGGATTTTTGATATTTTTTGAAACGGTAGGGAAAATAAGAAAATATGATAAAAAAAAGGGTGTGTAGTTGGGTAATTAAGAAGAATAAGGGGTACTTGTGTAAGGCTGAGAATAAAAATACTTCAGTCAATTCACATACTTGATGCATTGATCTAGGGATCTCAGCTCTTTCATACAAGTCCTAGTTAATTTGATATTTCGATCATTTTCTTTTAGTTGTTATTTCCTTGATTGTAATTTCAGTGTTTGGAATTGACATCAATAAACGACCTCTATTTCCCTAATTACTGATTTTTTGTTCAAGACCAAACAGTTAAATCTCGTCAATGAGGAGGAGGATATAGAAGTTGATACTGAAGAAATGTTGGAAATCTTACGGAAAATACTTGGTCACAGAAGTTGTAGAGAACACTTTATAGCTAAAGCCTACAGACGTGTTAATGACACTATCTTAAGGATATTTTACCCTGGTGTATCCCTAGGATTCGATAAACTCTTTCAATATAAAACTAGGAGCACTGGAACTGACAAAGATCAATCATTAAGAAAGAAAATCGAACACTTTATAATATGTAGGAAGGATTTGTGTAGATCTCTGCATCCAAAGAAGGACTTAAAAATATATTGATAAAGAAAACTTCCCCTGTTTAGAATGGTGAAAGTCTGAATAATAATGATTGTTAGTCATTAGGACTATTCAAAGCTATAGTGAATGGTAATAAAGAATTGTAACAGCTAATGAATAGTATTAGAGTTACTTAACCTATTTGTACACATATTGTAATTTACTTATTCTTCTGTACCACTTATGTAATACTTAGATAATATTTTGTCAATATATAATATTCTCTACCTCCACATTGGGGGTTAGGTTTTCCACTCTAACATGGTATCAGCCTAATCTTTCCTACTTCTACCCTCCCGCCGCCGCTCCTCTCTCGCTGCTGCCTCCTCTCTTCTTCTTCTTCCTTCGCTTTTCCTCTCCCCTCTTCTCCATTCGATCATGGCTGCCTCCTCCACCAGCGATGCCACTCTTCCCATTGCCACTGTTTTACACATGATTACAATTAAGCTCTCCTCCACCAATTATCTCTATTGGAAAAATCAGATGCTGCCCCTACTTTCTTATCAACGCTTATTGGATCATGTTGATGGGTCCTCCGTAGCTCCTCCATCGTCTCTTCTTACGGATGGCAAAGAGGTTCTGAATCCTCTTTATGATGCCTGGCTTGCCATTGATCAACGGGCTGTCATTATCCTTAATTCTTCCCTTACGGAAGAGGCGGTCTCTGAAATTTTGGGTCTCACAACAGCCCGCCAAATCTGGGTTGCGCTTGAATCTGCCTATAGCAATTCTTCTGTTGAACGCGTCCATAATCTGCGCGATCAACTTCGTCAATTGGTCAAAGGTTCATTATCTTTTGCTGAATTTGGTCGTCAATTTAAATCCGTTTGTGATCAGTTGGCTGCCATTGGTCAGCCTGTTGATGATATCGATAAACTTCATTGGTTTTTATGCGGCTTAGGAGCCTCTTTTGAGACTTTCTCCACTGCCATTCGTGCCACCAAACCGGCGCCTACCTTTCGCGACTTACTCTCACAGGCGGAGAGTCATGAACTTTTTCTCAAATCCCTTCATGGTGCCGCATCCTCGCTGCCTGCTGCCTTCACTGCCCAGTCGCCTCGGCAGTCCTCTCTCGTCAGCGGCCGTGGTCGCTCTAACAGAGGCGGTGGTGGTTCGGGTGGTCGTGGTCGTGGCCGCAGGCCCCCTCACTGCCAATTATGTCGTACTGATGGCCACTATGCAAGTGCTTGTCCCACTCTTGCTACCTTTGCCGCTCAAGCTGCCTCTCGTGACGCAAACTTGGCTCAAGCGTTCAATGCCCAATGTCATGTCACTACTGCTGCCCCTGATTGGTATGTTGATTCCGGGGCCACTGATCACATGACTTCGTCTTCACCAAGTGTTCCTCATGCTTCTCCATACTCCGGCAATGCTAACGTGACATTTGGAAATGGTACTGCTCTTCCTATCACTCATACGGGTTCCTCTACTGTTTCTAATAATCTGCACTTGCGTGATGTTCTGGTTGTTCCACATCTTGCCAAGAATCTTTTGTCCATTAGTAAACTAACACATGATAATCCGGTGGATGTTTTGTTCTCCAAATCATTTTTTCAGATTCAGGACAGAAAAACGAAACAGGTTCTAACTCGAGGCAAATGTGAGAATGGGCTATATGTTTTGCATAATGAACATCAAGCTTTGGCGGCTACTACAAATTCAAGTTTGAAGGCATCTTATGAACTTTGGCATAGTCGTTTAGGGCATGTTGCCTTTGATACTGTTTTACTTTTACATAAGTTAGGTTCTTTGTCTGCTACTTCTATTTTACCCAAACCAGTCATTTGCTCTTCTTGTCAACTCTCTAAAGCACACCGTTTGTCATTTGATTTAAATAATAAACGATCTTTGCATCCTTTGGACTTAATACATTGTGATTTGTGGGACCCTGCGCCTATTACATCTACTGATAACTATAGGTATTATGAGGCCTTTGTTGATGACTACTCTCGCTTCACTTGGTTTTATCCTCTCAAAACCAAGTCTGGATTTGCTGCTGTTTTGTCTGTCTTCATGAAGTTTGTGCAAACTCAATTTTCTCAAAAAATTAAGGTTTTTCAAAGTGATGGAGGCACAGAGTTTGTTAATCACACTGCTCGTCGACTATTTGAAGAAAATGGCACTTTTCACAGGTTATCTTGTCCGTATACGCCCCAGCAAAACGGCAGAGTTGAGAGAAAACACCGTCACATCGTGGAGACTGGTTTGGCCATGCTTTTTAATGCAAATGCTCCTACCTCTTATTGGGTAGATGCGTTCAGCTCCGCTGTTTATATCATCAATCGTCTACCTTCGAAGGTTTTGAACAACAAGTCTCCTTTTGAGCTCTTGTTTTCTGAGAAGCCCAATTATCGTACCTTCAAGGTCTATGGCTGCCGAGTATTTCCATATCTTCGAGACTATACAAATCACAAGTTATCTCCAAGAAGTCTTCCGTGCATCTTCATCGGTTATAGCTCTCAATACAAAGGTTATCGGTGTCTTGATCCGGCAACGTCTCGCATCTATGTTACTCGCCATGCTCGTTTTGATGAGCACTCTTTACCTTTTTCGGGCGTTACTTCATCAACGGACTTAAACTCCTTGCATCTCTCAACCTTTTTGGAGCCGTCTTCCATGCCGGCAGAATCCTCCGTGATCACTAGTTCTTCGTCTTCGCCAGCCTCAACGCATTTGCCTTCTCTATGTCCTCCTTGTTTGGATGGTTTTCACAGTGATAACCCGGCAGTATCCCAGCCATTACATGCTGCTCCGTCTGATGTTTCACCCGCTGCAGTGCCGCCAGTCCTTGTTCCTTCCACATCGTCTCGGGTCGGCCTTCCCTCGCAACAACCTGCTGCCCCATCTCTGCCGACTATGGCTGCCGATTTAGGTGATTCTTTGGCTCCACCTCAGCTCCCTGCATCAGTGTCCACTCCAGCAGTTCATCCCATGGTAACTCGGTCCAAGGCAGGCATTTTTAAACCTTCCACTCGACATCAAGCCAACTTAGCTCATCTTGAAACTCATCGCCTCTTTAGCGCTTTATTTGCTTCTTCTGAACCAAGAGGGTTCAAGTCGGCTGCTAAGCACCCACAGTGGATGGCTGCAATGCATGAGGAAATGTCCGCTCTAACTCAAAATGCTACGTGGACTTTGGTGCCTCGTCCGCAATCCAGTAATGTTGTTGGTTCCAAATGGGTTTTTCGCACTAAGTACAACTCAGACGGGTCTGTTGAACGTTTCAAAGCGCGACTGGTGGCTCAAGGCTTCACTCAAATCCCTGGCTTAGATTATTCCCACACCTTTAGTTCGGTGGTTAAGGCTTCTACGGTACGAATTGTCTTATCTCTTGCCGTTATCAACAATTGGAAGCTTCATCAGCTTGATGTCAAAAATGCCTTCTTGCATGGTCATCTGAATGAAGTTGTTCATATGGAACAACCCCCTGGCTTTGCAGACTCTCGGTTTCCTGATCATGTGTGTCGCTTGAACAAAGCGTTATACGGCCTCAAGCAGGCTCCGCGTGCTTGGTTTCAGCGATTAAGTTCCTTCCTTCTCAACAATGGTTTTACGTGCAGTCGCTCAGATACATCTCTGTTTGTTTTCAAACGCTCCTCCTGCATTATGTACCTGCTCGTCTATGTTGATGATTTAATCCTCACTGGAAACCGAACTGACCTCATGGTTGCGTTTATCTCTCGTCTACACCAGGAGTTTGCTATTAAAGATCTTGGAGCTCTCAATTATTTTCTTGGTCTTGAAGTGACCTATACTGATAATGGGTTATTTCTCAGCCAATCAAAGTATGCTCGTGATATCCTTGAACGTGCTGCTTTGCTTGATTCTAAGCCTGTGCACACCCCCTTAGCTCTTCATGAGTCCTTCATCACCGCTGGTGATCCTTTTCAGGATCCAACTCATTATCGGTCTCTAGTCGGAGCATTGCAGTACCTTACCATTACTCGTCCGGATCTGTCCTATGCAGTGAACCAGGTTAGTCAGTTCTTACAGACACCGACTGTTTTTCATTTCCAGTGTGTCAAGCGCATTCTTCGGTATGTCAAAGGCACACTTGCCTATGGCCTGTTGTTCACCAAGCCGCATAATGTCTCTATTCTTGGTTACTCGGATGCTGATTGGGCCAGATGTCTCGAAACTCGCCGTTCTACTTATGGCTACTCTATTTTCCTTGGTGGAAACTTAGTATCCTGGAGTGCTAAGAAACAACCGACTGTCTCCCGCTCCAGTTGTGAATCAGAGTATCGAGCCATGGCGAATACTGCGGCTGAAATTGTATGGATCACTCACTTGCTTCGCGAGCTCCATGCCTTGCCTCCTGATCGCCCCACGCTGCTATGTGACAATCGGAGTGCACTCTTTCTCACACAAAATCCTGTGTCTCATAAGAGGGCGAAACACATTGATCTGGACTATCACTTCATTCGGGAGCTTGTGTCGTCTGGTAAACTCTACACTAAGTTTGTCCCGACCACGCTTCAGGTGGCTGACATCTTTACCAAGAGTCTTCCTCGGCCTCAGTTTGAATCTTTCCGCGCAATGCTTGGCCTTCGTCCACCACCGTTTCGCTTGAAGGGGGGTATTAGAGTTACTTAACCTATTTGTACACATATTGTAATTTATTGTAATTTACTTATTCTTCTGTACCACTTATGTAATACTTAGATAATATTTTGTCAATATATAATATTCTCTACCTCCACATTGGGGGTTAGGTTTTCCACTCTAACAAATAGGTTTCTAACAAGTGTAGTAGTTCTAATACTTATGTTGCTATATGCAAATGCAACCTTGTCAGGGCACAAAGCTAAGAACCACTTTGTGATAGTTCCTGGGGGATCGATGCCATGTAATATGGTCACCGTACAAGATTGTAGCATTGATGAGATCTTCAGGGCGTAATGTCAAACTGGAATAGAAGCCCTAAAGATGTCATCAATGTCACAATATTGTACCAGGCTCAGGCTCCATGGCATCCTCCGTGAACTAGCACAAAGTGTTTCTTAGGTTCAGATCCCCTGAAAAGGCTGCATTTGCATATGGAAAACAGAAGTAATATTAGAACTACTAGACTTGTTAGTCTTTTTTTCCTTCTTTTTAAGAATGTACACATGATATGAACCATAACAAGACAGCTTTATAATTAGAGGAGTTTGTTTTGTGCTTACTTCCATGCACAAGCAACCCCACATTGGCTATTATTTGAGGCATTTAATTTCTATAGGAGAGTGATTTCTGCTAACTGACTTCAACCCCATGTTGGCTATTATTTGGGGCATTTAATTTCTACACTCTACACTCAGGTATTTGGCCAAATTTAGTCACAACTACTTCTTGTTACATAGTACTATCAGTATTTTTGTTACAGATTAGTAGCGGAATAGTATATCAACTTGATAATCGTGTTACATACGACAATGGACCCAATAATCCTCCAACAACATTCAACTTTGGTCTAAAGTACTTGGCAAGTTATGCATATCAGCTGAGCCCGATTCAGGTAAGCTAAGCCCCGAAGTGGTGTTTGGGCAACTCTCATCTCTAATTTTTTGCGATCAAGTTAGGTACAAGATTTATTTCTTTTCAAAACGGAACATAGTGAAGTCTACTAAGAATCCTCTGCACAAACATACAAATCTTCAACTAGACTAAAGAAGACCCCTGAAATTACCTAGCTACACGAAAATTTCACTAGTTTATTTTAGAAACAAATCCATTTTATTTTATTTTCCCCTGTTTGGTGATAGGATTTGGCGCTGGCTACTACGTTAGTAAGGCCAATTTACTTAGACAGCCAAGAAGACATATCAAAGGAGATGGTTCTTTCGAGCAAAAAGTATGGATCAGATAAGCAAGTGTTCATCGAGGCTGCTGAAGATAGAATTCTACGGGAGGAATTAAAACAGTATATGATTGAAAAGAATCCACCAGATGAAGTAGAAGAGATTTCAGGCTCTGATCATATGGTCATGTCTAAGCCTCAACAACTTTTTACTCTTCTCATGGGCATTGCCAAAAAGTACTAATTGCACAATCCAGAATAAATGCATATTTGTGTAACATTAAACAACATAAACAAGCTTATGACATCAATATCTATTATATATATATATATATGTAAAAATAAAAATAAAATTGAACTTGCATATATAGCTAATTTTCTGACAAAGAAAATTCGGGTGAATTCCTTACACCTCCTAGCTACACTCATGTTCACCAGAAAGTCAAATTTTGACTTTTATTTTAAAAATCTCACCTTATCTAGAATTTCTGAGTAAAATCAAGAAAAACGATCTTATTCAATCGGCTAAATGTTGACCTTATCAAAAAAGAAAAAATTCACTACGTCGAGTACTCCAACTGCTAATTCTTGTTTATTCTTTCTTTATAAAATTATAGAAATATATTTGTTAAATTAATCTTGTCGCCAGACCAACCAGCAATTTAACCTCGAAGTCTTTGTGTTTAATGTTAAATTAATAACGCAATTATCAACAAATGTGTGGTGTTTAGTTTCTTGGGATTTAATAATCTTTAAAGTAATGATTGGAACTCTACATAATGACAGAATATTCTATATTCCTTTCTTCTAGTTTAAGTAATGAAATAGTTTAAATATATTGTTTGTTATACTTTCGATTTAAATATATCTTTTTTATTATATTTTGACATAAATTATTTTTAATTTAGATGAAGGAACACGTGTCAAGCTTAATTTCAAGTATTCATTTTTTTAAGAAACCAACCTGTTTAATCCAATCCTAACATATTTTTATTTCTTTTCATCTTTTTCTTCCTTTTTCAATACCCAAAACTTCAATGCTAGTTACTCCCTCCGTCCAACAATAGTTATCCACTATACTAAAAATAGTTATCCAATTTAAAAAATCAATAGATAATTTACCTTTTGTGTCTATTTTACCTTTGCTATTAAATACTATTTATCATCTAATACATTTTTCAAAGCATTAAATTTAATAAAGTCAAAAGATAATATAGTAATTTCTTAAGGGGCGTGCCAAGTTAAAGAACTAGCATTTAGTGTAGGTACATTTGCTATGATCTTTATTGCCATACGAGTTGTTTTTTTTATAAAAAAAAAGGAAAAATCATTTCCCGAATTTTCTTTCAATTTTACAGGTGTCCCTCCAGTGAGAATAATTCTAGAAAGAAAAGACTTCATATGTACATTATTTCCAAAAAGAAAGCAATTTAAATGACAGAACGGAAAGGAATATGGTCGATAATTTAGACCAAATTCAATATTAATGTTGATAAAAAAAGGACTAATGGAAATAAAATATTGAAAATTATTTTGCGTGAGTATTATATATTTTATTTTATATATAGAATGCGGCAATTTCTGATAGGCTGGCAATGCAGAAAATAGATTATCATGATTCATGATATGAAATGGAAAAAGTAAGAAAACATGCTGATCGCATGTTTAAGAAAAAATTGTTAATCATGTCGATTTATCAATAATTTTGTGTTGCAACTTGGAACTACTATATGTTCTATTTAATTAACTAATGTTGAAAATATATCAGAATTATCTCCTCCCTTGAATAAGGGAAAGACGAATCCACATGATGTTTGACATTTTCATTTTTTATTTTTCCAATATCTTTTGAACATTATTGAAGAATTTATATGACCATTTTCGTCCAAAGACTTTATCAACTCATTGAAATTAACTAATTAAGGGTTAAAATGTAGCATGTTTAGTCCCTTAATTACTGATATAATCTGAATTTAGTTCTTATAATATTTAACTAAGCATATTTAATCCTCAATTGCTTGAAATGTACATTTTTAATCCCTTTGCTGATGAATAATCACAAAATTCTTAATGTATTAACTAATTGCTTTACCATTTAATCACCAGATATTATGTTAAACTTATATCGTTGCTCTATATTTGAGGGCGATGTACTTCTAAAAGTAATCTAAAATATAGCTATAGCATATTTCCTACACAAATGGACCAAAAAAGCACACTTTAATAGGCGAAAATTTAATGTGTTGAGTCATATATCACAAAGATCAAATTCAATATTTATGTATAATCAAGGAACCAAAATGTTATCATCCGTTGAAATTATCATTTTCATTTGAAGGGAATAATTTTTTTTTAATTTAAAAAATAAATAAATTCTACTATCTCTATTATTTTGGACACATGTATGGGTTCCCTCAGTTCCTCTTTCACCAGCTAGATATATACAGATAACAATATTAAAGTTTCATAGTGGACACGATAAATTATAATATCCAAAAATTAGTTAACCAAATTAAATGCTTCAAATGCCAACTCATTATGTTTGCTACACCATAATTTTGACAATATGTAACTTTATAGCTAATATTTTCGTCTTGTCTGTTCATTCATAAATGTGATTCGATATCAAAATTTAGACGATTATCTTAGCTAGACATGGATCCACCAACAATCCCAAAATACTTTTTATACATTTTTGTAGTAGTGTTTGAATAAGATTAAAAAATACTTTTTTCATACAATTGTCAATTTCTTATTTGTTTATGCAAGGGATAAGAATGGCTGGACAGATATCTACCAACAACCCTTAATCATCAATTGGTCGACTAGTTAATTATTTATATGATAGGAATATCAAAAGAATACATACATTAACCTAATATAACAATAATTAGGTTCGACAAAACATTTTATCCAGTTTTTTTTACAACGTTAAAACTTAAATCACACTGTAATTTTTCTTGGAATTCTAATATTAGGAAGTTATTTTCTATTACAACTCATGTTTTTTTATTATTATTTTATTTATTTAAAAAAAGGGTAAATAAATATACCTATATTCAAGAAATATAAATATCTGCATATATAATTGCTACTTCAATATAGTATACGGACGAAAAGCTAAGATCTAGTGTTTTCCCATGTCTAAAATCAGATATTTTCCATAAAAATTTCACCATTAATATTTGTTTTTTTAATTTTATATTAATTTTATTCTAGTGAATTTGGATAAATCCATTAAGCTTCTTTAAAGTTGCGTAAGGAATTCTAAATCAAGAAATTAAGCTGGTGAGGATGATATATAAAAATCTCAAATCTGGTACAAATATTAATAAGCTCACAACAAATTATTACATTAAATAAAAATAATTAACCAAAAATTACAACAAAAAAAAGGCAATGAAAATATAAACTCTTAACACCTAATCTCTCCCAAGGAAGCTCTTCTGAATCTGATTTTACAATTTACAATGACTTCTCTAATTAGTGAGAGAAAAAATAAACTAAAAATATAGTTGTCATGCTCCTTTCATGCATTAAATAGAACCAGTAAATCTCGAATATATACTGAATGATCGTTTTATGGAAGAAGGCCGGTGTAGGGCACCGCAACGATATAGTTCCTTTCAGCTGGAGACGTATCATTTTGTGAGAAAACAGTACCAACAGCTTCTATAAAAACAATAACAAACTCAAACACCAATTTCACGATTCCTATGCACATTTCCAACCTTTGTATCACCATAAATATAATTATATTCTCGATCGAATTTTTGTATATTTTTCTCTCCTCTTTCTATTTTCCGCGTTTACGCTTTCTCTTTCGTTCAATTATATATGTACGTGTTGTTCTATTTATAGTTTCCAAAGATATGGCCATGATTATATTTGTAGGAGATATTAGCAAAATATGGCTTTTAGAAACCCCCAAGAGTCGGGGGAATATAAAATTAAATAATAGTTGTAGCAATAATCAAATGGAACAACCATCGATTTTGTTTTTTCTCTCACACTCAAATTATTACATAGGAAATTTTTCACATTTTGTTCCTTAAATAACTAATAAATTTTGATTTTGGTCCTTATAGTTTCTGATTAAGCGTATTTAACTTTTATTTAGTTAAAAATGTGTACTTTTAATTCATTTACTTGTGCATCTTCACAAATTTCATGAACTTCTAAGTCTTAAACCATGGAATTACTGGTGTGATATGCTAGATTTATATTGTTACTCAAGATTTGAAGATAATATAAATTATAGAAAAAGTTTAAATATACACATATTTTCTATCATGGGACCAAAAAGTACATTTTAGTAAGTTAGGGGTGTGCTTAGTTCAATTAATATTACAAAGAACAAAATCATAATATGTTCAACAATTAAGGCAAAAAAGGTGCAATTCGTATATATTAGGGCTCGTTTGGTATAAGAGATAAGAATAATTAATCTCGCGATTAAGTTTAGAATGAGTTTATTCTATATTTGTTTGGAATAAAGTCACGAAGTAATTTATCCCGAGATTAATTATCCTGGGATTGTAATATTATATTTATCCCATGTTAAGTATGTAATAACAATTTTGAAATAACTTATCCGAAAATAATTAATCTCAAAATAACTTATTCTGGCCAATCAAACGAGCAAGGGATCAAAGTGCAATTATTCTAATACATATGTATAGATTTAGGAGAGATGAGATGTGAATGGCTTCAACTTGCAGATGAAAATGAGATTGAGACCCTTCTCTATTATTATTTTTATATATACATTGAAAACCTTATCCATGTATCGTGATGGCATTGAATTAACGATATATAATTATAAATCAACAATTAGCATTAAAATGGCTTTTTTATATATTAGAAGAAAAAAAACAGCCGTATACACATTAACATTCAACAGTGGTCTACGTTAAATAATGAAATTGATTGTTAGTTTTAAGTTTGGACAATGAAATGTTGTCATAAATGCTTCTCGAAACACCAGGCTTATATAGAGATGAAATCAAAAGTTAAATTTGAAGACTTTAAAATTTTTTGTTCTTATTGCTGAACTAGTTGCAGTTGCACAATTATATATACATAAATTTACAATTTGATATTGCTAATTTAAAATTAAGTGATCGTTCACGTATATATTTAATTATGATTTGTATATAAATAATGTATTCAATGGAATCGTTTGAAACTAAAGTAACATCTACCTCTGAACAAATTGGATTAGTAGAAGATTGTCAATGATTGAGTTAGGTAGTTGACAAGCATATTGATTAATTTTCACTTAATTAATCTGAACTTTTAATTAGAATTTACTACATGTTGGCATTAGTTTAAGTTATTTTAGGTGAAGAGGCACTGCGTTCTGGATATACTATAGTATGTCTCTTCAGAGGTTGCAAGTGCTTTGACGCAATTTTTAACAACATTTTCTTTGATCTTTAGAATCTTTTTAGATTAGCATAGCTTATTGATTAAGATTAATGAAAGGGACAAGAAAGATTAATATGATACTTCATGTCCTTGCACAACAAACTAGCATGTTCAAGACAAATCCTAATTAATTGCGCTAGGACTTTCCATTAATTAAATTTAGAGAAGCCGATCGATAATTGGTTACTTTATTTGTATATCTTTTTACTGATAATTATTATCGGTAATCCCTAGTAAATTCGTCGCTAAAAAATTCTTAACTAATTGAATTTTCTTATAATATGTTGCTAATTCATATACTACATTAAAAATGATTTTTAGCAGCAATTAATTAATAATAATAGCTTAATAGCCACTAAATATATTTTTTTAGTGATAATTAACACTCTTTGTAAATGTCGCTAAATCCTATAGCGGCATTGGATCTAATGACAATTAACTAATACCGATAAAAACTTTAATACTATTTATTAATGTGTATAAAATATTTGTTATTTAGTTACAAAATTTTACTTATAATAGTATTTGAGATAAAGACAACTTGGGATTATATTATTTTTCCAATGCTCTGTGCTTTATGAGGTACGTTCCTTATTCCTTAGCTAGCTAGGGCCCCCCTGTCTTTTGCTGTTTGCAGCACATTAGTAAATACAGTTAACTATATCATCGCTAAATTATTCGTATTTAATTCAATTTTATGACATTTTATTACTAATTCATTACTAAATGTAATTATTAATAAATTTTATTATTTAGCTATAAAAATTTATCATCATTAATATTTTTTTATTTTTTTTTGAAATAGTGATTATTGGCGAATAGATATGATTTTTCTTGGGCGAGATAGTTTCGTGTGACAAAAGATAATTAGGGAAGGTAGAAGAAGATAAAAGAGGCATAAGTTGGATCAAGCCTACATTAATTTTCTAAAACACTATTTTCTCTAAAATTATTTCTACGTTTTAATCATATGTAATTTCTTTTTCATATCAACTTACAATGAGAAATTATATTTGCTCAATCAAGAAAATAAAGAAATTTAACGGTAGGATATTGGATATTTGAATGTGGTCGAAAGTCTAGACCAAGTTCAATGTTATGGGGTTGGGGGTGCGGGGGGGAAGAAATAAAATATTAAAACTATTTGGAGAGGGACTTATTGAAAAATATCATCAATATCCAAGGGGAATACAGAAATGAGTCAACTGCACTATGCAGAAAATAGATATGAAATGGAAAATTTTATAAAATAATAATAATAATAATAATAAAAAAAAAATAAATAAACATGGCAGTTTGCAACATGCAGATCACATGTTCAAGTTTTTGTGGACAGAAGCTAATTATAAGAAATCAAGGAAATCTTAATCATGTCTATCTATTTATAAATAATATAATGTTGCTAAACTGTTTTCTCCGTCACAAAATATCTATCGCAATTTCAAAAATAGATATCTCAATTTATTTGTCATTTTAAAAGTGTAAGACAAAAATTAATTTTTATCTATTTTATTCTTAGCGAATAATTATTCTTGAAAACTACAAACATCTCAATATTGTAAATATATATTTAATGAACAAAACTTATATTTTAAGATATAAATAAGAGTGAAATATTAAAATAAATAAATAACACTAGTTAGTATTTCTTATAAGGAAAAAAGAGAAATACGACAAATATTGATAAATCCATGACAAATTACATTAAATACAAAAAAATTTACCCAAAAGTATAAAAAATAAAAGGAACAAACTAAAACGCAGTTGTACATCATGCTCTTCCCATACGTTATCTATTAGTCGGACCAGTAAATCTCGAATATATAGTGAATGATCGTTCTACGGAAGAAGGCCGATGTAGGGCGTTGTGGCATCATAGTTCCTGTCGACTAGAGATGAATCATTTTGTGAGATAACAGT
This sequence comes from Solanum appendiculatum, assembly GCA_018342035.1. Taxonomy (NCBI): domain Eukaryota; kingdom Viridiplantae; phylum Streptophyta; class Magnoliopsida; order Solanales; family Solanaceae; genus Solanum; species Solanum appendiculatum. Next base: position 22,434 of record JAGDQO010001314.1, read on the forward strand.
ACCCACAGCTTCTACAAACACAACAACAAACTCAAACATCAATTTCACCATTCCAATGCACATTTCCAACCTTTGAATCACCATTATTAATGTACTTTTCTCCTTTTTCTATTTTTCACGTCTTTATTTTCTCTTTTGTCTAATTCTAACCTGTTCTATTTATAGTTTCCAGAAATTATACAACCATGATTTAAAGAAAAAAAAAATCTTCACCTTAATTGGCTTTTGGAAACCCCCAAGAGACAGGTAGTCTATAGTACAATAGTGACATGGAACAACTTCCTATTTCTCTCTCAAATCATACATAGGAAAATTTTCACTTTTAGTCCCTTGAATATTAGTACTCCCTCCGTCTCAATTAATGTGATATGTAACATTCCTTTTTAGATTATAAATTATTTTATTAAGAGTAAATATAAATATTTAACATTCTTTTTTAGACTGACTAAAAAGAAAAATGAGCATTATAAATTGGGATAAGGGAGTAATTTATTTTCCTTTTGGTCCTCATAATTTTTGGTTAAGTGCATTTAACCTATAATACTTAAAATGCATGCGTAGATTTTGATCCATCTACTTGTGCAAAATTGTTAATTAGTGTGTTAAACTATGAGAATCATCGGCATGTTATGCTAAAGTTATCTAGTTACTCTATATTTGGAAGGTGATCGATATAGTTCTAAAAATGACTCGAATTCACATATTTTCTATAAAGTAACCATAAATAGATATTTTAGTTAAAGATTGGATGTGCTTAGTCAAAGTAATATTATAAAGATCAAAATCATACTCATATAAATTATGGGATCAAAGTGGAATTATTTTGATATGATAAGGGTCAAAAAGTGCAATAATTTTTAATTTTGGAAGAGAGATGAGATGTGAATGGTTTAACTTATCGATGAATGTGATCGAGACCCTTCACTATGTATTATTCACAACCTTATCCATCTATCATGCGTTGGTAATAAAATATATAAAAATAAATATAATAAAAACAAGCATGAAATTCAAAAAAAATAGCCGTACACATATGGTGCGTTAGGTATACATATGTTTTTTGGACAGTGAAATATATATACCATATGTAGAGGCGGTTTAGAATTTTAATTTGATGAATTGAAGATTTATATTCTTAGTTGTATCACCTTATGCATTGTACTCTTGCAATTACTTGTCCAAATTTTGATATTTGTCAAAACTAATTAAAGTTTATACTCTCCGATCATTGGATTAGTAGAAAATTCTAATTGATTGAGTTAGCTAGTTGACAAACATAGTGATTAATTTTCACCAAATCTGAACTTTTAAACTACACATTGGCATTGTATAAGTTTTTTTTTTTTTTTTTGGTGAGGAGGCAATTTTTCTATCTGGATATACTATGTCTCTTCAAAGGTTGCAACTTGCAAGTGATTTGAGAATTTTTTTCTTTTTTTTTTTAGACAATTTGATCTTTAGAATCTTTTTAGATTATTACTTATCATTAACTTATAAGGTTAGGGGACTAATATAATGCTTCATTCATAGCAACTAGAAAGAATAATTCAAGAAAATGACTAAAAATATTAAAAGAAAGGGAAAAGCTCCACATTTGATCGCTCGGATATATATATATATACATGAATTTATATATATACAAAAATGTCACAAGTCTATCAGATGCGAATTTTTAACTTCAGTTAAGTACGTCTGAAATTTTTTCTGAAACTGATAAATTTGTAAAAAATGACTTAAAAAAAGTTTAAAATAACTTAAAAAAAGTTAAAAATCAAAAGTATGTCTCCCCTTACTTTTTATTTTTTGACTTAAAAGTCATTTATGTTTGACTTTTTTATTTTTTGACTTAAAAGCAATTTTTTAAGTCAATCTAAACGGGCACTAAATATGTGACTACTATATAATTTCACTTAAAATATTTTTCAAATGAGTTTTAAAATGATTTCAAGTTTTCTAAATATTTAAGTTGAAGTTGAAATAATTGACAATACTGCGAAACAAACATCGATTCACAATAAATATTTTAATATTTATAAATAATTAATGTTTGCAAACACTGTATGTCCAAAAACCTACTATAGACACACATATTGTTAGGAAAAATGATCTATGTTATAACACAATTTAACAAAGTTTAATGCATACAATATACATATATTTGGAAAATGATACCATCGTCTAGCTCCAACAGTTACTACCGGCACTAACTTTTAGAGTGTGCTTCATCAAATAAATCATTTCTACAATAAATGTAAATAATTTTTAAATAAAAATAAATTAGACACCTTAAAATGTTGGCGTTGACTGTAGTATTACAGTGCTTGATAATCTCCAAATGCAAAAAAAATAGCAAATAGAGAATATTGTATGTCACAGAGCTTAAACATTGAAAATCTAACTACATTTTGACCACTTTCATTATTTTTTACATAAAGAAAAAAAGAAAACACTGGAGAAAAAGACAAAAGAAGGATATATATATAAAAACCTTTTTAGTGGGGGAGGAAAAACGGAGAAGGGGATTACTTTCTAATCTATATATGTAGTGTAATAATTTTTTTATATACATAATATAATTTTTGATAAAAAAATATTTAATTGACAACTTCTCTATAGTAGGTGCCATAGGAATTCACCATAAAAAGTTACCGTCCAATATTTCCATAAAAAGGGTTCAAATTAATTAATACTGTTATAAACTACAGAACCGATAATACTAAATATTTAGCTATGTTGCAATCTTATAACAAGAAGCGTGAAGGAATCATGAACAAAATTAATTAAGCTTGCGACAAATCCACATTAAATAAAAATTACAACACAGAAAAGGAACTAATAAACTCTAACACCCCTCTCTCCCAAGAAACCTCTTTTTAACATTTTACATAAATTTAAGCCTCATGATGGAGAAAAAAAGCTAAACTGCAGTTATATCATATCTAAGAAATTTGAATAAGTCGGACCAGTAATTTTTAAAAAAAGGACAAAATTTAAGGAAGAAGGCCGATGTATGGCGTTTGAGCAACATAGCTCCTCTCGTCTTCAGCCGAGATGACGCTTCCAACTACTTTCACAAACACCGCAACAAACTCAAACGCCAATTTCAACATTCCGATGCATATCTCAAACCTTTGAATCACCATTATTAGTTGAATCAACGTATTCTTTCTATTTTTCAGGTCTTTATTTTCTCTATGGTTAAATACCAGTACCTCTTCTATTTAGAGTTTTCAACATACGTTCATGATTTGTACAACATAATATAAAAAGCCTTACCTAAATATGGCTTTTGAAAACCCCCCAAGAGGCGGGGATTGTATATAATAATAATCATGATTGAAATAATGGCATGGAACAACGTAACGTTGTGAATGGTTTCAACTTGTGGGTGATGTTGGCAATAATAATTTATTGACAACCTTATCCTATGTATATCGTGTTGACATTAAAATAACGATATATATATTAATTACAAGGAAGAAAAACAAAAAGCGCTTTTAATTAGAAAAATAAATTAGTCGTACACATATCAACGTTGGTCTACATTAAAATAATGGAATTGTTTATTATGTATTTCAGGACAAAGAAATATTATTAGCAGAGCCGGATTCACAATTGGAATCTATAAAACTCAATATTTTTGCACTTTTGCAATTATGAAATCAATATTTAGTATTATTTTTATTATAATTTTAATGATATATCAAGTATTCAGGTATAAAGTATTTGATTCAGTTGAACAATTTCGAAATTAAAGTGCATCTGAATCTGATAATTGGACACGTAGAAGATTCTCATTGATTGAGTTAGCTAGATGACAAACTTAGTGACTAATCTTCACCTAATATGACTTTTTAAACTTTATAAGTGAATATAAATACATGTTTGTCATTGTTTAAGTTACTTTTTTGTACGAAGAAAAATTGTTTAAGTTACTTTTTTGGTGAAGAGGCACTTTGTATGTCTCTTCAGAGGTTGCAAGTGTTTTAATTTGACACAATTTGTAAGAACACAAAATTATTATAGTTACATTTTGATCCGAATAATTCAGATTCACTTATAACCAAAACATCCTTATCTCATTTTTCTTTATGTTTCTTTTTGAAGCTTCATGTCAGTGCTATTTAGCTATTAAAAAAATTAAAAATAATATAGTATAGTAATTACGTGGAAAAGTGGATATATAATAGTAATATATTTTGGTTGTAGTAAGTGAGAAAAGTGTCATGGTGAAAATGAAATATTGAGTTTTATTATAGGACTTGATTTGTGACGGACTGACTAAGACATTTTTAAAAGTTTAAAATGTTTGTTCAAAAGCAAAAACAGGATAATATCGATATATTAAGTACTCGTGACTTTTTTTTTTTTGATACTTTAAGAATATTTGGTATCTTTTGTCCTAATTTAAAACGATAGAATTTTGAGAAGTCATTTATTAGAGTTTGGTACCAAGGAAAATATTATTCACAAAGTTTTCTTAGAAAATATTTTTTTTAAAATAAGTAATTTTTAATATATATAATTTTTTTCGAACACTAAGTGTAGCGATGTGAGGGTGGTGAGAAATTGAGCTATGGAAGGTGCAGCAGGGAGATCAGCCGGGAGACATTATGGGTCATTTGGTTGGTGAAATGAGATAGATAAGAATATTTTAAAGGAATTAGCTATTTTATTTTCTATGTATAATAGCTAATTTCATCATTTTAGTATGAATAGTAGGATAAACTATAATAATGGGATACTTACCAATATATACAAGAAACAAAAATGATCGTACGTACATGTATCGATATTGTATACTATGTATATCTGATGTATAAATAGAATATATTATATATAATGTATTGATATTGTATAAATAGTGTATACCAATGTATATAAGAAGAAAGCTTCAATGGCTAATGAAGTCTTTGAATTCCGGTCAATTTAAAATTATCTCTAAACAGTCTAAAAGTTAGATATGCTCTCCTTTGGATGTTTCTAGTCTTTTAATATATAAAAACTATTCACTTTTGCACAACGCTAGATTTTAAAATCGAGCTTTAAACATGAAAAAAAAGAGGAGGATGGAAGGAAGAAGGAAAACAGCGAAGAAATAAGGAAGAAGAGGAAGAAAGGAAGGACGAAAAAGGAGGAAGAGAAGAAGAAGCCATTAATAGCCAGAAGAAGCAATTATGTAATCAATGATGATTGAATTATTTTGGATAAGAAATTTGACCAATAAACATTTTGTCTAATTTTTCCTAAAATAATCCCAAGACTAATTTTTATTTTTATTATAAAATATAAGATACGTTCATGATTTGTAGATCAAAGAAATCCTTAGGTAAATATGAAATTTGGAAACCCCCAAGAGGGGATTATATTACATTTTTTTTTTTTTTACAAATAGCACTAATGGCAAGGAACAACCGTACGTTGTTTTTTTATTTTTTACATTTCTCTCTCAAATAATATAGGAGTGTCGAGGACCCTTTTCTACTATTTTTTATATATTGACAGCCTTATCTATCTATCGTGTTGGTAATAAAATAACGATATATATATATATAATACATTAAACCAACGTATGTAGTATTACAAGGACAAAAAAATACGAAAGTGTTTTTAATGAAAGAACTGGTTACGCCAAGAAAATGCATTAGACATATGAATTGGCAATATGCACAAGGGTAGTAAAAAGTTGTTTGGGCTTAGACATCATGACCATGTGATCACAACCTGAGATCTCTTCGACTTCATCATGTGGATTCTTTTTAATCGTTCTATATTAAAATTCTTTCTTCAAAGCTTTACTTTTAGCAGCAACAATGAACACTCGCCTAACTGATCCATATCTTTTGCTTGAAAGAACTGTTAGAAAAATAATAGTAGGAAATATAATTGAAGAAGAAGATAGCTTTGAGGCGTGAAAACACTTTCTTTAAAGAAATATTGCCCATATACATATTGGAGTAAATACAAACAATTCTCTTCAAGGATACAACAAAGCCCTTTGTTTATACATGCAGATTTTCCTTAGGCTACTTCTAGAGAGTCTTTATATTTATAGAACTTAAGAGATGACTCTTCATAAGAGTCATGTTCTTTCATGAACAGATGTGTCCTTTCATAAGAGTCACGTTCTTTCATAAACATATGCATCATTTCATAAGAGTCATGTTCTTTCATGAATAGATGTGTCTTTTCATAAGAGTCATGTTCTTTCATGAACATATGGATTTTCATAAAGGTTATGTTCTTTCATGATGACTTTTCATAACAGTCATGTTCTTTCAATTTAAGACCTCTATATATTACAAAATATCCAACAAGAACTATCTCCTTAGAAATATCTTCATGATGTGAGATAGCTAATTTCATCATTTTATAATATAAAAAGTGAAATAAAATAAATCTGAAACTAATTAATAACTAAATATAAAATAAAATATTTTTCATTTTATTTTGGAATTATTATTCTTACCCCACCAATCAAACAAATACAGTGTGTACAGTTGGGATTTTAAGGTCTGAATGAAAAATAAGAAAAGATTCTTTTGAATTGCATTAAAAAATACCTTTTAGATTGTACCTCTTCATTTATTTTTTAATTATCTATAAATTCAAAGACTTTTGCCAATGCTTTTATACACTTAAAGCACCGAAATTTGAATTCTTTCTCCCCTCTAACTGTTATCTACATTTGGTTTTAAAAAATAAAAATTTAGTTGAGTCATATGATTTGCTTTATTTATGGAGTTCTCTGAAGTTCTGTAAAGTTTTTTAATTTGAATTCTCATTATTACAAAATAATTTATTCCATCTATCGCTGGAGGAATTAATTCAAAACCTTATGCAGCAGTGAGGAGATTACGAAATTTTAATTTTATGTTAATATTTTCTATATTCATCTTACTTTCTGTTTTTGAGGAAAACTAAAATCTTTGTAATTTTTTTATTTCGCTTTTGGAGATTAAAATCCTTTTAATTTTCTATTTTAATGTATCACTAGATTTGAAGATATAAAAACTTTATCGTTTTATTAGATCTGATTAAAAAAACAAAAAAGAAGATAACAAACTTAAAAAATTTAATTTACTTTTTTTTTTTACATTGTATGTTCAAAAATTGATATTTATTAGTAAAAGTTTAGTAATTTTTGATATATCTATTTAGACTCCGTATAAAAAAAACCACTGGATCTAATCGTTGAAACAAAAGTGCATATTCTTCCTCTGGCATCATTGTATTAGTAGAAAATTCTCATTGATTGAGTTAGCTGGTCGACAAGCATAATTAATCTTTGCCTAATCTGAGCTTTTAATTTTAAACACATGTTGGCATTAGTTTAATAAGTTAATCTTTGCCTAATCTGATCTCTCGAATCTTTTTAATGTAATAATATATAAAATATAAGTAATGCTTCATCTTTTTTATTTGCACTTAGCCAGGATGTTCAAGAAAAATAAAAAACACTAATTTTATTTTTTTTTCCATTTTTTGTTCAATTTGATCTAGGTTCCTTGGGGCTCTATTTCTTGAAGCTTTTTTTAAAAAATACTTTTGCCGTGAATTATGGAGTAAAAAAAGGGAAAATGCCTTTCTGAGATACAAGTAAAATTTATATTAGTATTTTGAGATAAGTATTGAAAGCACCCTTAAACTTAACGTGAATTATTACTTTAGTCCGTCAACTATTGATAGCTTTAAAAACACCCTTCTACTTTATTAAGTGAATTTTAAAATACCCTCTTATGCCACATGGCATCCACCTATGCGTATATGTGGAATTTTCTGCTGATGCGGCGTACACATAGATATATATATAGTAAAAAAAAGAAAAAACATTTAAATAACTAAATGCTAAAATTTAGTAATGAAGAATTTTTTAAAAAAAGAATAAACTTTTTTCTTACCTCACCCCATCCCCTACCCAGGTACCCCAACTCCACCCCCTCACCCCCACAAAAAAAATTTAAACTTTTTTTAAAAAATATTTTTATCCAACACCACCGAGTACCCCAAAAAAATTACTTTTAAAATAAAATATTTTTTTCTTACTGTAGAGGATGGGGTGGGGTGATGAGAAAAATTAAATTTTTAAAAAGAATTTTTTTTTAATCTTCTTAAATTGCTAAATTCTTAGCATTTAATTATTTTAAATATTTTTTAAAATATTTTTTCTATTACACATATCTATGTGTACGCCACGTCAGCAGAAACTTCCACATATGCACATGTGGCATAAGAGGGGTGTTTTTAAAACCGTCAATAGTTGGGGGACTAAAGTAATAATTCACGTCAAGTTTAGGGGTGTTTTCAATACTTAATATATGTTTATGTTATATCTCCTAATTTTTATAATATTAGTAATTCAGTATTACGTAGAATAATTCTGTCAGTATATATGTCATAATTTGCGGATCGCATTTCCAAATATGAGTTTAGCAACTTTGCAATAAAAAATGTAAGAATATGAGAATGCATCAAACTTTATTTTATTTTCTTAATTTAGCTTCTGAAATAGATGAATGCTTGGATTATAACCACAAAAGCTTTAAAGTTTGAATTTATTTGAAATAATTTCCCTTATGATCTTAGTTGTTTTTATGATATGAACTATCTGATTTAAAGAAATTGATATTGTTTTGTAAAAAATGATTTAATTTTTTCACAGAATATTTGTATGGATCAAATTACGAATCTACCAATTGGAAAAATCAGAAATAAGGAATCAAAATTACTTACTGATGTCAATTTCAAACACTGAAATTACAACTGAAAGAAAATGATTGAAGTATAAAATTAACTAAGATCAGACATGTGAATTGGCAATATGAAGAAGAGTAGTAAAAAGTTGTTGAGGCTTAGACATCATGACCATGTGATCACAGCTTGAAATCTCTTCCACTTCATCAGGTGGATTATTTTCAATCATCCAATGTTGAAATTCTTTGTTCAGAGCTTTACTTTCAGCAGCAATAATAAAGACTCGCTTAACTGATCCATACCTTTTACTTGAAAGAACTATCTCCTCATGAATATCTTCTGCGGGATATAAATATAGTGGTCTTACTAATTTAGTGGCCAACTTCAAATCCTAACATCAACAAGGAAAAAAACTTATTTATATCAATTCCAAGTTAATATTGAGATTAAGTACTTGATCAATAAACTTACCTTAATTGGGCTCAGCTGGTAAAGATTAGTTTCCATGAACTTGGGACCTAGGATGAAGGTGGTTGGAGGATTCGTAGGTCCATTTTCGTATGTAACGCGATTATCAAGTTCAGGTATTATTGCACTACATGTCTATAACAAAAAAGTATATTTTGTTTCAAACATATACGAGTTTAAATAAAGACGATAGATCATTGATCTCAGGGCTAAAATTAGGAATATAATAAATTGTTACTATACCTTAGTGTAGATGGTAGTTACATTGAAAGTTGGACCAGGCATTAAAGCAGCGATAAATACAGCAACTGAAATCTTTTCTGGGAAGTTTTCCATGGCTTTAGAGATGCCGAGTCCAGCAAAGCTATGGCCTACTAGAACTACTTTTTGATCAGCAGGAAGTGAAGCCATGAACTCCATTAGCGGACTCAAATAATCAGAGAAACTTATTATTTCATTGGCATGTTTCGTGTTGGTTTCTGAAGTACCTAAGTCAAGAGCTGTGACATTATGACCCGAAGATTTCATCAATTCTACAATCTTATACCAGCACCAGGCTCCATGACATCCTGTATGAAGTAGCACAAAGTGCTTCTTAGCTTTGGGTTGTGACAAGCTTCTTGCCCCTTTGGGTTGTGATGGGGTTTCCAATGAGCACATAGTGAGGCTTAATAAGGCAACATAGTTATTTGCCTTTTGACCTCCAAATGAGTTCAATCCACTTATAATGTTGTTCTTCGCTTTGGTTCTTTTGTTGAAAGATTTTCTTACTGTACCTATAATGGTTGATGAACTTACTATTGCTGCTGAAAATGTTGTCATTGTTGCCTCACCACCAACCTATACCAAAAAATAAAAATAAAAATTTGTAACAAGTTTATAATACAAAATATTGGAAAAGAAAGAGCTAAAAGATTGGATTTTTACCTAATAATTGTGATGGCTTGTGGAGTGGTCTAAAATCTTGGATAATGAGGCATCTTAAAATAACTCAAGTTGTAAAACAGGTGATGGTCCTTTTGTCCAAATTTAGATAAAGAATTCTATAGTTTGTCGTTTATTTTCCTTAAAAGAATATCCCTTCTGCCTAATAACCTTTTGTAATAACTCATCCACGTGAACAGTTCCATTACCCCTACCTAGCTGACTCAATTCAAAGATATGATCAAAACATTTTGTGTTTGGAATTGAAAAAGATATTTTGAGAATTAGAAAATATAATAAAAGCATTTGTCAAGCCAAAATGTTTATAAGTTGAAAATTCATAGGAATATGACTTTTGATTAATATATTAATTAAAAATATATATTTATAAGCTATTTTGACAGGTTAGATAATTAAATGTATTAATTAGTCTAAGTAATTATCTCTCTAAAATTTTACTCTGTTTTAAAATGCTTACCACCTATAGACAACCATGTGATCTGCATGTTTTCTCATCTTTTTTTTTCTTCATAAATTGGCGTGCGTATCTACATATAATCGTGATATTCTTCAATAATCCCACCTAAAATAATTTGCAATATTTTATTTTCTCTTCTTTATTTTTGAAAACATTGAAGTAATTGGTCGAAATTATCGACCACGTACATATTTGGTTTGTGTTCTTATCATTTAAATTGTTTTCTTTATGGAAATGTATATATGACTCATTTTATTTTTAGAATTAAGAGGATTATCACGGGAGGATACCTGTAAACTTGAAAAAAGAAAATTTGAGAAATGATATTTTTAACAATTTCGTATGTACCTACATCAAATATCTCTAATTTTTCTCTATTGGATTCATGTTGAATTGTGCTGTGAAATAATCAAGTGTACGTCGAGTGGGTTATAGGCTTTAAGAAAGCAAGAAATGCCTCTTGTTCCTTATTCGTATGCAGTTGGTAGTTTGATGTATGTTGATTTACAAGAAGGAAAGTGGGTAGTTTGTTGGGATACACTTTTACTCGTGAAATTTTTTCAGGGATAGTGTTCTTGATATGCTTCAAGCAGTGAGAATTTTAAGTATGTTTTATAAGATTTTCAATAATTTTAATTTATATATGCAGTGATATTTGAAAAAATAAAATATTTGAAGTTGAAGTCGAAAAATGATATCTAAAAAGTTAAAGTAAACAGTTTGACCAACTAATTTACAAAATATGTACAAAATGATATGTTGTGTGTATACTAGTGTACTTATACTAAAATTTTTTTTACATAGATAGACACTTAAACTTAGCTCTACTGACAGTTGAACACCCCAACTTTCATTATGACCATCTAGATACTTAAGCTTAGGGCCTAGTATCATTTTCCCAATAATTGTGCTAATAAAAACTATTATTTATATTATATTTATCACTCAAACTATAGAAAAAATGATTAAAAAAAGGAATAGAGAATATTATATTATGTGTAGTTCCAATTGTTAACTCCAAAGAAAAATCACATGATTCATGACAGTTCCCTTTCCGATTAATAAATCCCAAGAAACACCATACATTTGTGATTTGTTGATATTTGCGTTATTTAACATTATGCACAGAGACTTTCAGGTTACACATTAATGCACCAAATATATCAAAAACATTAAAATTCTCATATTTCAATTCAAACCAAAATATTAGAAGCCCAATTTATTGTTCTAAGCTCTAACAAGCACGTCAATCCAAAGATACCTCCTTTATCCGACATATATTTATCAAACAACTGCATCTTACGCACTATAATTTAATGAAATTGTGAAAAGAAAAAAAATCCAAATACTAAATTTGATGGTGAATGTGTTTTAATAAGTTTCGATTTACCACAAACTTCTTGGAGAAATTATTATTACATCTAACTGAATACTCATCAATTGAGTGTCGCGTAGAATATCACAACTTATTCAAATTGAAATAATTGAATGTTGTGGAAGTATTATTCCACTATAATAAGACACTTTTATATGAAATAGAATTCATGTTGTTGATATTAGAAGAAAAGAAAACTAAATTGACCTTTTTAAATATATAAGTATTATAATAATTTGAAATTCGAAATTATTTGATGATAATGATATTTGTCATCATAATTTTCTTACGCTTCTCCTATCTATATAGATAGATCGATATTATCGATATGGACAAATAAATTTTAATTATCTTCATTAATTATATATTTCTCAAATTATATCTTAAAGTTTATTTACAATATAAATAAATAACATCTTTTAAGAATTTATAATTTTAAAAAATAGGGCAACGTTCATAATTTTTTTGTAGAACATAGAAAGACTTGGTTAAATATGTCTTTTGGAAACCCCCACGGGACGGGTATTATATTAAACAAAAAAATTATTAATTCAAATATGAAATAGCAATAATGGCAAAGAACAACCATTGTTTTTTTTTTTTGTGTGTGTTTTTATTATTTTTCTCTCAAAATAATGTAGTGTCAAATTATATTATTTTTCTCAAATAATATATGACAACCTTATCCGATGTGTTTGCAATAAGATAACAATATTTTTAACCAACGGATTTGTAGTATTACAAGGAATAAAATTCAAAGTATTTTTTTCTGATTATAAAAATTAGTCGTATACACATCAGTGTCGGTATATGTTAAATAATGAAATTGAATATTAATTAGTAATTTAGTATGTGTTTTAGGAGAATGGAACAGTATAGGCTGAGGTGGATAAGGATTTAAATTTAAAGAATTTAATTTTTATATGTTTATCGATAATCGTTGTTTTTTTTTTTTTTTTTGCAAGTAAAGATTCAAAACCAACTGCCAGAATTTTATTCCTTGTATAAATCTTTTGAAGCGTTTGATGACTAACTTGATCTTCATTATTTTCAACTTGAAATTATTTTCGCCTGATACGGACTACTTTTATTATATGGACAATTTGATTTAAAGAAATTGGTACTGTTTCGTAAATAGGAAGCTTTTTACATGTCCAACAGTTGGGACGAATTAGAAGAAGGAAAATAGATGTCAATTCCTGAAATTAAAATGAAAGAAAATGATGAAATAACAACAGAACTTCACTGAGATTGCCATAAAAATGCATCAAATATGTGAATTGCTGTTTGTTGGCAATGCGCAGAAGGGTAGTAAAAAGTTGTTGGGGCTTAGACATCATGACCATGTGATCAGAGCCTGAGATTTCTTCCACTTCATCAGGAGGATTCTTTTCAATCATCCAGTCTTGAAATTCTTCTTTACTTTCAGTAGCAACAATGAACACTCGCCTAACTGATCCATACCTTTTCCTTGAAAGAACGATATCCTTAGAAACATCTTCAGCATGATATAAATATAGTGGCCTTACTAGTTTAGTGGCCATCGTCCAATCCTAATTAACACCAACAAGGCCAATATAAGTATTTATTTATTGACAAAAAAAAAGATATTTTTTTGTAGCCTATGAATATAGTAGTATCAAGTTCTTTAAATCAGATTGTACATATCATAAAAGAAGCCAATATCATGAATTTCTAATGACGATTATAAGCACTTTTAAATATTAAAATTAATTTTATAAATAATCACATATTTTGATAAAAGTTTTGAAATTAATAATAAACAGTTAGAAATTTTAATCTAAAAAAGATCTCAAGATCAAAAATGTATTCACTCTTAATATTAAAAGCTCAGATTAGGTCAAGATTAATCAGTATGCTTGTCAATTAGCTAGGTAACTCAATCAATGAGAATCTTTTATTAATTAATCAAATAATCAGAGGCATGATGCACTCTACTTGCAAAAACCAAAGGTTATAATATAAGGTCTAGGTAATACATATTTATAAATTTCAAAAATAAAAGAATTTGAAAAAGTATTGTAATTATCTCAAAGAAAAAGTTATGTATAGGATCGTTTTTATGTATTTACGCCAATTATTTCCTTTAATCCCTTTGTAACAAGCCCATTATTTGCTATTAATCCTTTTAATAACCTTAGCTAGCAAACCTCTCCTTGATTTTCTATTCTGATTTGAGTTCTCCTCGTCTATTTATACTTGTTTTATTCTTTTGATGAGTATAGAAGATTAGAGATTATTCCACTTTTATTTTATTCATGTGTTGGGTTTTTTTAAAATTTAATTTTTGTTGTTTATGCTAGCTGAATTCTGAAGATACACTTTACCAATGAAATATATTTATTCCTTAAGGACAATATCCTCTACACGCTTAAAGCTATGAGAATTTCTAAGTATTTTTTGTAAAATATTCAACAGTCTTAAAGATATTTGTACTTTATTCTTAAGAGAAGAATACTACTTAATTACTCGATCTCTCCCAAAAATAATATTGAAGAGAAGGATATATAACGAGGTTATTTGCAAGTAGTTGCCAAACCCAACAAACTATACAATCTTGTACAGCACAAAAGGCTCTTCCAGAAGCACAAATGGTCTTCTTTTTAAAAAAAAATGGCATTGATGGTTTACCGAGATCAAGTTTTGTGGTGGCAATGACGCTAGCGGCGGATAAGTTGTCGGCAAACATTTTCTTCTTCGAAAAATCACACTGTTTAGCTAAATAAAATTTCCTTTTTTTATAGTTTATATGCTATATGTTGACTCTTCTTAATTTTTACGTATATTTTTAGTGTAAAATTTGTATGTCACAACTCACATACAAAATTGGATATTTATAAAAAAAAATATGGAAAAATCCCTTGTAAATTATGGAAAAATTATATCTTCATATTGAAATATTTGAAAGTGTAGGATTTCTTGTTAATATTATGATCCTTAATCGTGAAGAGAAAAAAAAGAAGATGAAGAGGAGTATAAGACTTTTGGTTATATGTTAATCGTTTATGCTAACAATAAGTGTTATAACTTTAGTGTTAGTAATAGTAACGTGTGTGTAATAATATAGTTTGAAAAAAAAAAGAAGTTTTTGAGAATACCTTTTTGTTAAAAAAGTGATAATATTTTTCCGTGGTCTTATTGTTCAAAATAATTTTGAAAATAAAGATTTGAGGAGAAGCAAAGAAAAACTATTTCTTTTTTTGGTGATATAAGTTCTACCCTTAGGGACGTCAAATATAATCCAAAGCATGATGTTTCGTCCAACTCGCCCAAAATCTTATGAATTGGGTGCAAGATATAATTTCATATTGGATTGGTTTTTAACCGGCCAACATAACTCTTTCTTAAAGGGGTCATTTGCATTTTTGTCCTATTTTGTGCTGGTTTTTAATTTATACCCTCATAGCAAATAACTTTTTTTTGGGTCATAAATTTATGTTTTCGTATCATGCTATACCATAAAAGTTATGCTTGAACATGACTTTAGTTTGTTTGATTGAGCCAAAAACGTAACGAAGAATAAAATTGACTCATTTTTTAATAGTTCAAAAATATATTTAAGTCTTTTCCCAATAAAAAAAGGGAAACTTACATAAATATACTATATTAAGAAAATATTTACCATTTATAGCAATAACATTTTTTTTTCACTTTGATACTTATAATACATTTATAATAAAATTTTAATACATATTACAGAGAACAATTTATAAAACACATATAATACAAATTTTATTGATTGGTAATACATTTATCACACGTTTTAATACACTTATAATACATTGTGTCAATGTTCTTACCAAACAAGCATGATATGTTTTAAAACATCTTATAATATATCTATACTACATATGTAATTCACTTTTACTACAAAGTGCAGAATTATCATAATATTGTTATGTATTGCTATAAATGGTAATAAATAAAAAATATCGCTAAAATAAGTAATTATTTATTAAAAAGTATTTCTCCTAGTAATTTTTCCATAAAAAAAAACTACAAATAAGAATCTATACTACGCACCCCACACTAGTAACTTTGTGTGACAAAAAAGTAGACACAAATCTTATATTTTTAGGTCTATAAATTGGAATTTATATTTTTGTGTAACAAAAAGGTGCATAATAACATTGTGCACCATTCAAATTCGAAGTAACCATGGTTAATTTTGTCACCTCAATCATTCTTGATAGAGTAAACAATAAAAAAAGTGTGGAACAAAAGGTTAAAGAAAAAAAAGAAGGGCAAAGAAAGAATAAATTTGAAAAAAGGGAGGCCCACCCTATGACAAAAATTTTAAATTGTAGCCGTTAGGAATCATTAGTAGGACTATAATTTATTTCAAAATTTCCCCCTCCTATTCCTTTAATTTCCCGAATAAACCCCTCTCTCTATTTCAAAACCCAATGCGCCATTTCAAACGTTGATTAAATCATAACCGTCCATTTCTGTCCCCTGCAGATTCATATTTGAAAATCTTGATTCAAGAACTCAACAGTCTTCCCTCTCCAAACATCTAGAGAGAGAAAGAGAGAGAGAGAAATCTCTACTCGAGAATGAGTTTCCATTTCAAGATTTGATGAATCAAAATCAAGATTCTTGAATTCCAAACTCAGCTCAAGAAAAGTAACTTACAATTTCAACGTATAGAGGACTTGGTATTCTCTTCTTCAACACTTCTTTCAGGTACTACTAACCCCCATTTATTTTATTTTCTTTGTTTTGTTTGAAGATTTGTATGCGAGTTTTCCCAAACCCCACTTGTGAAATTGCATTGCATGTGTTTTTGTTGTATCTTGAATCTTTTTGTTGATACAGAATGTTGAGGGATTTCAAATTCTTGCGCCGGAACAGTGGTATGTATAATGCCCAACCGGAGGAAATTGAGAATGTACCTGTGAATCCGAGGGATTCAATGGGTCCTCCAACAAGTACAGACTCAACAAGGCCTCCTTTAAACGCAATTCAAGAAACCACCAGGAATTTGAAAGGTGGAGTAGATCAACAAGGGGGTGTTAGGGTTAATAAAATTGATAAGACCCCTACTAAACCTAAGTCTAGTAGATATTCCGATATCAATAAAACTCCAGAAAAACCTGTAAGTCTTCCAAAAGGTCGATATGGGTGGGTGCAGAAAGCGGGTTCCAGCTCGAATTCTGTGGAAGTGGGGGATGAAGGAAAAATGGATGCAGGTACTTGTGGAAGTCAATCGAGGATAGTAACTGTCAATGCTACTCCTCGGTCCACTAGGACGATAGGAAGGGCGAATTCTAACTATTCGGAGAGTCATTCTAATCAAAGCACACCATCTAAAAGTGTTACAAAGCCTCCAAATCCTGCATTTTCTTTAGCCAGTAGTTCTAGGCCTTTAGCGAGTGGAGCTGCCCGGACGGCTAATTACACAGCATTGTATAGGGGAATTCCAATCAGTGGTAATTCGCCGACTGTTCTTGATACAGTTGAAATTCCTCATTTTGACCTCAAGGAAAATCCATCATTCTGGTTGGAGCACAATGTACAGGTAGGCCGTCCTTTATTTGGTGATTATTGTGTTAACCGATCCTTTGGTGATCAAGTACTAAACTACATTGAATTACCACAGGTTTTGATCCGAGTCCGTCCTCTCAACAACATGGAAAGAAGTACTAAAGGGTACACTAGATGCTTGAAGCAGGAAAGTGCACAATGTGTCACTTGGATAGGGCAGCCTGAAACTCGGTTCACATTTGATCACGTGGCATGTGAAACAATCAATCAGGTCTGTGTAATTAGCATTTAACTTGGAACAATATGATCATTTCTGGTTGGACTATGTGTGGTCCTACAAGACACTGAAAATTATGCAATTTCATTGTGCAGGAAACACTTTTTCGAATGGTTGGTTTACCGATGGTGGAGAACTGTTTATCTGGATATAATAGCTCCATCTTTGCATATGGACAGGTTAGGCATGATATTTGATGAAAATCTATTGGTGTGACTGCTTCTAAACTTGTGCACGACTAATGTTAAAAGTTGTTACACTACATGCTTAACAAAGTTTGTTGATGGAAAAAAACTTATTGTTTACTGTAATAGGTTCATAAAGTTTTCATTGTCTATGCAAAACTTGTAGAGATTTTTTCTCTGCAAATACTGAATATTCAGCCATTTGCTTGATCAGTTAAATGTCAAGATATCTGCCAACACCTTTAATAATAAAAGAAGCTTCCCCTGAGACGTCTAAAGTTTAGAGGGTCTTCCTTACTCTAAATGCAACTCTTTTTTGAAGTAATCTGCAATGTTTGGATGCTAAGGCAACTGAGCACTATGTATGTATGATTGTTGTCCATATATCTATCTAGTTCTCAAATCAGTGACACCAATTCTTGATTCTTTTCCACTCACAAGTTTTTAATTGCCAAGTTTGACTCAAAATTAGTAGCACATTCGGATATAATCTCTTCTTGCAGACTGGTAGTGGGAAGACACATACAATGCTTGGTGAGATTGAAGAATTGGAAATCAGGCCGAGCCCCAACCGAGGAATGACGCCGCGTATATTTGAATTCTTGTTTGCAAGGATCAGAGCAGTAAGTAGGATGTTTTGCTGCTTTTTGTTCCTAATACAACTTCTAATCTAGGAATTGTAGGTGAAGTCATTTTTTGATCTTTATTTTTCAGGAAGAGGAAAGTCGAAGGGATGAGAGACTACAATACAGCTGCAAATGTTCTTTTCTAGAGATTTATAATGAACAAATCACTGATCTCCTTGATCCTTCATCCACAAATTTGATGGTAATTTGTCTATCCCGTGTCTGAACTTGACCTAAAAATTAGATGCAACTTACTGCTGTTGGTTCACACTCATATTTTTTTTCTCTTATAGTTGCGAGAGGATATTACAAAAGGTGTCTATGTTGAAAATCTGTCCGAATTTGAAGTCCAAACTGTGGGTGACATTCTTAAGCTCTTGACTCAGGTGACAATATCTGTAGATACTGATTTTCTTCAATAATATCTTGCACTTTGCATAGCACACACATGAGGCAAGTTTTGTAAGTGGCATAAAAATATTCTCATGAGTTTGAATAAACTTCAAATATCTGTTCAGGGTTCTTTAAACAGGAAAGTTGCAGCAACAAACATGAACAGAGAGAGCAGTCGCTCACACAGTGTCTTTACCTGTATAATTGAGAGTAGGTGGGAAAAGAACTCTACTGATAACTTCCGTTTTTCAAGGCTTAATCTTGTTGACCTTGCTGGTTCAGAAAGGTAATTCTTTGATTGATAAGAGCAAATATGTTATGTTTACTAAGGAAAGAAAAAACTACAAAAAGATTTCAGACACATCATTTACATGGCCATTACCTATTACAGGCAAAAAGCTTCTGGTGCTGAGGGTGAACGCTTGAAAGAAGCTGCAAGCATTAACAGATCGTTATCAACTCTAGGGTATTTTTCCTTGATGATTTTCCCTGATAACTCTTGCTTCATCTCCTGCTCTTTTACATTCACTTGACAGAGCATTTCATTCTGCAGTCATGTAATAATGGTTCTGGTTGATGTTGCCAATGGAAGGCCAAGGCATGTTCCTTATAGGGATTCAAAGTTGACATTTCTACTTCAGGTGAACTTTAAAACACATTTTTCTACCCAGTTTTAAATTTCGAGTATATCTGCGTCCTTCTTACAGTATAAAATGCAGGATTCACTGGGTGGAAACTCAAAAACAATGATTATATCCAACGTCAGCCCTTCTATCTGGTTGGTGTTATTTTAGACTTTCTTAATCTTATGCTGACTAGTTTTGGTGAAAAATTATTCAACTATGCTGATTTTTTTATCCTCAGCTGTGCAGCTGAAACACTGAATACGTTAAAGTTTGCTCAACGGGCAAAACTTATTCAGAACAATGTGAGCATATAACTTAACTGATGACAAAGTGGCCATCATTCAGTCTCAATATTTTAACTTTGTTCCTTTTCTCCTTTTGCAATATGAAGGCTGTCGTCAATGAAGATTCTTCAGCAGATGTCTCTGCTCTTAAACATGAGATAAGACTTCTAAAGGTAGAAAACCTCTTTTTAAATATTTACTATGCAATGTAGAAGTTGGTGTGAACTTAAAAACTGATGGAAAAGATTGGTGGAATTTTTGAAACAGGAGGAGCTTTCGTCTTTGAAACGTCAGAATATATCTAGAGCTTTATCATTTGGTCAAACAACTATTTCAGGAGACTCTAGACTGGAAGATGACAGCAGTTATGACGAAAAGGCACTCGAGATAGATCAGCATGGTAGTTTGATAACAAAGGAGGCCAAGGGCATTATAAGGTTATCCTCTAAACAGGTATATCATATTTTTTTTAGGCTTTTATTGACATATATTCTTTTTTCTTTCACGAAGAAAGTTTGCAAGTCAAAAGTATGACTCAACGCTTTCAATAAGCTTTCAAGTAATCATTCCAGAAGGCGCTACACCACCTTCTGATGTACAAACACTGAAGAATACAACTGTGTTTAATTCAGTTCCATTTTACATCAATCAAGGTCTAAAGTTGCACGATTGTGTTACTACAACATAAGCACTCAAGGGAAGTCAATGAATTGGGGTTTAGAACCATGAGGTCTTAGGTTCAAATATCAGCGAAGGCAAAAACATTAGATGATTTCTTCTCATTTGTCCAAGCCTTAGTGGACACAACCATCCGGTACTTGTGCTGGTGGGAGGTAGCAGATTCATTGCCTAAATACATACAACTCAGAAGTCTTCTAGGAGAATAGCATGATAGATGAAGATGTAACATATACAAATAGAATAAAATGACTGAATAGAAGATTGTTACAATGTGTTATGTGATAGAAAGATACCTAACAAGGTAAATAAGATATATGGAACAGTTGTAGGACCATTGATATTATATTACAGTAAAGATGACTGTTGTAAACTGCATATGTTAAGATAAATATGCAGTCATACAAAATTAGATAATAATAGAAATGATCATATTTGAAAGAGGGTGCAAGTAGCACACATGGAGAAGAAAATGGGAAGGACCATTGATATTATATTACAGTAAAGATGACTGTTGTAAACTGCATATGTTAAGATAAATATGCAGTCATACAAAATTAGATAATAATAGAAATGATCATATTTGAAAGAGGGTGCAAGTAGCACACATGGAGAAGAAAATGGGAAGGTAGCTTTGGGATACTTCCGTCATGTCCATTGTCCTACATAGACATCTTAAATACATCAGTTCATGGGTGTGATAATATGATGATTGAAGGTGATAAAACAGGATGAGTTGTACAAAAAAATCACATAGAGGAAAGTTGCTTCATTAGACTTAAAATCTCTCAAAATCAATGAAACTTACTTAGTAGAATAGAACACAATTGAAGTAAAGGTTCCATATAGGCGATACCAACTAGTTAAGAGGAAGCTAGTTAACGCGTGGTATGTAGGATAAGTTGGTCAGAGAACTCAGTTCTATCTAAAAAGGCAAGTTTACTCAATGTCAGTATGAAGTGTACTCAAATAAAGCAGAATGGACTAGAGAATTCATATAACCAACACCAACTGATTCGGACTAGTCGATTAAGATTAATTGACAAGTACGAGAACAGGAAGAAAGGAACTATATTTGTATGCTGAACACAGGAAGAAAGGAACTATGCTGAACTATATTTGTTTTTTTCTTCTTTCTAATTTTATTCAAAACCTTCATTACGTAGTTACTTCTCATAGTGTCTTAACACCAGCAAACTCTGCTTCATTGCTTGTCCGAGCTTGGTTCACTCTGATTATTGCATCTCTATCTGGTGTTCTTACATTCTTGCATCTTCATGGGTAAAAATCAGACTTCACTTTTTTTCATCCAGGAGATCTGGTGTTCTTATATTCTTACACCTTCATGGCTAAAGAATCAGATCTCACTTTCTTCATCCAAGTGCTTATCTACTCTGCTGTGCAATGATTCCTCTTGCTTTTATTTTTTTATTTTTCAGTTCAAATCCCTAGAGACCACACTAGCTGGTTCTTTAAGGAGAGAGCAGATGGCTGAAACTTCTATCAAGCAACTTGAAGCTGAAATTGAGCAGCTTAACCGTCTGGTGACCCTCTTCGCACTTTCTTGCCTTCTATCCCATTTCTTTGTTTAGGTTTGACATTTTCAATAAGATACTAACTTCCATACACGGTTATCATGCATGTTTGTTTCTTAGGTTCGTCAAAGAGAGGAAGATAATCGGTGCACCAAGATGATGCTAAAGTTCAGAGAAGAGAGAATTCAAAGGATGGAGTCACTTGTCAATGGACTAATTCCAGCAGATAGTTATTTATTGGAGGAAAACAGTGCACTTACTGAAGAAATCCAGTTGCTTCATGCTAAGGTTGATAGAAATCCAGAAGTAACTCGATTCGCATGTGAAAACATTAGGCTTTTAGAAGAACTGCGGAGGTAGAATGTACATACATATCCAATAACCTAAATACTGAAGCTCGTTTACTTTTTATTCTTCAACAATTTTTCTTTCTGCTGGGCTTGTAGATTTCAAGATTTTTATGAAGAAGGAGAGAGAGAAATTTTGTTGAGTGAGGTTTCTAACTTGCGGGATCAGGTAAATTTTGTGCCTTTTGTCTTTTGTAGCTCTTTGACTTGTATAAGAGTGTGATGTTAAGACAATATATGTGTACAGCTACTTATCAATATTGATGGGAACTTGAAGCAGCACAGCCATTTGGACATGAATATTCCATCTCAGGTAATGTATAAAACAGCTTGTACAGTGTGTTCTTTCCTCTTTCAGCTGCTTTAAGGATACAAATTCCAGCCTGCTTATGTTCAAGCATGTTTTGCATGGTGCAGGAACCTGTACATGTTTGTGATGAACAAACTACTCTACATTTAGAGGTTGGTCTCTGGTGACACCCCCCCCCCCCCCCCCCAACTTGAAGAAATTGAATAAACTTGGTCTCATATGTATTTTCACGTTTCAGTTAAAAAAGACTTTATGTGAGTTGGAGGAATGCCGGACTAACTTAAACTGTTGTTTAGAGAAAAATGAAAAACTCAGCAGGTTAGTGACCCTTTTCAACTGAGCTTATACAGACTTTCTTGACATTTATCATATTGAAATTATAACTAATGCTACTGTTAGTTTCCTCTAACTTGCTCTCAATCTTCCTCAGGGAAATAGATGAACTACGAGATTCATTAAATAACATCAGTTCTGCTGACAATGATCGTGATGGCAGGGTTGAAGTCATAAAGGTAATTTTCCTTCTGAACAAGCATGTTTTTGTCATTATATAACTGAAAATAAGAGAAGAGAAAGAAAGATAACGGAGAACACGACACCTTTATCATGGTTCAGGCAGTTGCTTTGGATATTTGAATTAAACTGATGCTTTTCTGGACTTTGGTAATGTACCTGAAATAAGAATATTTCACAATTCGGCTAGTGCAAAGTAATGCCACAAAATAACAGAATAAACTTGAGTTGAAGTAGCTCAAACCTCAAAGGTTTTTGGGTAACCTAATTTTCAGTTATTAAAGCCGTTGACATAAGTTGCCAAAACAAATACACAAGATATTAGATCATAATCAGCCTGAGTTTGAACTGTTTGCTCATGATTCTTGACCATGCATATTGCTTGTATAGAATCCCACCGAATATTCTTTGTACGGTTTAGTTTTTTGTTTGCAAAACTCTAGTTTGTTCATGTTCTTGATGTGAAAGACTTTTCAGGAGTCAATATCAGAAGCTCTGGCTCTTAATGGCAAATCAGAAACTTCTGATGAGAAAGAGAAGGAAGATACAAGGAAAGAAGAAATGATGGAGCACATAGAGGAAATTATGGATTTGCAACTTGAGTTGGACATTCTAAAGGTTATAGTTCAAGAAGAAAGGTTGCATCACAATGAATTGCAGCAACATGCTCAATCCATGGTGCAAGACCGAGACTCATCAAAAGAACAGCTTCTGTTAGTGACCCAGAAATGTGAAGATGCTCACGCAGAACTTGGGGAAGCCAAATCCATTATTGAAGCTCTTGAATCCCAACATCTCTTAGCAATCACTGAGGTAGAAGATCTAAGAAACAGTAACAGTCGTTATGCTGAAGTAGTGCGGAAACAGGAGTTTGAAATCTCTTCCTTGAAGGAGAAAATGTTTCATCAAGGATCGAGAGATCTCTCATCATCTAAGCTCTTGGAAAGTGATGATTCACCTTTGCAAGCAAAGCTTAAAAAGATGCATGACTCCCTTGAGAAGGCCAAAATGTTGAATCGGCGTTACCAAAATGACTCTGAATTTCATGTGTCAAATGAGGAAGCGATGGATGAAATAAGCAGGCAGGCTGAGGCAGAAACTGCTGAAGTGATTGTATGCTTGCAGGAAGAACTCCTCCTTCTTCAGCAGGAAGTTAAAAATAGCAGCTTGAAAGAGATGGAGAGCAGAAAGAGGTTAACTGAGCTGGAAACTGAAGTTAAAAATTTGGAGGCAAAATTGTCTCTGATGACAGAAGAAAATCTAAAACTTCGTGAAAGTGTATATGACAAAGAAAAAGAGTTAATAAATATGTCTGAAGAATGGGAGCAAGTAAACAATGAGATTGAAGCTATTGTATGTGGGGGGCATGAGGCTCTCAAAGATGCCTGTGAGCAACTGGATTTTATTTCCAGTACATTTCCAGATAAGAGAAGTAGGATATCTGAACAATTTGGCAGAATGACAAAATACATTGTTGAAAAGGAGTTATTTATTGAAGAGCTCAACCAGAGTCTGGAGAATGCTCTCAACAGAAGAAATGATATGGAGTCCATGTTGAGATCTCTTAGAGGGGCAGCTTTAGTTATGACGGAGGCTCACCAGTTAGATTGCCATGAAAAAGATGCTGAGCTATTTTCTTTGACATCCCAGTTGAGCTCAAAGGCACATGTCATCTCAGAACTTGAGACCAAGATTAAGCATGGGGAGGATCAACTCAGAAAGGTGTCGAGCAGTGCAACAGTCGCTTTCTTGGTAGTTAACTGGTTGTCGGAACAGAATTCTAACTGTGTCGATGCGTTAAACCAGAAGGACATGCAGCTTATGGAATCTCTAGATACAAGCAGACAAAAGGATGCTATTCTCTGGGATCAAGCTTCAGTAGTTGCCGCTGCAGAGAATCAAAATGAGTCTCTGAGAATGGAGCTACATACTCTGGAAAAGACATGCAGTGATCTGAGACTCCAGCTGTTTGAGGAGCAAGCTTCAGTAGTTGCCGCTGCAGAGAATCAAAATGAGTCTCTGAGAATGGAGCTACATACTCTGGAAAAGACATGCAGTGATCTGAGACTCCAGCTGTTTGAGGAGCAAAGGCAAAAGCTGGAAGAAAATGATATGTTGAAAACAATTGAGAAACTTACAGAGCTGAAAGCAGGTGTTTCAACAGTACATTCGCACCTCAGTGAGTGTGTGGAAAGGAGTGGAAGTCATGAAAAAGATATAAGCAATGAAACTCATGCTTCTTTTTCTAGTGATGACAAGTTTGAAACATCGGTAAGTTATGTGCTATTATGTTTGAATATAACTCATATCTTATAGTATCTGTTTCTTAAGTGGAATGGTAGATTCTTTGTGATGTATTTTATTATTATGTAATCCAACTTTGACGTATTGTTGCAGACAGGTAGTGAGACAAGACAACACAGCCAGCACCTAGAGTCATTTATTCTTGAAGATAGGACAGCTGAAAAACCAGACTTTTCCTTCGACAAAAGTAATAATATGCTTGGATCGGCCAGCAAGCAGGATACTTTTCAAATAAATTGGAAGGATAAAGACAGAGATGCTACAGTTATTCTACTAAGGAAAGAAATGGAATCTGCTCTTGAATGCTTAAAAGGAGTGCAAGCTGAAATGGCCAGATTACATGTTGAGAAAGAAGCCCTGTGGTCATCTGAGCAAAAGAGTAAAGAGAGCATTGGAGATTTTCTGGCTGCAGCAACTTCTCTACAGACCTATATGGATAAGTTTGAACAGGAACTTGAACTTAAAGTGGACTTAGTAGACAATAAGTTACGAACAATTGAAGGTGCTGTGCTGGAGTCCTCCAGCTCCTGGTATGAGCAGAAAAAGGTAGGCCCATATCACTAGAAACACATCACATATTACGCTCATGACTTTCAATGCTGAAATCCTTCTTTTTGACTGTTCATTACAATTTTATAATCTTTGAGAACAATCATCTTGACAGATTAAATAATGTGTTCTAAAATTAAGATTAGAATTCAATTTAAAGGGCAAGTTCCTAACCACTAAATTAAGTATGATAGAATCAATAACACGGTCTCAGTCTGATCTGCTCTCTCAAAATTCTTGTCTGCAGCTACTTGAAGCTGAACTTTGTGATGCTAAGGCAGTGGCTGCCCAGAAAGCTACTGAAGCTTCCTGCATTCTAGCCAAATTTGAAGAGGTTCAAGAGACCATGAAAGAAGCAGACATCATGATAAATGAGCTAATGATAGCAAATGAATCCTTAAAGCTTGACATTAAAAGGCTTAAGAAGAAGGAGATCAGCTTAACTGAAAAGAGAGACATCCTTGTTAATGAAAATCGAAGCTTGCAGTCGGCTAATGATCTAAAAGACATGCATTACCAAAGACTGGAAAATGAGTTTGAGTCAGATCTAGCAATGATGCTAAGGCATGTGTTGGAGCTAGAGGATATAGTTTCACAGGCAGCAACCACTTCCACAGATGAGCTCAAGTCTGTAACATCTGATGTCCTTATCATAAAGTCTCAACTTCATGCATCAACTAAGTACATGAAGTCATGGCTTGAGGAGATCTGGTCTGATATTATTGTCAAGGACTGTGCTCTGTCTGTCTTGCATCTTTGTCACATGGGCATTCTCTTAGAAGCTGCAACCGGATTGAATGTAGAAAATGGGCTACTCAATCATGGGCTAAGTGAATCAAACTCATTAATATCTAAGTTGAAGGAGCAGAACTTCAAAGCACAGAAGGAGCTTGAAATGTGCAGAACTCTGAAGGGGAAATTATTGGCCGACATTAAAAACAACTTTGATCGTGTATTACGGAAAGAGTCTGATGCAGGGGATCTTACCTCCAAACTTGGCTCTTTTGAGAAAAAAATATTGGATCTGCAGTTCCAGGAAGAGTCAATGTTAGCAAGGTCCGAGCAAATGGGATCTGAGCTTGTTGAGCTAATGAAAGAGATAGATCTCAGCAACAAAACTGTCTTGGCATCTCTTATAGATCAAGAAAGGGTGCTGAAGGACAAAGAGGAAGCCTTGAAGTCTCTGGAAGATAGTTTGACTATGGAATCTTCTGCAAAAGACT
Source organism: Solanum appendiculatum (assembly GCA_018342035.1). Taxonomy (NCBI): domain Eukaryota; kingdom Viridiplantae; phylum Streptophyta; class Magnoliopsida; order Solanales; family Solanaceae; genus Solanum; species Solanum appendiculatum. Next base: position 49,731 of record JAGDQO010001314.1, read on the forward strand.
TTGAGTCATTAATTTTGTCATCTGAGTTAGAAGACAGGACCATATTAATATCTGAGTTGGAGAGAAAAAATAAGCACTTCTATGAAGTTGCCGAAGGTTTGAAGAGAGAAATCATTTTTGACAATCTAGATGTTTCATTAACTGCATCCATCTTACATGATAAGGAGGTTGAGGTTTCTATCCTACAAGAGGAAGTTGCAGAAGCAGGAAGGAAGCAGCAGAATTTGTTGGCTGAACTTAGTGTAATGGATTCCATGATTGCCAAAGTTCACTCCAGAAAAAATGCTCTTGAGAAAGATGCTTGCTCACTGATGGAAGCTTCTTGTTTGAATGAGACATTAAAGCGTGAACTTGGTGAATTAATGGAAGGAAAGACTGTTCTGACAACCCAGGTCCAGGAACTTAGCTCTAAAAATGAGAAGTTGCTTGAAGAATTGCAAAAGAAGGACTCAGCCCTTGAAAGTTCTTCAAGCCGCATCTTTGTCCTTGACCAACAAAATCAGATGTTGCAGAATGAAACTTGCTTGCTGGAAGCAGCATCATGCAGACTCCAGAATGATATGGAAATGAAAGAAGCAGAAATTAAGAAAATGAATTGTCTCAAAAAGGTGATTGAAGAACTGCAGCATGAAATAACAGAGTTAAAAGGAGAACGTTGCCAACTTTTCTCAGAGTTGGAGGTAAAGAAAGCAGAGATCGAGAGAATCAATGTTTTGGCAGCAGAGAATGCTTTCTTGAGAATCCAACTCAGATCTTGTGAGAAGGGTAACAATGACACTTTAGATATGGTGCTCAAAGTAGACAGCATTGGGAGTAAAGCACTTAATGCTTTTCAAAACAAAAGTGCTGAATTAGATGCCATGTTACAAAACATATATGAAGAACTTGAGAGGGCATCCAAGTTTTTTGAAGAGTTTGAATCATTGGAGAATTCTGCTGAAGAGATATTAATACAAAGTGCGTCCCTGCAAACTGAGTTAGTACGGAAGGATGACATCATCAAAGGAATGCTATTTGACCTTAGTTTGTTACAAGAATCGGCATCTAACCACAAGGATCAAAAAGATGAAATTGATGATTTGATGGCTTCTATAAATTCTTTGGAAAATGAGCTTGATGAAGCTGTTTGCAAAGGTCAAGCACTTGAAGTTCAGTTGCAGGAGAAGATAAGTAAGATAGCTGTTTTGGAGTCAGATATCTCCCAAAAGTGCAAGGACATAGAATTACTTTCATGCATAAACTCGGAGCTGGCTGCCAGTGCCAAGGACACCATGAAAGAAAAATGTTCCATCGAGGAGGAATTGTTAGAGAAAAGGGAAGTCTGTGAGAACTTAGAGATAGAAATTACCAACTTTGGTGATATTGTTAGCGAAATGAGCAATTCAATTGAATGCTTGAAGAGAAATCTGAATGGTGTTACTAGTGAGAAGGAAGACCTCCATGGAGAACTTCTCATGTTGAAAAAGAAACTAGAGACAACACAAACTCTTGCGGAGGAAAACGAAGCAATTGCCATAGAAGCGAAAGAGGTGGAATTGTGTTTTAAACTATTTTCTTCGGTTATTGATCTCTAATGTTTTCCTTCCTTTTTTTTCTTTTTCCCACTCCCCTTTTTCTTACAACAATATTCTATTCATGTCAGGTGGCTGATATAGCAAAACTCCAGGCTGTTGAGAAAGAAGAGGAGGTTAAATTGTTAGAGAGGTCTGTTGAGGAACTGGAGTGCACAGTGAATGTACTAGAAAATGAGGTACTCATTCTTGCAAAGCTAAATGTATTTATCGATTTATTTATCATTTAATAACATGATTTCCCACTTTATAGGTTGAGTTTGTCAGAGGAGAGGCTGAGCGGCAGCGGTTACAAAGAGAGGAGCTGGAACTGGAACTTCATGCCATCAAACAAAAAATGAACAATGTAAAAGGCAGTGATGCTGATATGAGAAGGTATCTGACAACTATACCATGCAACCTGAATTCTCAAAAATAGGAATCATTTAGGTTTTTAAATGTTTTGATATCTATGTATACAGGCATCTAGAGGAAAAAGAAAAGAGTCTTCAAGAAGCTTGTCAGCGCATACAACTTCTTGAGGGAGAAATCATCTCTAGAGGTGCTGAAGTGAGTTTGGTCCTCTATATCTTCACTACAATTTTTTGTTCTTTAAGCTCAGTCAGCCAGTTGACGTTCAATATCATTAACTTGTTAGATTAACTTATTTCATTTTCTTTAACAGCTAGCCCACTTCAAGGCTCATATATCAGAACTAAATTTGCATGCCGAGGCACAGGCTAGCGAGTATAAGGAAAAGGTGATTCCTCATTCCTTCTGCTGATTTTGATAGAGTTGGTGTTGGTTGCTAACCTGTGGTTTTAACCTAATATCAAAACAGTTTAAGGCATTAGAAGCATTGGCACAGAAAGTGAAGATGGATCGCCATGCCACCCAAGCTCCAACTTTATCATCAAGCAAATTGGAAAAAAATTCTTCAAAGCCTAGGGGTTCTGGTTCCCCTTTCAAATGCATTGGCATAGGCTTGGTTCAGCAGTTGATGTCTGAGAGGGATGAGGAGCATAGTGCAGAAAGACATCGCATCCAAGAACTTGAGGCTCTAGCTGCTAGTAGACAAAAAGAGGTAATGCACATCCTAAAACAACGTGACTTATTTTTGTAAAATTTCCTCTACTCAATTGTGATCATACACTCATCGCAGATATTCATGTTGAACTCAAAATTAGCTGTTGCTGATAGCATGACCCATGATGTAATGCGCGATCTATTGGGTGTGAAACTGGACATGAATAACTATGCGGTAATTTAAATAAACCTATATATTTTGCTAGAGAATGTCAAAACCAAAGGCCATTTCCTTTTTTGTTCTCTAGTATGACCTGACAATTTCACCTATGTTTTTGTTTGGCTTATGTGGGTTACCCCACCAGAATCTGCTGGATAATCCGCAAATACAAATGTTGATGGAGATGGCTCGAGTTCGTAATGGTGATGCTCAGTTCAAGGTAAGCCTAGTACGGATATAGTGATATTAACCAACATATAGTCTGGACTTATCTAATATTAGTAACTGATTGCTTGCTTGCTTGCAGGAGGAAGAGTTTCGTAAGCTGAGGCAACAGCTAAATGAGTTTATAGAGGAGCGGAAAGGGTATTAATTGCAAATTAGATTTTGAGAGTCAACTTCTTGTTGTTGCATTTCTCATTTGTTTTTTATTGATAATTAGATGGATTGAGGAGATCGAGAGAAAACAAGCAGAGATGGTGGCTGCACAGATTGCACTTGAAAAACTGCGGCAGCGGAATCACTTGCTTACAACTGAAAATGAAATGATAAAGGTTAGAGATGTCAATAACTTTTTTTCTATTACATCTCAGCAGGTTGTTGCTATATTAAAAATCACTTATACACCGGAAATTTTCTCAGATGGAGAATGTAAATCATAAGAAGAAGGTCATCGAACTTGAAGCAGACATAAAGAAGTTGTCTGGTCAGCAAAACCTTCAACAGCGCATCCACCATCATGCTAAAATTAAGGTTGGTACCTTTTTACCAGACTTGTCAGACTGAAGATCAACATCATAAAAGTGTTCGTTGGTATTTTTCGCTACAGCACTAATCCACCATGGCTCTTCGTCACAGGAAGAGAACAATTTACTGAAAAATCAGAATGATGACCTTACAGTAAAGCTGCGGAAAACTGAATCAATTCTTTCTCGAGTTAGGGAAGAGCTTGCTCACTTCCGTCAAACTAATGGAAGAAGCCCCTACATTAATTTTGACAAGGAGCAAACACTGGAGAACAATTTGAAGGTTTGTATGTTTTAGTTGTTAATCATTTGATGTACCTAAGGAGGAATTCCACAATGTGACTATGGACATGAATTATGTTAGGAACAGAAGAATTCTTTTGTCTGTCTCTAGGACTTAAATAGTTGGGAATGTGTCCAACAGGAAAAGGAAGAGGAAAGATTGCAATTGGCGCAGAAGTTACTTGGTCTGTGCACTACTGTGCTAAAGGTAAGGAAATTTCATTTTTTATTTACTAAAATTTCAAAGGAAATGTGGGTTGTAGTCTCTAGTTCTTTGGCATTGGTTTCTTTATCATTTGGAATATTTACTGCAGGCTGCTGGAATAACAAAACCAACATCTGAGATGGGGATCTCAGCAGCTGAAGAAGCACTTGAGCAGCTCAAAAACAGATTGACTTCACTGGAAAGAGAACTACAAGATGCCAAATTTAAGGTAACAAATATCCATAGTATTTTCAATAATTTTGCTTGATCGAAAACCTCAAAACACTGACTGTATCAAACTAGCGACGCCAAGTCACTAACAAGTTCCTTCCTCTTCAACAGAACAAAATGACTAACGAACGGATCCGATTGTCTGAGTTCATGCCACAATCCTCCCCTCTAAGAACAAATGAAAATGGACAGATTTCAAACAGAGGATCATCTTCCCCTCTAACCGCCTTTGATCGGTGAAGATTCTTTTACCAACTTAAAGAGGAAGAGTTATCATCTGTACACGGTGTTAGTTTTTTGCTAGCAGTTTGTTCATATATCCCTTTGTACTTTATATACATAAGTGTACACAAATCATGGAAATATGTAAATAGTGAATCCATGATTTTGTATTATCTTTACTTGGAAGTATTTGTGCAATATGTGTAATTCATTTATTTTGTAAATTTACCAGTGTAACTTCTACCAAGGCATATATTGTACAATCACAATGTTGTCACAATTAATTATGTTTACAGCACTGAAATTATGGTTGAGTCTGCGTTTAGAACTTTTGCCTTCTTTAACAAATAAAGTAATTATTCCCAGCAATTAAAACCAATATTATGATCTCCATCCTTGACAATACTTGTCTTTATATGGGTGTGAACAAGTAGACTTAAACTTGTATGAAATTGAACAAGTAGATACACATATTTTACGAAACATAATACATATAAGACATCATATGTGACACAAAATTGTCATGTAGGACGTCACGTAGGATGAATGTATCTATTTGTTTAATTTTACAAGTTTAAGTGCCTATTTGTGCACACTCAAAGTTAAAGGTCATATTAATTTATTATATGCTTAATTCACCTACATAAATTACGATGAAATTTGAATTTAGTCGGTCCCAATACAAACCTACACCACAATCAAAAAAGTAAAAATAATAAGTGGGCATCTTTTTTTTATAGAATTTTTTACCAAATTAAGCCATTATTTAAAGCAATTCACCAAAATAATACGTTTTTTTAAATTTTTACAAAATTAGTATAAACGTATTTCACAGTAACGTTTTAGGGTATAATTTATTTTTAAAAAATTTAGCCGTGTGCTGACGACGTTAAGTTGAGAAACGTTACTGTGAGTAACGTTTTACGCTAAAAACGTCACTCACATAACTTTTTATAATACGTTACTGTGAGTCACGTTTTACACCTAAGCAACGTTTCTTAAGAATCCAACCATGGGACATCAAATCCTGCAAATTTAGAATCGAATCCTGCAAATTATATATACTAATAATTTGTACTCTAAAAGGTTATTTCTTCGATTAATAGGAGATAATTTGTGTATACTAATTAAAAAAATTATCTTATAAAATTATCACACTAAAATTCATAAAAATATAGATTTGTTGTTTTACCTGCAAATTATATATTCCCACTATCCCAATTTATGTGACACATTTCAGATTTCGAGATTCAAACAAGTTTATGTTTGACTGCAAATTTTTCATATATTTTAAAATAATTTGAATTATTAATAATTGTGACTTATAGTACTTTTTACGTAGTTTACAAATATATAAATTTATTTTAAAAAATTTGAAGATTCCATTAGCAAATTATCGGTCAAACTTAAATTATTTGACTCTCGAAAAATGAAATGTGTCACATAAATTGGAACATATAGGGTATATTAATATATAATTTGTACTCTAAAACGTTATTTCTTCAATTACTGGGAGATAATTTATGTATACTGATAAAGAAAATTATCATATCAAATTATTACTCTAAAATTCATAACAATATAGATTTGTTTTACAAATTATAGCTATATTTGCAGGATTCGATTCTAAATTTGTAGAATTCGATGTTACGTGATTTGATTCTTAAGAAACGTTACTGTGAGTAACGTATTATAAAACGTTACTATGAGTAACGTTTTCAGCTTAAAATGTTACTCACAGTAACGTTTCTCAACTTAACGCTGTCAGAAAACAGCTGATTTTTAAAAAAAAAATATACCCTAAAACGCTACTGTGAAGTACGTTTATACTAGTTTTGTAAAAAAAAATTTAAATGTATTATTTTGGTTAATTGATTTAAATAATGGCTTAGTTTGGTCAAAAATTCTTTTTTACATGCCAATAAGGCCCCAATTCTTGACGTAGACCGTAGATGTACATGATTAATAATTAGTAATTTAAACTTATTTTAATAATCTATTTCAATCAATCATTGCGTAAAATGGGAGTAGGTGGAGTCGGGTCAAACCATATATCCGTCGGATCATTCTGCTCTGTTGTTCACATTGAACTAAAATACCCTTTACTCTTCTCTTCCTCATTTTGCAAAATTCATACTTGAAACTCTGAATCTCCAATGGCTTCATTGGCTGCGCTCAGTTCTAGCCACTTCAATGGAGGTTGCCTTTGGAAGTATCAGGTCTGTATTCCAAAGTTTCAATTTTGAATCAATCCGGCTTTTATATTATTTATCCAAAATTAGTTAGGGCCGGTTTTATGAATCTTTTGATAATTCAACTGAAATGTACCTTGCTATTTTCCTGGTTTCTGATTAGAGAAGTGATTTGTAGGACGAACTCAAGGTTTCTAAGGCTGGGAAGCTCAGAATTAGAGTTACTTCCATGGCGTCATCATCACCAGCGCAAAGCTTGCAGTTTGCGGATGATAAAGCTAACCAATTGGACAAATTGCGTATTGGTGTGCTAGGTGCTAGTGGCTACACTGGTTCAGAGGTGTGTACAAGCCCTTTGTCGATGCTAGTGGCGCACTTTAGCTTTACATTCAATTTCTGATTTTACATTCAAATAAAAATCTTGCTTTTGGTTCTGTGAATTTTGAAAAGAATAAGCCTAAAAATAAGACTTTAAAGTTATACTCTTTTGACAACAATCCAGTTATTATGTTTGAAAGATGATGTCTGATAGATGTCTATTGCTCTTGCACTAAAAATTAGTTTTTGGAGCATTTCATTGTTTCATTTTCATTGCAGTTTGAAAATAAATAAATTTTCGAGTGATTCATTGTTTCTTCTGAGAACAAATTTAAGGTGCAAAGGCACCTGGTAGAGATTGCTTCTTTCCCTTATTTATATTTTTATTTTATTTATCTCAGATGCATTCTAAAAGTTGCTATCGTCTACACATCAAGAACTACATGTTGCCCTAATACTTTTAAAACTAAGCTCAACAAACATGTGTAGATATAAACCCAAAAAATAAAAATAATATTAATAAAAGACAAACTTCAATTTTCGGTAAAGTGATCAACCTGGATCATTGTTTGAGACTCTGCAGATGCAGTTGTTCTGAACTTGGCACATGCGAGATTTGTGCTTTAAGGTACAACTGGAAATAACCTTTGCTACTATGTTACTGATTGTTGTGTGCTGTTAAAACAACCAAGATAGTTTGAATACTTCTTAATATGGAAAATGAATCTTCCATTTCTTCTAAAAAATAATCTGGATAGTCAAATCGTTTTTTGAGATTTTACATAGTGGAAGAGTATACTTATTATTCTAATTCATGATATACTCAATACGGATATTTTCAGCATTGGAAGTTATGCGATGAGATGAAAAATTCTGGAAGATGAATAAGAGAATAGTATTTCCTCCCATTATAATTTTAATTATGGCTAAAAAATTAAATGTGGCTAGAATGCTAATGACCCTTTTCTGTACCCATTTATCCGATTAAGTTAATCTTCTGTTTCTGCAGTGTGATATCATGTCATTTCGGGTAATTTTGCTTGGTTATCGTCGTGCTCTTGTTTTCACATATTGTTAGACATATCATGCGCGTCCCTTGGTTCCATGATTTTCACTTGACAAGTATAAAATTTGTTGCAGATTATTAGACTCCTGCGAAATCATCCACATTTTCAGATTACTTTGATGACTGCTGACAGGAAAGCTGGCCAATCAATCGAATCTGTTTTCCCTCACCTGGTCACACAAGTATGTATCTTCATATTTGCACGATTATATTCTTTCTTGTGCTTTCTTGTTGGACTTTAATTTTGAATTGGTTTGATATAGGATTCCCAATTAGGATATTATTTGATAAATACTTATGGATATGTTTTGCTATCTTTATTTTTTGCTTGACTTTCTGACTAAATGAAAGTATCATGAAGGAGATTGAGTCTCTTCTATATCTAACTCTTTTATTAGAATGTTGTAAGATCATTTTCAATCCTGCTCTTTTCATTCTGAGGGAAAGGAATGTGCACTCACTTTAGCTCATGAAGTATTAATTTTACTATCTCTATATCTGTATTCCCATACAGGATCTACCAAATCTAGTCGCTGTTAAAGATGCGGATTTCTCTGCTGTGGATGCCGTTTTTTGTTGTTTACCACATGGTACAACTCAGGTTTGTAGATATTCCATGTCTTGGATTTCCCAAAATCAATCAGCGTCATATTGAAGGAAAAGTGGTTTCACTTTGTCCATCATAATTTCTAATGGAGATTCTGAGCCTTGCATTTATGTTTTTATTTTTGTTAATTACTTACATTTTGCAGGAAATTATCAAAAGTCTCCCAACAAATCTAAAAATTGTTGATCTTTCTGCGGTAGGCATTCAGTTCAGACTTTATACTTCCACTATACTTAAAATAGTTTCTTTACTCTGCATCTCAAACATTTTCTATATTTACTGTCATCATGATGGTCATGTAGGACTTCAGATTGCAAGATATTGCTGAGTACGAGGAATGGTATGGCCAGTCTCACAAAGCAACAGCTTTACAGGTAGAGTAGTCGATTTCTTTTCTCCCTCCTTATTACTTCCAGAAAAATGAAAAAGAAAAAAAAGAACTTCATGTTTGATGCAGATATATAATGTTATATCACCCATCAAACGAAAAAATACATATATAATGTTATGTGGAGGTGTACAACCAAGAGTCATAACGAGAAAATTTGGAGTCTCATATGTGAAAATGAGAGAATTTTTCCTTTAGTATTCCTATCATATCTCTTTGTAGCCAACATAAGCTCACCATACTGAATGTCTATTCTTTCAATTGATGCAGAAAGAAGCAGTCTATGGCTTGACTGAGATTTCAAGGAGAGAAATTCAAAGTGCACGTCTAGTTGCAAATCCTGGCTGTTATCCAACATCTGTTCAACTTCCTCTTATTCCCTTGATAAAGGTTTGTGTCTAAGTTGAAAAACAAAGCATATCTTTTATTGCATGCATTATGAGTTTGTCAAGATTTCTTGAAAATTGAAGGATCTATCCATAGGCCTCCTTTGTTGGAAAAGCAATTTGTGTTTAAGACATTCCCATTTTGTTGAGAACTCGAACATCTGTATCATTCTAATGTATTTAGTTTTTCCTTTCCTGTGTTTTGTCCATGGTTCACTCTTGGTTGATTCTTCCTTTACGTTTGCAGTCCAACCTCATTGAAGTAAGAAACATAATTATTGACTCGAAATCTGGTGTTAGTGGAGCAGGTTTTGTACTTTTCTGTACCCTTTCCTAGTCATGACTGCTACTGGTAGTACTTTAGCAGTAGTATCAGGCTTCTCAAACTTTATCTTGCAGGTCGTGGTGCAAAGGAAGCAAATTTATACACTGAAATAGCTGAAGGAATACATTCTTATGGTATAACCAGACATCGGCATGGTCAGTAATCCATTTTAGCTGTGCAGATAATGAAGCTTTATTTGTTAATCCAAATTGTCTAAGTTATTGTTTCTTAATTTTTTCATGGAAAAATTTATAAATTTAAGAGGTACATTAGAATTACTCCCTCCGTCTCAATTTAAGTGTCTTAGTTTGACTGAGCACAGAGTTTAAGAAATAAGGGAGGCTTTTGAACCTTGTGGTCTTATATAAAGATATGTGTAGCTCTTCAAATTTTATGGTCTTAAACTTGCTAGGTAGAATGTCGGAATTGAAAAACTTACTAAATATAGGAAGAGACACTCTTTTTGGGACAGACCAAAAAACAAAGTAAGACATGTAAATTGGGACAGTGGGAGTACTAAAAATTGACAATTCATCTCACCTTAACATGATACTCTATCGGACCAAGCTGAAGGTTGAACCAATTCAGAAATGGATAAAAAAATATTTTAAGAAGTTATACATCAAACTATTAAAAGTTTATTCATCAAAAAGAAAAAAGAAGAAGCAAAATTCATCTGTCTTTTCAAATAGCAATAACATGATTCTTTCTTAGAAGGGTAGAAATAGTATTTTGCTATAAAATGGAAGACTATTATTAAGCCAATACACTAGGATCATATAACAATACTCATTATTTGATGAATATGATAATTTATTTTGTAATTGACCTTAGTGTAGAAGTAATCTTATGTCAGAGAAACCCTTTTAACTTAATGGTACCAGTTGAGTGACTTTGATTCTGCATGAAGTTCATTTGTTTATCTCTTCCATGTGCCTATTTTTATCATGTAATGTACCTCAAGTTTTCAGAAGTTCGCGAAACGGGTAGTTCATGCTGACAAAATCTCCATTCACCTGAGTTTTGCTTCAGAAATTCTTATCAAGTGTAATTTTACTAGTGAGAGTTCTGATTTTATTTACAGTGCCAGAGATTGAACAAGGATTATCAGAAGCTGCAAATTCAAAAGTTACTGTTAGCTTCACTCCACATCTTATGCCAATGGTAATAGCTGAACCCTGTTCTAGTTTGTCTAGCTGCCCTGCTCAACAGGTCATTCTCTTGGGGTGTTTTTTTATCTGTAACTTTGTGTGCTACAGAGCCGTGGTATGCAATCGACTATTTATGTGGAAATGGCTCCTGGAGTGACAACTCAGGATTTGAAAGATCACCTTGGTAACTACTATGAGGTAATGTACTTTTTGCCGCATGACCTGAGCAGCATTTGATTCATGGATTTCATTACCATTTTCGCTTCTGCGCCTTGACCAATAGAACTCCATTTCTCCTGTTAGTATATTCCTCAATTGATTCTGTTTTCAATGTCTTCTGAGGTTGCTTACAATATGACATCTCAATATTTTTTCCTTTTCAAATTTGAAAGAGTTCTCATAACTTTCAACAAGAGGTTTCATAGTAATGTGAGAAACTTGAAGGAGTGTCCATCTAATATATCTTTTATGATATGGTTACACTTCTGTTAAATTGTTTATTATACCATCTGAAGGTAGAATTTAAAAAGTTTTTGCTGAATCGGATAAGAAATGGTTGTTGTCTAAGAAGGTAGATAAAGAAAGCTAAACTTGTATTTGTAATTTGCTAAAGCAAAAAACTACCAAGCACTTAGCTGTGAGGGAGTAGACCTGCATTTTCTTAGATGTTAGAGTCAATGACTGCTTTGTCACTTTAATATCAAAGAAAAGTATGACTAGTCTGATTCTTTACTAGGTCTGCATCATACAAATTTAATCAAACCTTAGTCTGGATCAAACCAGTTCCTTAAACTGCCCCATGCATGAATAATCTGACAGAACCCTCCCCCTCTCCCCCCCCCCCCCAAAAAAAAAAAACCAAATAAATACTGTTGCTAATGATGTTGTACTCGGATCTCTGATCTCATCTTTCCAGTTTGACCACAATAGCATGGCCAGAATTTATAGCAACACTTCATATAGCTGACCCAACGAGTGTTGGGATTAGGACGTTGTTGGCTTGTTGTATATTACATTTCATCCCACCCACAAAAGAGTTTGAGATATATATCTTTGTGTGAGTGGAGCAGTTATCCTGTCATTTTTAGAGTCCAAAAAAGTAGTTATGATATATCATTCCATCTGCATATGCATAAGTAAAATGGTTATGTTTCTCTTTAGGATGATTGATATATGTATGTATTTCACCTTCTCCAGCATGAAGAATTTGTGGTGTTGCTGAAGAACGAAGAAGTTCCCCATACTCGACATGTTAGAGGATCAAATTATTGCCTCATGAATGTATTTCCAGACCGGATTCCTGGGAGAGCAATAATAATATCTGTTGTAAGTTTTGTAGCATTTTTCATACGCTGCATGTGATATTTTGGTTAGATTAGGTGTTGGTTATTAAATTTGAACTCCCAATTGCCTTTTGTAGATTGATAATCTTGTTAAGGGAGCTTCTGGTCAAGCCTTACAGAATCTTAACTTAATGATGGGAATTCCAGAGAACTTGGGACTCTGTTGCCTGCCTTTGTTTCCGTAGAATATTTTTTGTGGTTCAACCCTCCTGAAGGTATAAGGTAAAGCTCTTTCATCTTGTAATTGCTTTTCTGTGAAGCAAGATGAGTATGTATGTACTGGCACAAGTTAAATCCTGCCCATTGTTCTGCATAAGTTGTTTTCTATAATAAACAAAATAATCATTTTTCTCGTTCAGATATTTTTTTTCTCTTGTGCTTGTAATTTGAATTAGGTTTTATGTACAATTGATCCACACACTGCTGGACCTGATCCCTGAGCTGCAAGAAACTTGCTGTTTCCTAGCCAATCTAGTCACTGAAAGCAAATAATGGTCCGAAGAGCCTTACAAACTCTTTGGTTTAGTTACAATTCTTTTTCCCCCCACGGATGAGCAATACGTTGGAATGCACATATATGATCATCCTTGAAAGGCAGCCCTGGACATCTTTTGACATTTGTGTTTTCTTTTGTATCCAGTCTCCCTTGCAGGTATTTGTGAAGTCTTATTGTTTTCCAACAAGAGACTGCATGAAGATTTTCTGTGGAAGAGTTTTGCTTCCTGTAGTAGTTTCTGGTTTCCCGGCTTAGTTTTGGTTGTATCCTATATTTATTAGCTAGTTGTACGCCAAAGTCCCAGAAGGAAATTATGTGCCATAGATAAAGTTGAACGGGGGGTGGATGTGGGTGCTGTATTGTATCCATGGGGCTGGGGCATCATATTTGAATAAAACCAAATAATGTTTAGTCTGGACAATAGTGCGCATTTTAATAAGATTTTTGGAGTTTTGTACTCAAATCATTTTGGTTAGTGTATAGAATCTTATTTTTTGGCAAATAACTAGTGAACTTTTTCTAATGAAACCAATCAAATTTAAATTAACTATCTAATAATCATATCTAGATACTCGAAAACAAAACCAAAGTCCAAACCAAGTAATAGTTCCTTCAACAATGTAACATCTAAGGAAAAGTTGGAGAATAGGAAGAAGAAATTGGGTAAAACAATTTGGATTCAAGATTCACGAACCCAAATATTGCTGTTGGTAAAAACAATCTCAAATATTGCTCAAAATGTCACTTAATTTTGCTAAGATCGAACTAATTTTTTTTTATAACTTCTTATATTTTCAAGGGAAAATGGGTAAATTGTATCTCAATTTTGCGATTTAAGGCTGATAAATCTTGATTAAAAAAGTGATGCATATATACCTTTGTTGTCTAATAAATAGAACATATTTACCTTTTTCGATAATAGACTCATATTTACTGAATTTTAGAAAGAAAATTCTAAAATTGATTTTTTTTAGTTAAAAAAATATCAGGTTGCTTTAAAATTGTCTCACTCATTTTATTTACCCCTCTAGATTGACCCAATTAAAGAAAATGGGTCAAGTGATCTTTCTAAAGCCATTTGATATTTTTTGCAATTGAAACAACAATTAGGATTGTTTTTATTTAAAAAATCATTAAAATAGGTGTATACTAGCGAAAAAGGTACTTGAGGGGTATATTTGTCATTTGCCTTATTTCCAATTTCAATTTCCTATAAATACACGTCCCATTTAGAGGTCCGTGGATCATCTTATGCAGTGGGTGTACCCGGGATCCGGCACCACTCATCCAAGTTCCAAGAACCCACCCCTTAAACCCCTCAAAATTCATGTGGAGAAGACCTTATCTTCCATGGCAATTACACACTCCTCGAGTGTTTCTGCACAACCCCACTTCCCTGCAATGATGGCTCTCAAACTCAATTCTCCAACCGCCAATGGTTTTCAGGTGACCAACATTACCCAATTCTTCTATTCTATTTATTTTTTTAATTAATTATCATTACACTTCGTTTTCTGCCATGTACATATGTTAAGAATTGCACCCACTTATACAGCTTTGGTTTTTAAAAGCAAATTTTGAATTCTTGAAATACTTTGCGTTGATTCATGGCGTTTCTTGAAATATTTAAGCATGTATATGATTGTTGATTTAAAGAATTGGATTTCTTGACAATTACTGGAATGTTTCTTTACTTATGGCAACGAGAAATTTTGTATTGTTTGGGTACGCTCTATCCTCCCAAGACCCCACTTGTGGTATTACACCGGGTTATGTTGTTGTTGATATATTCTCATATCCATGTAGAGCTGGTTGTTGAAACTTGATAGGCTCTTCTGTTTGTTCTTCTTTTAGTCATTTGAAAAGGTTCTTGTTGTATGGAAACCAAGCTACCATCTAATTCTATATTTAACATCCAAATGGGAATGTACCTTACTTCATTCCTTTTTTGTTTGACAAATTAATTGAGAAAGTTTGTAGCCCTACATTTAGATTACTAGGTTAGTGGATGTTTGTTGTCCAGTACCCACTAGGCCACTACTAGTACAACTACTATTGTTGTTTCTTTTTCTGTTGTCGTTGTGTTGGTTCTTGTCTTGCTTTTGTTGCTCTTACTTTATTGTCACTGTTGTCGTTCTTGTTATTCATCTTTTTTCCTGGTTTGCTTCTTTTCTCCTGTTTACTCAATCTGGATGACAGTCTCCTTCTATCTTGGCAGATTTTACCATCGTTGACTAAGTCTAATATGTGCATTTTGAGCATCAGATCAAATGGTAAACGTCCAATTTCAAGACCTAAAATAATCTGCAATATGAATATAGCAGCTGGACAATCAGATGAACCTCACAAATTTAACTTGGAGAATGTAATAGACCAGGCAAGGAAATTGTGGGACAACTCTCCTGCACCAGTCAAGAGTTTCCCTTGGAATAGAGCACTGGACCATTTTGTTCAACTTATTCTTGACATTGTTTTGACAGTTACCAAATACTTGTATGTACCAGTACTTGTAGTTACCTCAATCAGTGAGTTGTCTTACTGTGCACATGAGAGGAAGCTTTATATCACCCTTCTTCCTTTTCTTGTTGGTGTTGCTATTGCTGGCATCTTAAAGTCAGCAGCTTTGGAGTCATCTCCATATCTCAAGGTGATCTTTTTTGCTCTACATTGTTCATGAAATTCCAGTAGAAGATTGTTGATGGTTAAATTCCATGTTGCTGATACAGTTTTGTTTTATGTAAATTGTTGAAGTGTGTGAACATCTCATCTAAAAGCTTAAGTTGTAAGAGAAAGCACACTTTCGTTTTACTTAATTATGTCTTCAACATAAATAATATATCAAATGTTACCAATTTAAATGCATCTATTAGATCATTTCTCAAACAAAAAGAAAAGGCGCATCTGTTAGATTGCCTCTAGAGTTTCACTGCCTAGTTGGTAAAACTTGGAAACTAGATAGACAAAAAGTTCGCAATTTTTTTCTACAATAAGACTCTCCCATCTCTATGTTATTCTGTTTGCCTATTCTTGTTTCTTTCTCCCCCTAACTTCAACTTATCCCGGCTTGGCTTTTTGCAGTGATGGACAAATGTTTGCGCTATATGTCTAGAATTGATCTGTTTCTTTGTCCAAGACTAGAACAACATGAATGGATTCTGGTTGTATTCTGACATGTTTCTTGCTCTGTTTACAATGTTAGAATGCTGATGTTCCTTGGCATTTGATTGCCATTGGCCTTTTCTTCACACTGCTAAAGTTGCCGGGACCATATTACCCATATTGGGGTCGAATTTTTATTCCACACCTTGCAAATGGGGCATTGTTCAGAACTTTGTGGTTTGCTTTCCTCTGGTACAGAAGGCCTAGGAAGTCGGTAGAAACGACGCTGCCTGATTCAGTAGTTGCTGATCCTGAACAGAATGGACTGTAACTTTTTGGCGACAAGTGTTTGAACCGGTAATAATATATCTCCTAAAATTAAATTTATTTCCATATTGAAACTCGCAGCTACTTGTGCCCTAAAAATGATACAGGCACCTTTCTTTTGGTTATCAAAAAAGAAAAATAATACGGGTGCCAATACTTGACGAGAGGTATTTATGAATTAGAAAGGGAGAAAATTTTGCTGGGCGTTTTATTTGTTTGAGACATATTTTTGTCTATTGTAAGGTGCATGTGTGCTCTTTTCATATTTTAAGGGGCATCGGGAATCTAGAATTAAATCTGTTTTTACTTTGTAGTAGTAAGTCTGCCTGCACTGAATCTCGGTCTCCTGAATAAAAGGTTCTCCATTAATGATAATAGTTCTGAGAGACAAAACTCGTATACCTTCTGCAGTGCATTAAGCTGATTTTGAATCCAACTTCAAAGGCTGTTTGAAATACATTTAGACTTAATGTAAATGTTATGATGACAGTCATCCAATAATGTTTGGTTTCTTAACTATGCTTAAGTATACTTGTAATCCCTTTATAATAGTCTGTATGATGAAGCTTTCTCTTTAATATTTGACCATTTAAGTAATTGACTTAACCTTTTGATGTGGAATTCTTCAATTATTAATTTCTAAAATGTTGGTAATAGAAACACCAGTTGCCTTTGATATTCAAGCTGTTAAATGTAGTCAGGACAGCAATGCAAGTGATTCTTTGTTTTGGGTATCACTGTGTTGCGATTGGAAGTTTCTTTCATAGTTTAGAAAATAAGATATTTGCAAGGCACTATTGTTGACTGATGAAATTATTTTTATTAGGGGCAAATCACTACTTTTGGCAAATTTTACCATAGCCATCAATTGATTGGCTATTGGATCAACCAAGTTCGAAGATATTTGATTTTCATTTCAAGAGGGGCTTTGGTGTTTAGTTCTAGTGCAGAAAGTGAAAGCTTCTTTGCAATCAGAAAATAGGTATCGCATTTAATAATTTTCATTGTAAACATTTTTAGATTTATCCTCAATGTACACGTCCTTTCAAAGAAGTGTGTCTCTTCTGTATTGCTTTTACTTTGTTCTCACTGTAATTGGATTCCTATGAGTTTTGACATTCTCCCTTTGGAAAAAAGACCATCTTTTGCCATTGACTTGATGCCCCTGCATGACCGAGGTTTTCTCTGGATTGGGAGGTGACATTTATCATACGCGTCAAGCATGGTAGGACAGTAAAAGTGCTCCTTATGAGAGGGAGATGTTCTCAGATTGTAGAGCATATCTGAACTAATAACAAAAATACGTGCAAGTTTGCAGGTGACACTGTGTTCAGTCTCTTACATCATCTTAGATAGATATTATTGGAACCTTGATGGTAAGTATAGAAGTGGAGCATGTGATAAACAGTACACCAGAACAGTTAAAGAAAATTCAATAGATTATTTGAGCGCCCAAGTTTGGTAGAATCCTCTGTGGCTTGGGGTTACAATTCCAGAGTAAAAGTTGAAGTTGGTTAAGAGGTTACTTGAGGTATCCACCATCAAATCATAAATGATAAGTCACACTACTATCTAGGTCCTTTCTGATTCTAAGCTTCTTACAAACAGTCAAACCCTTAGTTGTTAATCTCAGGCTTAAGAATAAGATT
The DNA here is from genome assembly GCA_018342035.1 of Solanum appendiculatum. NCBI lineage: Eukaryota > Viridiplantae > Streptophyta > Magnoliopsida > Solanales > Solanaceae > Solanum > Solanum appendiculatum. The sequence continues at coordinate 67,560 of JAGDQO010001314.1, forward strand.
GAAAGTTAACACAACAAGATAAACAGAGTACTTAATAAACATTTAAATCATCTCTAGAATAATGTTTTAATTAAATCAGTATACTTTTATTTGATAAAACTCAAAAGTATAGTTAGTTGTTACAGAAGCTAAGAGGGGCATTCCCCTGTACATATATATGAAGCACTGAGGGCCTACTCTTTGAATCAAACAGATTAGGAAAAGAATCCATACTATTTACTGAGACATAACTGAATATAAACAACTGTCTTAGACGAAGAGTAAATGCCTAACAATAGAAGACACGTCTCTGACTCCTCTATGATCCCTGGAATGATGCCTTCCTACTGCTGCTGTTTCTTCTCCAAACTTGAATTCTGGAAATATGAATCCTTTTTGGCTGAAGAGTGTATCAATCAGGTTCTCCAAAGCCTCAGGGGTCAGTTGAAATCCATCCCAATGTATATAAGAAGCCCTATCAGAACATGTAGCAGCTCCTGCCTCTCCACACTTCTGCATACCAAAGTTGAACAGACCAGCGCTACTGCCACAACATGCCTTAATCAAATTCTCTGTCTTGAATCCCAGAAAGGTGTGGTTTTTAAGAACAGCCATGAATGCTTTGTAGTAATCTGCGTATATGATGTGAACATCAGGGTATTTCAAACGCAGCTCCAGAATTGCTTGCCAAAGGTGATCATTGTGAAGCTTCGCAAACATATTCAATCCATTGTGGCATCTGTTTTTGTCAATTGAATCGCCCTCGGGGAACAGAGTCCGATAACCAGGAAAGCAGCCCATGGGTACAATTCCAGAAACCATTACAGTTTTAGCTTCAGCTTCTTTGATGAGTTTTTCAACTGAATTCTTAATGGTCTCCACCACTTCAGGCACGAGATGGGACACCTCAGAAATAGATTTTCCATGTAAAAAGGCCTGGTTGTAGTCATTGACGCCATGTTGATCCATAAAGATGAGGGATTTCTGAAGAACCTTGCTTTTGCCACAGTCATGAAAGTTGATGCAATGTTTATAAAAGAACTTCATGAATGTGACAATTTGTGATAGGTCATGAGACTGAGTAGGTGGTGGGATGCCATTCTTAAGGAAGAAAAAGGGTTTCATGATGGTTGCTCCAGGGGTTGCAAAATTCAGACCAGACTCGGCGAATTCAGTGCCTTCTTGGGCGTAGGGTTGTGGAGAAGGCAAATTGAGGGTCGCAGCAATATGATTAGCGGCTGAAGATGCTGAAGAAGAATCAGCATCCCCTAAATTGTATATGGAAGTGAAGGGACCAAGTAATACAGCTTCTTTCACCAGAGAGAAAGAAGAAACAAGAAGAAGACAGGAAGAGAGTAAAAACAAGAGCAATAAACAGCGGCTGCTGCAATGGGAAGCCATTGAAGCAGAGAAAGAGAGAGAAATTAAAGGAGAACAAAAGAGATTAGGTTTGTAATGCAAAACAGATACTGTATTTATAGATGGTAACATCTTTCCTAAGTTGATTAGGATTAGTATTAGAATTTGTTAGTTATAATTTGTTTCCTTAGTGGATTAGGATTAGGATTAGAATTATATAGTTTTTGTGTAGAAATTTACTGATTTTTTTTTTGTATAGAAACCAAATTCTCCAATTTTACACCTTTCCATATTTTGTAAGGAAACGGAATTCACTTTTCCTTTTTTACAAAAACTTTTGAGGAAAATAAAAGGGATATATATTTTCTTTCTAGTATATTCTTACAGGGAGCAAAATAATTTGGGTCTTTCTTCATTTATGAAGGAAAGAAACTTGAAGAAACAAGGAAATTTTGCTCTTTCCTGCTGTGTCTTGGTACTCACTACAACATGCTTTGCAACTTCAAAGACACACCATGTAATCGCGATGCATAGTGATTTCAGAGAATCAGTTCTTGCGAGCAAATCTCTTGCAAGAACTGACTCAAAGAAGCATGACATGATTCAATAGAGGAGGATGGATGCAATTTGCATCAAAAGAATATAGCGTGTAATAATTCTCAGGTAGGTAGGAATGTTTGCATTGATTTAATCGTACAATAAATGTTATGAACACAGCATATTTCTGATTATTCGAACCAGCTTTCAACTATATACCTTGATCTCTTGGTGCCTCCATAATCTCTAGACATAATTGCACATTCCATCAGCATAAAAATTATGATCTAATCCAAATTTTATTAATCTTCTGTTTCTTCTCTTTCTCGTGGAACTGCACCAAAGTTGTTAACTAGTAAGTCCACAATAAGTGGTACTAATTCATCACAAGGAACTGCCTTCTTGTATACTTCTCCCAAATGTGAATCACTCCCTATTCTGCCTCCTAAGAAAACATCGGCGCCTTCCACAGTCTTCTTGTCCTTATCTCTAGTCAGGCATCCCATGAATCCAATGTCTGCAACTTGAACTTGTGCACACGTATTCGGGCAGCCTGTCCAGTGCATCCTTACTGGCCTTGTTAGAGATACTTGCCTTTGAACCTCTTCGGTGATCTTCAGGGAACGAGCTTTTGTCTCAATTATGGCTTGTCCGCAAAACTGGTTACCAGTACAAGCCACTAAACCTTTCATGAGAATAGGTGGATCAGGTGAAAATTTGCTCAAAATAGGCTCTTTAAGCAGTGCCTCAATCTTTGAGTTCTCAATGTTGGGAATAATAATGTTCTGTTCCACAGTCAGACGGAGCTCTCCTGAACCATACTCGTCAGCCAAACGAGCTAGATCATCCATGTCATCTGCTTGGACACGACCCACTGGAATGTGAAGTCCAATAAAGCTATAGCCTTCCTGTTTCTGTGAATGCACACCAAGATAATCTCTTCTTTCCCATTGTTTCTGAACCAAGTCTTCCGGAGATGCTCTCTCTAGCTCTTGCTGAGGCATTCTCTTTTCGACCTCTGCCCTGAATCCTTCTACACCCTGCATTAGTTGAAATTGGAGCATGTTAGACCAGCTAACGAAAATTCTGATCTACCTGATAAGGCACGTAACAGATACCCCTCTGGATGAGAACCGATCCATCAGTTTTCACCATTACATGAAGTAGGACTTGCTATAGAACACTATCAAATCAGTTCAACTTAGAAAACTTTGTTGAGGCCATTTGTTAAAACTTAAGACAAAATATGCATGAAAATGGTCAATATACCGATGTATCACTCACCAGTTCATCGATCAACCACATCATTCTACATTTCTGTCTGTTCCCTCTGAAACCAAGATCTCTAAAAGCTTCTAGTATTGCTTTGCAAACCGGAACAACATCATCAGCTGGAACCCATGCATCAAGAGGAATTGCCTCATCACATCGTTTCGCACTGAAGAAACCTCCCACAAGCAGGTTGAATCCAAATCGTCCATCTTTTATGGCAGGCATGTATGCAAGATCATTGATATGGGGATGCTCATAAAGATCATGAGAGCCTACTACACACGGATTCCACTTCCTTGGCCTACAATAAAATCAAAATATTGCAAAATTCTTGTTAATGCAACCGCGTTAATTTTCTCCCACTACAGAACCAACAAAATGACTATAGCACGAACCAACGAATAGGAAAACATACTGTATGAAAGACTTACAAGTTAGAAACTGCAGGATTTCCACGTGAATTACCAGTGATAAATTGGGAGAGCAAATTAGTATAAGGCCTTGTGTCAACTATTTCTTCAGGATCAATTCCAGCCAGAGGATTTCCTACTGGATTCCTGACATTATCCATGCCACTCTGTAAACTGGTCAAGCCAACTTCTTCAAGTCCCTTTAGTATCTCAGGCACATCAGACAGTACAACTCCACGAATCTGCCAATTTTGCCTTGTCGTAATATCAGCACATCCTTCCTCTCCGTATTTCCTTATCACACTCGCCAAATATCGAGTCTGAGCACTCGTTGTTACTCCATTTGGAAGTTTCAACCTCATCATGAATCTCCCATCTGGTCACACAAATTTGGTAATGAAAATCAGTGTTTGAAAAGGCGGGGGCGCGAGGCGAGGCATTTTATGCAGTACGTGACGAGGTGGATGAGATGTAGGTGATAGAGGTGGATGCACCATACAAATAATGGATTCAACCGAATGCATCAGTTTTGACACGGAATATAGCTATACATGTGAAAAATTAGAGTACTACCAAACAAATACTCACTCTGTACCAATTTATGTGTTACAGTTGGGATTTCGAGAGTCAAACTTCTTATATTTGACTGTGAATTTGGATATCAAATCTAATCACAAATTAATAATTAAAAATACTTTAAAGACATGAAAAAATGGAGTCCTTTAGTGTCATTGACATAACATATTATATATTAAGCTTTTGATAGTTGAGTTAGTTATTACATGTGGTGTGGAGTTGAGGCTGAGTACTTACATTGATTCTTTCTCCTATGGAAGAGGCCAAGCCACTTAAGCCTAACATCAATGTCATCCTTAGTAAGCTTGGATTGATCTATATCTTCAATAGGGATCTTAGCTAACTCTTCAATACCATTTTCCATGAACAACTTCATAGGTTCCTTCTCAATCTTGACCTTCTCTTGAGGATTAATTCCTTGCTTAAACTGCTCTTTTAGTATCCAATATCCATCTTTCTCCTCAACTCTAGGCTCTAGTCTCTCAGCAGCAACCTCTGGAGGCTCCGCCGCAGCCACTGTCTGCGGCGGAGTTGCATTGAGCTTGACAATAGTACTCTTGGAAAATCTAGTTGGATTTGGCAATGAAGGTGCCAAAAATTTGATAGAAAAAGATGACATCTTGGATGTTAATTGGAAGGGGGAGGAAAAGAGATGTCACACCATTTTGTAGAGTGAATGGATGTGTGGCAAAACGTTGAGTGGACTCTTGATTGTTGCAAAGGGTCGTTAATGTTAAAATATGTTTGGACAAGAATGTCCCTTTTACCGTTAAACTTTTCAAACATTTGTAGGATATAAAAGCAAGATGGTGTCAGGTGACCATCAAAAGGGTTTGGATGCGGTGATGTGAAATTTATAAAGTAATAGTGTGTTACCGAGAGTAAAAGAAAAGAAGAAAGAATCATCATATTATTACTTATAATATATGGATTATTATATGATGAAATAGTCATTTTTGAGGTTTCTTAGAAATGAAATAGGTAAGAGAGAGATTATGAAAAAAGTTCTGGGAATTATAAAGGAAACTTCAAGTTTGTATTAGTCATTAATGGCATGGATCCCGTGCGTAGAATTTAAAGTTGAAACCTTAAGGTGAATCTTAAAGTCTAAACCAATGACCCAACCTCTATTATAGTATAAATTTTTGCCAGAGTAATTTCAGATGAACACCCTCTCGGCTCTCGTCCACTCTTAAATTCACCCATGCTAGTCAAAATTAAACTATATGAGAATGAGAACAAATATATCTTCTAAAATTTCTCTTTTCTTTATCAAGATTTGGAAATTTTAACTACTCCACGCGAAGTTAGATTAGTTAGACCAAGAGTAAGAGACTCGGATACCTAATGGTTTAGGGCTCGAAAGAAAAAGTTGTGACACATGAAATATGTTTGGTGGGTGATTTTAGTAAATTTAAGGGTACCCTTTTGGGAGTATCAATGGGTAAGAGAGGCGTGTGGCTATTGGTGATGATAAGAAATTAACTGGTTGCCCGCACTTTTCCTACTTGACGGGAGCCCACTCCTCGCATTCTTGGAATTCTATACCATAACAATAATTCAACTATTTATTATTTTTCCATTTCGAAAATAGAAAGCTAAATAGAAAAATGTTTTATGATCACTAGAGAAGATTTTTTTTTCTTTTAAAAAAACAAAAACAAAGAAACTTTTTTTAAACTTTTTGTTCAAACAAATTTAAATATTTTATGAGATTATTATTTATGAAAAAAAAATTGTTTAACAGGGATTACGGCAGTTGTTCATGCCAACGTCATGGGATAATCTTTGTCCCAAATAAGTTGAAATGAGCTATATAAATTCTCATTTCGTCATTTAAATTCATATCCTCATCATAATAAATAGAACAAAGGTGAAAAATATGTTACAATATTTTTTTAATAGATTTTTTCTTCAAATTCGTAAATGTAATATCCTAAAAAATTTAAAGTGAAATTAAACCATTCCACCGTGAATCGTGATTACCAACCGTACGGACAACAGTCGATGGCATAATAAGTCTACAAATATATGTACCATTAATTTCATGGACAAGAATAGGCAAATTAGCAAGAAGAGCCAAGAGTCCAACATAGAGAGGCACCGACTCCTGGCCGCCTCACTTACACATATTGGTCCTGAGGCCAATTTGCCTACCATAACATGTGGCCTAAAGTTTTTTGTCATTATCTTTGCCCACAATGTTATAATTATTTGTTGCTCAGACATCTTAGAGAGAAAATTTAGTGAAACTTGTGATTTTTTTTTAAAAAATTGATATTTGTGAGAGTATTAGTTATCTCATTAAATATAAAATAAGATATTTAAAGTGTATTATTTTATATATAAAAAAAATAGCATTCTTAACAACAACATATAATGAGACAGAGGTAAGTAGTTAGAAGCTAATAAGTTTCGCTATGCATAGTAATGAAATGCAAGAAGCGGAATTCAACTGTATGAATTCAAAGATCTGCGCAAGTATTTCGCATATCTGTTAAAATTACATAAGAGGATCTGTAAAGGGCAAGCGCAGATGCACAATATATAGTACGGGTACAACAGTATCCAATAACTTAGGCCCTATATATATTATATTAAATAATCAACAAAAAATGTACATATGAAAACTGTGAACCAATTGCACAAATAGGTTATGTGAAACAAGGGGTTGCCATAACTCATAAATTGCAATTTTAGATCCGCCTTTGGACTAAGGGAAAGGAAAATGAAGACTATGAAAACTGAACCACACACCTATAATCAAAGACTCAACCAAGTGTCACAGTATTATATGCCTTGGTGGTTCTTTACATACTTGAGACAGTAGGTGGCATGCAACTGCTACTAATCAACGGATGTAAGGTAACCCCGCAATATGTTACAGCATTCTCAGTTGGTATTATCATTTTGCACCTTCCTGAAGTCATAAACCAACTAATAAGAGGGGAATGGTTTTCCGACCTATAACAGAGTTCGAGAAAATTGCAAAATTTCCACATATATACACAGCCAGAGTACATAGCTGATACAGGTTCATAATTATACAGCAAAGTTCTACAGGATTTTATCTCATATGCTAATATGTCTTCGGCAGAATAGATACATTATGTACATGTGTGGGAAGACAGAAACGGCATATTCCCAGAAGCAAGTAAAAGCGCCTTATGTACATGTTACCGTACAATATATAAAATCACCACTTGCTAAAGGCTCTCAAACAGTTTCTTATCATCAAATCACCTGAAGCAAGTGAAGAGTGGCTCAAACGCTTCCCAGACCAATCACATGGTACATGCTGCTTTCCATATATTAACAGCTCTCATACACACCACATCATGTCTGCCCATCCCATTAAGATAGGAGATGTGTTACTCATTTAACCTGTACACTTCGTTCTAGTAGCCAGCCAAATCAGATCATTAGTTAGTTTCACCTTGAAAAGTGACCTCCAATATTTCATCATAACCTTTTTAGATCATAGAGGTAAAATTATGATATTAACTATACAGTGCATCTCGAAGAAATGTGAAAAGCCGAAGTGAGTTCCACAAGGAAAGGCCTCATAACCGTGAACGGCGGAAGTTTCTGATGGCATTTAGTGGTGAATGCTTACGCACTGAGGAAAATGGTTGGCCTTTTAAGGAAGAAGTATACTTAACATCCCAACCTTCAACGTTCTTAGGAACACAAGCATCAAAAAGGATTTGGCCAAGCACAGTGTGTGCACTTAAACTGGGATTTGGCCAAATAGGCAGATCTTTTCTTTCTTCGGAGGAAGAGCCAGAATCACTAACGTTTTGACGGTCAGATGAACTTGGCAAGAAAAAGTGATCATTTGGTCCCCCTGCAACTCTTCTAAAACTTCCATTCGAGTCAGCTGCTGCATTTTGGAGGTCACAAATCATGTGAGATATCTCATCATGCATATCATCATCCAAGCCATTTCTCTCTCCTAGTTTCTTAATTCTGCTAGTGAAAACTGAAGTTGCCTGAGCAAGTAGTTGATCTATAGCAATGCTGTACTGGATGGGATCACTCTTGTACATACCTGCAAGATAACGATAAATATTTGATGCACGCATTCAAAACATGGAACTCAGAGAAAATTGGAACCAACAGTATATCCGCAGAGTAACCCCGGAGAAAACCAAAAGGTATACAAGCGCTAGATACAGAAAACAGTGTGTCCAAAGAACAAAAATGCTGAAACACCCTAACGATATGACAAGAAAAGAATATAGCAAGAGACTAGTGTGGTATCAACTGACCTACGTGACAGGAACTCTTCCACATTATCATTTTGATATCTGCCCCCATGTCTTGCAAGCTGTGAGCAAATTTACATATAGATTGATATGGAGCAATATCATCATTTTCTGAGCACAAAATGAGAAAAGGGGCCCCAAAACTCTGCAGGGGAACAGGATAAATCAACTAGGAGGGATAACATATTAGGAATTTTGAAATGACTTCCGGCTAGTTGAAACTTACAACTGAGGAGTAAAGAGTTCGCCAATACTCAGAACGCTGGGATCCAAACCTAGTTATGAATAGGGCATCTAATCCAGAAGTAAAACCTTTCGCAACCAGAGACAGTAGCTTTGTGGAGCCGGGGAACTTTAGAATTGTGGGAGGCACAGCAAATTGTGTTCCAAAGTCTGCAGTGAAATCAACAGGACAAGAATCATAAATTTGACCTGAGATGCAGTTAATGACCAATTGGCTGTCCTCCTGCAAAAGAGTGAAAGATTCAATAAATAGTTAATGCTATCAATAATTTATCACAGGGGAAAATATGGATCTCTGAATACATAGCAATATATGTATTCCAACCTCACAGCAGATTCAAAGAATTGCATACCAGATTAACTTGAGCTTGAGATCTCCCTTTAACAATCTGCATCAAGCGGAAAGAAGTATTAAACGCATTGCTCTCCAATAGCGAAAGACCAAGGACTTTATCCTTAGGTCAAAATGATTAGCTGGTCAAACCCACAAGACACCTCAACGAGGTAGCACAGGGGATGCAAACACACAAAAAGAAAGGATGCATTCAACCAGAAGTGAAACAGTGTACATCAAAAAGGCTTGTGAGTGATTGTCGAAGTCACTATACCTGAAAAAACTTATACATGCAAGCCTTAGAACCACCAGAAAGAGCTGCCACAACAACTGGACAAGGCCGACATCTTAGCTCCTAGATAGTTAAAGATAAGAATACTAGGACATGAAAATGGGAAATTTGGGCCAAGAAATTACCAATCTACAGCATGTTACGACTATATCATCATAATCCCATCATCGTTCACAAATTAGGTTTCACAGATTCTGTCTCATACAGTCAACAAAACGCTATAGGACAAAGTATACTAATATTAGCAAAAGAAAAGGTAAACAGCTGACCTCGATGAGCTCTCTTAGAAGAGAATATGCCAGTGATGTAGCCTTCTCAGGTATGTATCTGCATAGATTATTCACTGCTCAAACTTTTGAACTACCCACTATAAAAAAAGGACCAACTAATATTCATCGGTGTACACTGTTCATGAAGCAGCATTAAAACAAGAGACAAAATCCAGATAGTGATATATTTGCAATATAGGAAACCAGAAAAGAAATCAATATATGATCAAAATCAGCTTGATGCCAATGGCTATGAAAGCATCAAGAACAGTGATGCATTACACTCAAATTTCTGCATTCTTGATGCTTTAATTGTTAAAATTTTCCATTACTACCAAATACACAGTACCTCATACTAGTACGTTTAAATCATAGTGGTGCCACACAAGAATCACCTAACATCTCCACCATGCCCATCCCCTGACCCAGGGTTTCTCAATTTTCTCCTTCAATCACATTAAAAACAAGATAAGCCAAACTGGCATCCCTAAAATCAATCTTTAGCAGTCCAACACCAAGTGCATCTCAACTTTCAAAGTTTCAAACCCATAATAATCTTCGGGGAAGTCAGAATGGCAAGACACAATATACCTATCTCCTAAAGAACCTAAGCTTTCATCTGAAGAAAATAGCAAAAGATTGATCTGCTCATGTACATCATCGAACTCTCTATTTCCTATCCTGGGAAAGGTGTAATGTTATTGCCATGCCACTAAACTTTACCAGCAGGAACTGTCGATGTCCCTTAGAACTCCAGCATGCTCCCTTGCACAACCAGAATTGTAAACTCAAATCTAAATTTAGCTATTTAATACTCTAAAGGAAAGACTAATAGTCAAATACAAAATGTACCCAATGTTCCCTGTATCAGGAAGATAAATAATTTATGTGAACTCACTAAACCATCAGATCTTAAATATGAATACAAACTCAATTTTTAATAACTAAATATGAGCACTTAAACCAATTTAATCTAACACAAAATAAAACCACTAACACCAATTTCAATACTAAAACACGACAACTTACTACACAGTCCATAACAGGTTTGCGTTAAGCCAATTCAAGTCATTAGATATTCTCCTAATTTAGCTGGAGGTTTACTAGCACAAACACAAAACAAATGGAACGATAAAATCACAGATAGGTCAAAATTTGCACAATCACACTCCTAATTCGAAAAGAAAAAATAAAGAGTTCAATTGAACTTACAGGGTAGCGCAATCGGCAAGACAGACAAGGGAGTCCCAACCAAGAGAAGCATAAAGATCAACATAACACTTCAATTCAGTTTCCTGAATTGAAACCCAAGCGAAGATTATGACAATTCCTTTGACCTTTTCATCGGAATTCCTCTCCCAGTAAAATCTTCCACCGTCGATTGACATGGCAGATACAACAACTCCGATATCAAAATCCTGTCGGAATTGAACTTAAGGTGAATCGGAAAGTAGAGAGAGATGAAGGTAGAATGTGCGTGGGTAGGGGGTGCAATATCGCACATGTGCCACCTCAGATTGTCAGCACGCGTTTAGGATGATTATCCTCCGCCACTACTATAAAAAGTCTATAACGCCCGTCGTATTGGAATAAACTTGTGACAATTAAGTGTATCATTATAATATGATGACGTGGAAATTATGCTAATCAGTATATACTCGGATTTGGATATGGTTCATTATGTACTTCCCTAAATGCGGCTGAAAGAAGAAGGGTCAAAAGATAATCACTTTATTTAGTTTTTAGGGAAAACGCTCATTTATGTCATCCATTAAAAGTTTGGTTCATTTATGCCATTGTTGTTAAACAAAAAGCTCATCTATGCCTTTTTTTTTAACTCCGATTTTGCAAAATCACTTTTTACACCCCCAAACAAGGTTTAACACTTTTCAAGTAAAGTTTTTGAGAAGATTTCGTGAAGAATTGAAGATGTTTAAAATTTGAAAGTTGTTTATGTTCTTCATGTTTGGGGGTGTAAAAAGTGGTTTTGCAAAATCGGAGTTAAAAAAAATGGCATAGATGAGCCTTTTCTTTAACAGCAATGGCATAGATGAGTCAAACTTTTAACGGATGGCATACATGAGCCTTTTCAGAAAATTTGATGGCATATTTGAGCCTTTTCCCTTAGTTTTATAATTAAGAAATTAAGACAAATATTTCCTCTGTCCAATAATAGTTGTCCATTATTGACTTTACACATCTCTTAAAAAACTATAAATAGAAGGGTGATTTTATTATATCACCATTTGAATATAATAAATACAATATTTTGAAAAATGTAATAAGGATATGACTATAATTAATGATGAGGGTAAATTAGAAATTAAGCGTAAAATTATCCATTAATTTCATAAAGTGGACAAATATTGTTGGATATCCCAAAATAGTACAGTGGACAACTATTGTTGGACGAAGGGAGTACATAACAAGGTATCAAATTAAGCATATTCTTTGTCTGAGAACAAGTTGTTGTTTTCCTACAAGGTACTCCCTCTATCCAACAATAGTTGTCCACTATTGACTTGGTAGACCCTAAAGAAACAATAAATAATAGGGGTAATATTACTATATTATCCTTTGACTTTATTAAATTTAATGCTTTGAAAAATGTGTTTGACGATAAATAGTATTTAATAGCAAGGGTAAAATAGACACAAAAGGTAAATTATCTCTTGAATTTTTAAATTAGACAAGTATTGTTGGATAACTATTTTTAGTATAGTGAACAATTATTGTTGGACGGAGGAATTATCTGATTAAAGTTAAATTAATCCATGTGCATCTCCAATATCCAATTTGTTCTGTCACTCGTTCCTTAGTAATTTTGTATTGGAATCAATTTTAATTTCCTACTTCTTCTGACTCAATTTTGTGCGATATTATTTAATTGGAAAAATTCTAAGGGAAAATTGATTTGCATATGATGGATGAATTGATATGTCATATCCGAAGGTAGGTGTTATGGTGTATGTTATTTGCATATGATATAGTATTGATTGACGAGATACGTGGTGGAGTTAATAATAGGTTGGAGGTTTGAAGACAAATCCTAAAGCCTAAAAGGTTCAGGGAGTGCAATTTCAGCAAGTAACTCATGTGGCAGATGGAGAAGTGAAAATCGATGCAAAAGTCATTCTAAACAGAAGAAGTTTCAAGTATTTTGGGTCTGTAATTCAAGCAAGTGAGGAGATTGACGATAATGTTGCTCATAATAATTGAGTGGGTGGATGAAATGGAGGTTCACATTGGTGTCTTATATATGTAATAAAAATGTATCATCAAGACTTGAATATAAATTTTATAAAGTTATTGTCAAACCAGCTATATATTATATGGGGTGTACCTTTGGTCCGTTGAAAACTTGCATATCCAAAAAATAACAATAATGAAAATAAAGATGTTGAGATGAATGTATGGACATACTACCAGAGGAATAGGGTATGTTGTTGTAATTACAACTTCTTAAACATTCTCAAATATCAAATACATAAACTTTTCTGCTGTATACTGACATGATATTTCTATTGTACAAAATCTTAGAAGATTTATGTTTTAATTGGTATAAAAAAATTAAAAAAATGACATTGAGCTGGTATGGGGAGAGTGACACATTATTGGACTAGAAAAAATAGACCACCATTGTACTGTGTTAGTCTATTTGTAGGGAGGAGTGTGGGCAACTGTGACAGCAGGGTTACTGCCACTAGCACTAGCTTCAGCCGAAAAGCAAATAAAATATCTATCTACTGCTCACTCCCACTATATACATGGTCCCCAACCCCTATACTTTTGTCTGCTACTTTCTACTCTCCACCAGCACTGAAATCCATTTTTATGATCATACTAAAGTGAAAATTTCGAAACTAAACTGTTTAACGAACCTTCGTCTTCTTCTTTGATTGATCCAATGTCCATTATTATATTTACAACATTCCCTCTCTATTTTGAAAGTGCATCAGATCCAAAACACATGGAAGTCAGCTCAGCCCCCACTCCTCCACGGCACGTGCACACCTCCCCCTATGTAATTCAAATTTGTGATAATTACCAACTAATTAATAGTTCAAGAATATTGGTTCATGTATTTTGTTACTTATTAAAAGGTACAACTCTTTTGGTAGTCACATGTGATTGGTGGATTTTTCTTGCTTGACACAAGGGTCCCATGGAAAGGTACATACATTTGCTTTGTGTACTTCTAGCTCACATTTTTCTTCCTTTTTCCTTTTATGGAGTTTCTTTTGAAAAAGAATAAAGTATCAAAGAAAAACTTTATGCCAACAATCACACAGATCAGCAAGCCAAACAGTTCCCAATTAGTTACACTATAAACTAGCTTCCGCCTTTCTCTATTCTTTCCCTGTTTTATTTGTACCTTAGCAGTTCATCATTTTATGATCGATCTACCAATGTTCAATAATATCAACAGTTGACTATGTCCTTTTAACTGTCTTTTCCAACTACTATATTTCTAGAGTAAAACAAAGCTAAACACTTGGAGATATTGAAGATTAGAAGACAAAATATTGATGAAACAAGATTATATTATATATCCCCACTTCACCAACTAACAAATTAAGCAAACCAGACATATTCATATTTTTGTGGCCGGTGGGCAAATATCATTTACTTCTTTCCTTCAAAATAGTATGCCCATCTCTTCAGTAAAGCTAAATGACAAAAATCTTTAAATGGATCGATCCTTTCACATGCCCGATGAAATAGTCATATGCATGCCCACATTTCCATGAAAGACGCGCTCTTCCTTCTCCAACCAAAAAAAGTAAAAAAGACAATTCAATTGGCACTTCCAAGCAGAAAAAAAAAGTACAGAATTCAACATTTACACAAATTCTTTATCCTTTCCCCTTAAAAAAGCCAAAAATACGCCCAAATAAAACAAACAAAGTGGACACACAACACAACAATGCTAATTTTTAGTTTGTATTTTCAAATTGAAATTCCAGATCGGTCACCATCTTTTCATGCCCAACACAGATAGATAATCACTGGCTCTCACAGTCAGTCTTAGTGTACTTTTTACCATCCAAAAACAGAACCAAACAGAACACATTTTTTAATGCAGATAGTTCCTACTCATCAGGAAGGTTGCAAATTGCAAATTGCAGAAACAAGGTTCAGTTATGGCACTACTAAAACTCACATAAATAGCTTCTTTACACAAATATGGAAAGACGAATGGCTGTACACCGATAAAGCTAAACTAAGTGAAACAGTAAATAGTAAATGCTGATCTAAAACTAGAAATGGAAAGAAATTTAAAAGGATCAGAGTATTGGATTCCGCCGTGTAAACCCCCCCTTCAGCAATTGTACTCTAGTCTCCATTTTTCTTCATTGATTTATTCTTCAAGGCTTCAAACTAACCCACTCGTAACGTCCCTCTAACGGCGCGTCCTTCACGATATCGTAATTGTACCTGCAATCACCATTACCAGGAAATCATTACTTACATATCCTCTTTTTTTTCACCTTTTTGGGGTCACACTAAAATGAGCTGTTGGGGTGTATATTTCTTATCATGCGCACCCGAAGCTCTTAGCACTTACATTTCTGCGAATCTTTTTTGCTCGCGCTGTTCCGCTTCTGAAAAGAACTCTTCAATCTCCGCTGCTGGTGGAACCTTCGACGCAGACGGCTGTTTCTGGGGAGCACTGGCAGCCGAAGATGATTTTTCGTTTGTCGTGGATGATGACTCCATATCTTCCGAGTCTCCGCAATGCTCACTAGGTGGATTCGACTGATCAATTGGTTTGAAATTTTCGCTGCTCCAAACGAAAATTGTGAAACAAACAATAACAAAATTAGAAAAATAGAAACGATTTTCTCTACATCTATTTAAACACACGTAAAAGCAGAAATTATATAGAAGATGAAATGAACTCAAGTAATGGAGAAGATTTTCGTTACGGTTCCCAGTTGGAGAATGAAGAGACACTCACAGCCAAAGAGAAAAACCGAATTTATCACTTCAAATTCTGAAAGAAGAAGAAACGTATAACAACGTAATGTTTACCTGAAACCGCCGTTAAAAGAAGCCGAATTGTCAGTAATTCCGAATTCCTCGGCCTGCAACAATTCAAAATTTAAAACCGAATATCTTTTGAATTTATTCAAGCAGTTATGGCATATAAGAAAACGATTATTTAAATTTAAATAAACAATAAATTTGAAGTAAATGCATTCTCGCATTTAACCTCACCTTCAGATCTAACGATTTCAAAATACTCTTCATCATAACTTCACCAGACTCATTACAACTCGAACACTGAGAATTCGTCGGAATATGAACAGACGTTACAGATGTAGCCGGCGAAGCTGAATTCTCACTAAAATCAACGTCTGTAACAGAACCGAATTTTCTTCTCTTAGTTGAAGAGCTCATAGAACAATTACTCGTAACCTCCACATCATTATCTCTTATTCTCAAACCTCCATTTCCAATCTCCGTCACCTTCATTCCACCTCTGATTTTCTCGCATTTCTTAAGAAACTCTCCCATGGAAGCTTTCATGTATTTACTTACAATGAATAAATATGAGTATATAAATTTGAATTTACCTTAGAATGAAAAAGTAACACTCTTTCTGTCTCTCTCAAGTAGCAGTGACAGCTGAAATTAGTTAGAAAGCAGAGTAGGGGTAAATTAGGAAATTTAAAAGTGGATAGATTTAATCAACGGTGGAGATTAAAGTAGGCGGTTACGGGAAGAGAAACATGTGTGGTCCTACTCCTAGCTCCGTTAACGGTGACAGCAGAGGCACATGGCGATGCCGTTAAGAAGATCTGGCCGTTTCGTAGAAGAATGATTACTGATGAATTGTCGAATCAGAGAGTGACACGTAACCGGTCGAAGTAACCGGGAGTAAACCGAGTCGGGTTAGAAAGTTGGTTACAATTAGGCAGAACCGAACCGTACAAAAAAATTCATGCAAATTGTTTCCAAAATGCCTTTCTGGTAAAAAGCAAACAGTGCTTTTTTCATCAACTATATTTTTTTAGTTTTTAAAAGAAAAATTAGTTTTCTTTCTTTTCAACTTCTACTTGTTTTTGTGAGTCTGAGAGTACTATTTCAAGTACTTAGTTATGTTTGATGAAGTTTTTTTTTCCTTTTTTACGCGGCACGGTTGAAATTTCAAAAGTCAAACAATTTATCATGACTATGAATTCGAGTGTGAAATCCTTAATTTTTTTGAGATACAATTTACGTATCTAGAAACTACTTGAAAAGTACAAGTATAATTCATAATAATTGACAATTCAAAATATTTAAAAGATATATGAGAAATTACTGTCAAAGAAATACTTGTTTGAATTTCAAAATTCGAAAGGTGCCACATAAATTAAGGCGGAGGAAATATAAGATGCTTATTAAATAGTCATTTAGACAATTTAGATATTCATGAATTGCCCCGACGAACCTAGATTTTTTTATATATATTCATTTGTAGGACAAATCAAATATGTAATTAAGTTTCATAACAACAATATATTTAGTATAATTTGATAAGTTAATATGTAATTAAGTTCATAATAATAATATATTTAGTATAATTTGATAAGTTAATATGTAATTAAGTTTCATAACAACAATATATTTAGTATAAGTCGATAAGTTAAGTTTGAAAAGTAAAAGATGCAAGCTTACCTTACTCTTATCTTAAGCTCAAATATATAATTAATTATTAAAATAATTATTGGAGACTACAGGATTATATCTTTATTATATGTTTTAATTCCTTAATTCTTGTTTGGTCTAAATAATAGAATACATGCATGTCATCACTAATTTCAAGAGGGAGAATTAATTTGGGAGGTTGATGACACAAAATTCAAACTATCCAAAAGATGTGCTAAGTTCCAAGATATTTTTAAAAAATATAAATGTCATAGTCTAAGAATTAAATAAAAGAATACAAGGATGTCATGGAAATTGGGTAAGTACATACGTACATTATAATAAGTTGAATTTATAATTGGCAACAGGTTAGGTTATTAGGTTTGTCAAAAAGTCTCCCCCCATGCACGACTCATATATGTCATGGCACTTAATTAATTTGGTATAGGACAATGTATGTAAAATGGATCAATTCTCCTACTCTAAAATAACCATTGACTTCCACTCCAAACTTATTTATTCAATTTGTAATCTTCAACTACTTATAGTACTACGACATAACAAAAACATAAAGAACCATAAGGAAGGACGTTATTGAATGTTTAAATTTGAGAAATGGGGAGAAAGAAAGAAAAATAGAAGTAAAAAGTAGTACTTCTCACTAAATTTTTTTTGGTATATATACTTGATATTCGATATCCATTAACTCGAGTATTCAACAATAACATACCCAGTGGATTAACTTAACCACTTCAAGAAATTATTTCACGCGTCCATTTTTTATAATTATGGTTAAGACCAGCTTGTGCACATTTTAACTAATTTATACCGATAACCTTGGTCTTAACTATACATACAAGTAACATAAATTTGGTAAATAAGTTAATTAGGAGTTTTTAACAGAAAGGGAAAAGGAGTGCCTAACAATCCTCATAAAAGACAATGAATGCAAAGGAATGAAAGACAATTAATAATATAATACCCGTTACAAGTTATAACTGTGTATTCAGTTATATATGCCTTTACGCAACATCAACTGCCCATTTCAACCTTACAGCTTTCCATTAATACTTCTTAAATAGTTAGGCAAAAATAATTCAAACCAAAGTCTACTAATTAAAGAAGAGAATTTTTATTCATGGGGAAGTCATTTTCTGGTATTTGATATACGACATAATTAAGTTATTACTTTTAACTTCATATTACTCGCTTCAAACACTTATTAGTCTCTAGTACTCAAAAATTTCATCAAAACACTTTCCAATTTTCTGATAACATTTTTTTTTTTGGTTTTCCAAAGAAATTTATAATAGATTGGAAGGCACATAGGATTCCCCCATATTGATAAGTTAAGGGGTGTGGCAAATATGAAAGGAGTTATGTGTAGAGGACAAGCCCCCCTAAAAACAAGGGTAAATGTCTCTCTACATCTATTTTTCAACTAATTGTCTCCACATGCCATATGTGGAGGACCACCTCATCTTCTTTCTACCCAAGAATAGATGTAACAATTCAGAAATATTTTGCTATATACTAATTTTGAGCTACAACATAACATGAAAATTCATGCGCAACCACAATTGAAACAATAACTTCACCTTAATTCCAAGCTCATTTGAGTCGGCTACGTGAATTCATCATAAATTGACTAGTATTATATATGATAGTTGTCTACCTATTGAAACCTTCTTCCTTTATCTAATTAAGCTTTGAAACCAACACCATGAGCAAGCTCAGACATGCGGAAGTTCTAGAAGTTTTTTTTTTGCTTCTCCTCCCAGCATTGTGGACTAATGAAAAGGGACTTGTAGACAACAACTCTTCACAAAGTTTTGATATGATGATATGGGAACAACTTTTTGAAGCTCCTCATGCTCTTAACATATTCATATACCCATACTGTAAGTAATAAAACTTGTTAAACAATTTAAATATCTATAACCTAAAACAGAGGAACAGAAGTACTGATAAGTACTTTTCCTTGTTAAAGATTTTGGTCAGAGTCCCTGTTGATTATTTAACGAAGGAATGCAAGGTACAAAGAAACTCTGAAAGAGTGACATATGCTACTTAGTTGTCCAAACTGTTTCAAGCAGTTAGAAATAGTATAACTAAGCAAAATTGAAGTAGAAATGCCTAACAAGTAAATTATTAGAGAACAATTATGGCATGAAATTCTACAACCTTAGTGGTACCAATATCAACCCATTTTTGCCTCGCCTGCTATAAACCCATGTTCAACCTGTAAAAAGAGTGAAACGGGTCAAACCCATTTAACTGTATAACTTGTCACACAGACCATACAATGGCTAGATGTAAAACAAAGTCACAAAAAAGTTTCTTTTCAACTTATAAAGGTTAATTATACCATGAAAACTGCAAACTGGAATAGGAATATCTTGAGACTTCGCAGTAAATATCATGTGAAGTTTAGGTGGCTATTGGAATTATAAATATATTGGCACACTAATTTCTTTGCCTTCCAAGCTTCTGTAAAAGCTACTACCATCTGTGTTCTCAAGAAAAAAGAATTGGTATTCTTCCTGATTCTATAGTCTTTTTCTTCCCCTCCTTGGCTTCCTTTACTTTAATCTGGGATTGAGGATTCTAACATCAAATAATGCATACAAGCATTTTCCGAGAAAGACTTGATCAGAATCAGAGTGCTTTCTTGACTTCCAAGAAGTTGGAACGCTCCTTGTTGGCTGCCTCAACATCATCTGGTGATGCTACGGCAACAACCACCCCTTTATCTTTAACTGCCTCCATGACGTCTCCAAATTTCTTGAAATCTTCCAGCCTATGAGGGAAAAGATGCATGTTTAGTATAACTTTATACAACTCATATGGAAGAATAAGAAACTGCTATTGCACAATAGGTTTATAATTGCAAATTCGATTACTAATTTTCTACACGTTCTATATTTATCTTTCTTTGCATTGTATGATGATCTAGACTAAGACTTGTCTTGCATTGCTGATCTATGCTTTTGTATACTTCAATAATTTTTTACTAGGTTAAATGATCTCATCATCCCTAACTCTAAAACAGAACATTTTGTCACATAGAGGAAAAAGGGCTTGTTCAAGTGAAAATTAAATAACATAGCAGCACATCAAATTGGGGGGAAGTTTACTCAACAGCCAGCAAATATTAATATTATCAAATAGACCACACTAGTTCATGATATAATAGATCATTTGCAGCAGCTCAGCAGTGCTGCATAGAAAAGCACCAAGTATATCTGTGTCATACCATATATGCAAACAAAATTCAGCTGAATTTGGTACTATGTTTAAATTTAAAATAGAAAATGCATACATATCAGCCAGAGACACCAGTTATATATATGTCATACCATATTATGGAAACAAAATTGCACTTGTTATTTTATATCTAAAGAGAGAACTCATGCATATCAGCCAAGAGGAAAGGGGTGGTTATGGCATTTGCTGTTGCTAGAAAATCATGTAGTAACATTACTTACACTCACTTATTACTTATTATTATATGGATCAATATTTAAGCTAAATACAGAAAGGTTCAACACTTTACCTTGTTGATAATATCTCCTCGCGTCTGCTTTGTCTTTCTTCATCTGTTACTCCCAGTAAATACCGTAATAAACTGAGAGCATGAGTGCACATCATTAGATTCAATACAAACCAGTGAGCATTTTGTCATTACCAATGTCAAGAAAATTCTCAATTAGCACACAGACTGGACAGAATATATAAGATCAAACTATTACTCTTTTCTCCAGAGATTATAGATTGACAAACAGTTGGACATTGGCATATTACAATATCCTTATTATCAAATCCTTAGAGAAAAGAAAAAATTATTCTCAAACCAAAGCCAATTAATCATCATTTTGGTAGTTCAATCTTATTTTGCCACTGTATTTTAGTTCTATAGACTACAACAAATTTAAAACAGATCAAGACTGACTAATCTGACAAAACAACAGAATATGCAGGCCTATAAGCAAGCCGTGAAGAAAAAACATTGACAAGATATTTTGCGTGTATTACCAAACAGAACATCTACCATTCACGGAATTAAAAACCCTTTCGAAAGCACTCCAACAGTACTAAGGTAAATACAGAATACAGTTCAATATTGACAAGAAACAAGAAAGGAATTTTAGTCGAAATAGTCTAGCCTAGAGAATTAATAATAAGAGAATGGAAGCATACGAAGATATTATTGCAATCGGAGAGTAATATGAGCACAGAATAGGACTGGTCATCCACTTACCTACTGTATCCTTTGGCGTCAGGCA
This sequence comes from Solanum appendiculatum, assembly GCA_018342035.1. Classification (NCBI taxonomy): domain Eukaryota; kingdom Viridiplantae; phylum Streptophyta; class Magnoliopsida; order Solanales; family Solanaceae; genus Solanum; species Solanum appendiculatum. The sequence goes on from JAGDQO010001314.1 coordinate 89,023, forward strand.
ACTGGTAAGAATCTACATCTCCAATAGTCCCAATAATTGCCTTTGTGAGTGCATCATCATCCATTTCAAGTTCTTTAAGGAAACTACTGGTTCCATCATACACATCAAGTGTCTTCAATAAATTTGGGTCTCGGTAGGATAAAAATGAGAATACCCCTGATGAACCAAAATCTAAGATGTTAGCTAGCGAAACTTTGGACCTGGAAGTGCATCTTCAGATAAGATGAACACAAAACTGTACCTGAATGGGAGTCAAAACTACAAAATCCTCCATAAGCTCCACCACTAACACGTACACGATCCCACAACCATGTATTACTTATATAATTAGAAATAACATAAGCACTGCCTTTAAGCTCATAACCAACTTCATACAGATTAGCTGCTTTTCCAACATAATTCACCTATAAGAAGGGTCCCTCAAAATCATCAGCTGAATTTTGACAGGGAGATAGTGTAAAGTCGAAGAACAAAACTTTAGGAGACAGCTAACCTGAGTCGGAACAACAAAAGCTTCATTTGAGCGAGACAATTGTGCATTCCAAGCAGCTGACTCCACTAGAGATGTGTTTGGAAGCAAATCAAGAAATTTGCTGATATGTTTCTCCGCGTTGTTGAGATTCTTCCCACCAGCTGTCAAATTTATCAGACACCCATTCTTGGAAAGTAAAGATTTTCGGATCTCCTCAAGGGATGATGATATTTGAGGCCAATCCTTCTCAACTTGGTCTTCAAGACCCTTCAGAAATTCCAAGTAGCTGCACACACACACAGAAAAAGAGAGGAACGGGTAAATTATACTGTTTTAAATATTTACGTTCTCCTTTTTCCACTGGATGGAGGACGTTGAATTGTAAATCAATCTAAAACAGAAAAATTATGGAAGCCAATACAGCTAGAACATCAGACAGAAATTTAAATAAGCCAAAGCTGGCCAATCAGGATCAATACATAGGTACCCAGAGGGACAGCTATGCCCATTGAAGATTGAAAATTTTGTCCAACAACCATCATTGTGACAAAGTCGTTCAATATTAAAGGGACAAAGTCATCTAACCTTACACCACCCATTTGTTCAGATATCCACCCGGCAACGTTAAGCTTTGCACCCATCCTTGCAGCAGCAATGCTATGACCACTGCCTCTTAGACGATTCTAGAACCAAAAGTTCATGGGAAAAAGTTAGATATTACACCATGCACATTCATTTACAACAGCTCTTACTGTTCCAACACTTCAAATATGTATACCTCCATTCTTGATCTGCTTTGAGAAACAAACTGCTTGAAACGCTTTTGGTCATCAAGTTGGACATCTTGAAGAACGCGGTTCATCTACAACAAACAAATTGACAAGATCTTGTCAATAAAAAATGGCTAGACAAATTACGAGCTTCATAGATATCTACTTCCACCAAGTCACAGCATCAGCTAATAGCGAGAAAATGGTTCATACTGTTTTACATTCAGTATACTTGGCATGATTGAGAAGGTTCATTAGTAGACCTCGGACTAATTTTCTACCAAATAAATGCATATACCAGATAACTATACGTCAAAGGAAATCATATAACCATGTTCAATACTTTATAAACATGATTAAGAGGTCCAAATACAGGCAAGATTTACATGAAATCTCCATCCAGATTGCAACTATGATTTTATGATATTGTCTTCCTTTCTATGCTGGTATGAGAAATATGGTGCTTTGCTTAAAATCGAGTTTTAAATCTAAGACTTGAAAATAAGGAAGGTATGTCCTCCAGAGCTTAATATGGCCCTCATCTCCTCTTTAATTTATCCAAGGTAGAACTCATTAATTGAACAATAGGAGACTCTAAATATATTAGTAAATGCAAAGGGATAAGTAGGGTTGTATCATGTTGGAAAGATGCATAAATCATTTAGCTTCCTTGAAGGGAAGGAAGTAAATTAAGGAATAGAGTCTGGAGTTTGTCAAAGGCCAATAGTTCCACATAGCAACATGCTCGGCACAGGTTAAAGGACAGCACACACCATCACTGTACTAGCTAACTAGCACTCTCAATCTAAAATTTACCTGATACAGTCCTTACACCACTAAATGGAAATCTACACAAACTGTACTCAGTCATACCCACTAAATGGAAATCTACACAAATATGATCATTTTGAGGAAAGCCCACTTGCATGTCAACTTAACAAACACCTTTTCCTGTTTAATTTTAACACAACTTTGACAGGTCCCTTAGCTCCAAATGTCAACACTACAAAGACCTTGAAACATAAAATTACCACCCCTGTTCACATACAATTACATCACATCATGTTTCCTATAGCTTGGAAGATGACCATTTAAAGCTATAAATTACCAAAAAAAACTGATTTACCAAGTTAAATAAATCTTCTGTATGTTGTGACATGGCTTTGCCTCGCACAATTATCTTGCTACATGGCTCCACCTTGCCATGCACGGATGAGGTGAAAGGATAGACTGATAGCCCTCCAGTTTTCCTTCCAATTAACTGGTTCAACTGCACAAAGTCTAAATCCTTTGTGCCCATCTCCAGCAGAGACTGACTGTCAAGAAATTTTGCACATCAGAATCAAATAATCCTCAATTTATGAACTCACATCTCTAGGAATGGTTTTCCACATTAGATATGTAGAAAGCGTGAACTTATTTACACAACCCCAAAGGTTAACAAATGCATCAAGCCTATAAGATCATCATAATCCTGCTCCTCCTCAAGTTGTAGCTCACTATCATCAGCTAGTCCTTTCAATCGCACAATGTCAAAAAGTTCTAAAGTAAAAACAATCTACCTGAACACACTTCTGAAAACCACAAAGCATATTCTAGAGAGTGGTGTGAATATGATACATAAGTTTTAAAATAATGCGGGCAAAAAAACTAGAGACCTCATGAACAAACAGGGATAGACAGATGGATGGGAAAAACCACTACCGATCTACTGAACAAATTCTCGAGAAGAAGAAGGCAAACAACAAGACTTGGGTTATATGACAACAAGGACCACTATAATGCTTGAAGATGGCAATGGATTCTGACAGAAACTTGATGCATCTCCCTACAACCCAAGGAACAAAGAAGCCTATATAACATCCAATCATCGAGTTCAAATAACATATCAAAAGAATATGAAACCGCAACTACTGGTCCAGTGAGGGCCTTCATGAGTGTAACTTTTACTATGCCATAGCCTATGGATTCTAAGTTCATTTATTTCCACTTTGTTTGTTTCACTTTCATATTAGAAAATCCTCTTTATCCTTTCTTTTTAGAGAAGCAGGAGCCGTCACTGTAATAGAAACATTAATATCTAAGCAGTTCAGGGAAACATATTACCAGAAAAGTGGGACCAATGGTAGCAGCTCCTGCTTCAATGAGCTCATGTTGAAGACAACTTCAGCATAAAGAACATCATTTGTGAAGAGGTCGTGCTTCAAAACTTTTACCCCATTGATGTCTCCAATCTACATAAAAGGCCAAAACAAGTTAAACCAAAATGGAATCTATTTAACAGAATTAAAGCAAAGAAAAGAGTAAGTTGTGATTACCTCAGTTGGAACTAGGACAGGTTCTCGAGGAATATCTTGTAGAGAGAGGCTGGGCACACTCTTTAGAGCTTCTGGTGGGTCAGGAGTTTCTTGCTTTAACCGCAGCTCATGTGTTGCTCGCGCCAGCTCAGCAAGATCCTCTTGGGTCATGCTTGCTTTAACTTTATCCAATGTTTCTTTTTCTATTTGTTCCTCACGAGATGCCTTCTCTGGGTCAGGCTGAAGAAAACAACACCCAAATTTAACAGACGCCAAAAGATCATATCTTCTCAAAGAAAGGAAATTAGAATTAATCATAATAACCTGCATCTCAACCGTTACACGGTGTGGATTCCTCAAGATGTATTGGTCCATTAAAGGAGCAAAAACAGCTTTGGAGCCTTCCTTAGCTATTCTGGCTTTCAGGGCCTCCAAAGGTTTCTGATACTTCAGTGGTTCAAATGGATCCATGTCATAAACCCATTTCCCCTAGAAGAAACATTAAAATGAAAAAAAACAAAAAAACTCATCCATTACAAAGAAGGGAAAAGAAAATGCAAGTGATGAAAATCAAGACAAATGATAAGACTTATGAAAGTTTTTCGTACAATGGAGCGGAGCATCAATGCTAAACCACGTGGGAATGAGCCAGTGTTATTTTCTCTAAGAGAAAATTCAATTGTGTTCATTGATGCCTCCACGGCATCTGAATCAAAACCTTTCTCAGCTAAGCCTTCTAGGGTGCTCATGATCAATTCTTCAACCTTTTGAATGTTCTCTTCTGAGACACCCTTCAACCCAATGCTAAACTGAGGCTGAAGGAGCTCATCCTCAATCCCTCCACCAACAATAGCATCTCCTAAACCACTTTCTAGCAAGATCTTCCTCAAGGGAGAAGCTGGAGTCCCCAAAAGCAGATGATCCAAAAATCCTAGGGCAAGCTCAGTTTCCAAATCCAGTGGCTTGTCAGATAGCAGCCAGTTAACGCACACCATGTGCTTCTTTTTCAGGTCCCCATCTTCCCCAACAGGATATTTTTCTACGATCCTGACCGGCTCCGAGAATAGTCTCTGTGGTTCAACTCTTGATTCGTGTGGAGCTGAACTGGCATCAAACATGTTCAAATACTCTGCACGTAATTACACACGTTATAGGAACATGAGATGCGCCAGTTTTCAAGACAAGCTTCAAGGTTCTAATAATACAAACTGAAGTCATCACTGGATAGACGAACTCAGCTGATACCATGTAAATTTTCAACAAATTTGTGCGGCATTTTATCAAATATAATGACATTCCAACTCCATTTTAGTATGTTACTTATTTATTTCAATTTCTGTTTCCTGCTCATTTTAACTTTTGGAGAACTCTTGGAATTTATGACAGCCAGCACATTGTTCAATACCGACAGAAAACAAAGAACAAAAGTTGGACAAGTACATGAATATAAGCTCCAAAAAAAAGGTACAGAAAGAGAACCTGCGACATAGCAGTTATATTTTTTGGCAAATTTCATGACTCAAATCAAAGGAAAACAGATGAACACAGAAACAAATTTCTGACCACATGGGGGGGTCTGATGACTGGCACTACCAAAATAACACCTGGCGATTAATAAAATTGGGATAAAATAGAGGGAAAAAACCAAGTACACAGTTAACAATGGGGCACATAATAAACTAAATAGAAGATTGGAAACGTGCTTTTCATTACCTTGGAAGTTACAAATGCTTCTTCCAGTGTGTCCTTGTTAATCTTGGTTGTACTAGAAATTACACACAAAATAAATAATGTAAAACGTGTCGTGTCCCCCAAATTTTTAAAATTGTGTCATTATGTCCATATGCTATTGAGCTATGTGCAAAAAAATTAAAATAAAATAAGGCATCTGATAGGTGTAGCTTCCCTTTTTATTTGAAAAAACAAGCAAGAGTCGTCTATATATTATGACATGACTCTGATAGGTGTAGGTAAAGTCTTCTGACATTTGCATGTCAACGATTTTGTAATATCCATGTGTCCTTTAACACATCTAAAAAGTACAATATCCAAGCCAAACCGCTCGTTCAAGAAGGATTCCAAGTATAGTCAAACCACATGAATTAACTCTGTTCATGTTCATTTGAAATTGTAAGAGGTAAATGAATAAGTACCACTTAAGATCCGCAGACGTTCATTTGGGTCATCGTCTCCATAAAACCATATTCTTGCATTGCTTGGATGGTAAAATTTTCTGTGGAACTCCTGCAAAAATATAAAACAGAAAACACCAGTCACACTAAGAGGCTAAGGAATCAACTCTTAGTGGCAGACAGAAATGTTAGTTAATTAGTCACGACTACTCTCCCTTTTGCCAGCATTACCAAGTAATAAGTGTAGTTTGAAATAAATTAAGAAGAAATATTGATGCATCACCAAACCTATACAGTAGATATGCATTGTTTCAAATTGCAGTTGTCTCATTGTGCATCTTCTTTTCTTTTTGATTCCTAAATGCAACTATATATACGGCACAGTTACAATACACGATATTTGTCCAATGTGTAACAACATCCAATTTAAGGACTACTCATCCAATAATTTAAAGATTTGCCTCAATAAATGATGAAAACTTTGGTGAAAGTCACCATCAGAACCTTCCAGGAAAACCCTTGGTTATCGAAATTTAATGGAAGGTTAATGTCTTAAAATGATCGGAAAGAATGGACACGGGTGAAGAGGTAAGGTGCCACTAAATCAGCCACCAGAAAGAGAAAGAGAGGTAAGGCTTTGGCCAGCAAGTAGCGTAAGACCATTTAGTGATGGCTGAAGCTACTTAAATCTCTACAAAGATTGAAGAAATTATAAAACTGTGTGTATGAGAGCAAAGAAGATTTTAATTGAATACAAAACATCTATGTATTGGTGTCAAACACAATACATATAATATTGTCCATGTAGCACAATATCCAATTTAAGAACTTAACTCTTCATATATTATAACTAAACAATCTAATATTGAAACTTAACATTCTAGCAATCAATAAAAGTTGTAACCATTTCAAAAAAAAAAAACAATCAACATAACCTATAAACCAGGATTCATTTTTGCCCAAGTACTGACATCTTACACTAAAAACCATGATTTCATATGTCCTTCTAGGTGTTGTCAAAAGCAAAGTGTAGAAGCACCAAGGTCAGCTTGGAGTATTAGTCTGGTTACTGGCAAAAGTCGTGTTAGTGAAGAAAGGTGTACATGAAGAAAACATACACAACCACACATATAATGCTTAAACCAACTATAATAAAAACAGTATTGTTATCATTCTTTAAAAAAACTATAATAAAAAACAACCATATGGGCAAAAGAATCGACAAAGCTACTACTTGTGTAAAACATGTGAAGTAAAACCATGTTAATTAAACTCAAAACTACTTTAATTTTTGTAACTTAGATGGAAATAAATAGTTTTGACCTCTATTCAAGTGTAGTGCTAGATTTCTTATAATAATTTCTAATATCTCTCCCAATTCTTTCATAACTTTTATTAAGAATAAGTATGCCAATCCATCTCAATGCTGGGTCCATGGATTATAGTTAGCTAGCTTTTATGGAGACACACCCCTTCACCTTAATGCTTGTAGTGAAGCGCTACCTTACCAGAGAAAAACGCCCAGCTTTTACTATGCCTGATATCAAGGTTTATGCATGCCTTTACCAACAGTGATCCTTCTAAGAGCCTCAACAAATATTTGTGTGCTATCTCCACCTTGTATGGCCCAAAGCATATTGCTAAGCACTTCATTTAAGAAGCTTATGGTTTCTCGCCATAAAGATTAAAGCTCACGGTCCCTAGATTCTAATGTGTTCAAAAACCCATGAAAGCAAGACGAAACAGTATGATAGAAGAACAACCACATCTGCATAACTTGATTATAGATGATGACAATTCACAACTATGATGGCCATTTAATTGTGCATGGAGCATATACAAGCTTTTGCATAACTTGTCAGCAAGAGAGAATCCATTGAACATCATAACTCTAGCTTCTAGCTTATAGGCTTTAACTTCGGCAGCTACAACATGTCAGTTAACCATATAAGATAATGATTTTTATCAGCCACCAAAAGGTAGCGGCTCAAGTTTTCTTTTCGCAGTTGAAAATACAGGTACACTTATAAATTCATCAATGGAGCATCTGTATACATGAAGCAAGTAATACAACCACAAACAATTCTGGCCCACAGTTTTCAATAACATCCAAATTCAACTAAACACCCTCACAAGAAGCATGACAAGAAACATTGGAAAATAATATGAAACAATGGGAAGAATCCAAGAATTGACATAATTAAGTTATGAAGAAAGATTAGCATTGTATGATTGTAATAACAAAAACTTGTGAATGCTTTGTAGTTTTTTTTATGAGTAACGTGAATATTTTGAAGTTAAAAATCCTTGAAGAACAAGCAAACTAATGGGAAAGAGACTACCAACCTTAAATTCCTCAAAAGAAAGGCTAGGAATTACTCGTGGGTCACCACCACTGTCAACACCATAGGTATTATCAGGAAAAAGCGCCTGTAGAAGACATAAGTCACTACTTATAAAAACAATAGTCTGGTAAACTATAGCACTACCTCTATTTTGTGTAAGAAACCCATGAATTGAGCTATTGAATAAAGAAACCTCTGAAGTGTATTGGCAGCATCAAATTACATATCCCTTACATGAATTATTAGCCACGTACACATCTTTGTGATGTTCTCTTTGAATTGACACAAGATTTAGCATTCCATAACTTACTTTCCAAGCATGAAATTTAGTAAATATGACAATATAAAACAAAGTACTTCACCTTGTAAAACGCACAAAACATTTCTTTGAACACATTCAGTTATTCAGTGTTCTTTTATCCTTCTGAGTCCACCTTATTTGTTGAGCCCATGCACTAAACTACTTTTTGGTCTTTAGGCTCTAAACCTTGTTAGCATCTATAGTGATTTACATGCTTGACCCGGGAGGATTTTAAATTATTGAATGAGTAAAAAATTGGATTCTATTCATTGACAGCATTTCTAGAGCACATTGCATCAATTATATCCGATCAATAAAAAATGTTATATCTAATAAAAACATTCAGCAATAACAATCAACCCTATCCACATACTCGCAAATATATAAGAATATTTGAACAACTAATCAGCTTGTCAGCCCTTATACAAATGTTTGATGACTATCTTAAGTGTGGCATCCATACCTGCTGGGAAGTTCGGCCAAGTAGATTATCAGGCTGAGAATAAACTCCCTTCATCTCATTGAACACAACCCCTGAAGTTTTATATAAAAGCTTTTGTAAGATATGCAGGAACAAGCTGTGGATGCACCACTATCCATAGGGATGAAAGAAGAAGACAAAAAGAATTGTTCAAAGAAGCTACTGCAGAACATCGATAAAAACACAAGAAACAGAAGTTATCACAAGAAAGAAACAGAAAAAAGATGATTCAAGAGGCTTATGGGGTTAACCTTTAAAAGTTATGTCATCTGAAGGGTCGTTCAGCTCATAATGCCAACCCTCTTGTTGAAATGTTTGGAAATCCTCCACACATTTAGGGAAAAAGACAGCATCTAAGTACACATCAACCAGGTTGTAGAAATCCTGTTTGGAAGAGATAAGCATGTATTAGATGGAAGCAAACTTTAAGTTCCATAATAATGTTCAGCATGTAATGTTGTCCTACCTTTGTATTTGTGGACGCCACAGGATAACAAGTCCTATCCGGATATGTGAAAGCATTCAGAAAAGTGTTCAAGCTTCCCTTCAACAGTTCAACAAATGGTTCTTTCAAGGGATACTTTCTTGAACCACACAGTACACTATGTTCCAATATGTGAGGAATTCCAGTAGAATCTTTCCTGCATTAACATTAAGTTTCAAGGCACGGGCTGTTACTCGTTTTCCATAAAGAAAAACACAATTAAATTTTATCAAAATCTTGATTTCCATTGGCAAGTAGCTCTTGCTTTGTCTGTATTGATTTCATTACTCTAATAAATCAAGAACTTATCAAGAAATATATTCTTTGTGTAACAAATCAAGAACTTATCAAGAAACAGATTCTTTGTGCAGTTCTAATCAAGAACTCATGAGCCACATTGATAGATAGATAGATAGTCCTTATAAGCACGCTATAATACGAGAAACAACAAGATAAACTTACGGAGGAGTCCGGAAGACAACGCCAAAGACCTTATTCTCATCGTCATTGGACACTGACATTACTTCAGCGCCGGTTTTCTTGTGTTTATACAATACAGCTTTAGATTTACACTCATCAATAAACTGCTCAGACACTTTCTCAAACCCAAATTTCTCAGCAACTTCATCATCAGCACCAAGAAACTCTAACAAGTAAACCAAGAAAGACTAAAATTAGACAAGAACGAATGAAATTAGAAGAGAACAACCGAGTACTCACCTTGAGATGATTGAGGGGAAGAAGTAGCGATGGCTCGAACTGAGAGAGGGTAAAACTGTCTTTTCAAGTTGATTGAAGGCGATATTCCGCGAACGTTACTCCGAACAAGTGAACGGCGGCGGTGAAGATTCTGGAGTAAACGGTGTCGTCTAGCTGAGTAAGAAGCGAATCTGTGTGAAGAGCGTGAGAAGATTCTAGAGAAAGCGAGACTGGAAGTGGAAGACAGAGAGCGAAGAAGCACTGCTCTCTCCATTAATAGCTTGCGGAGAAAGATAAAAGAAAGGAAGCGTGTGAAGAAGATGGGGTTTAAGGTTGAGAAGGAAATATATAGAAATATCGAAGGGGGTTTAATTAATAGTGAACGGTCTAAAATGACTGGTTATTTCCAAATTTTCGTGTTTGATCAAAATTGTTTATGTGGAGAATTATTAGGCCATTTTGCAAGCTTCTCTACCTCCCAAATTACAGAAAATAAATAAATAAAAGAAGCATGGCAACATATACTTTTATAATTTAATCCAATTTATTAGTCAAAATTAAGGTATTTGGTTTTAGATTTTGAAACTTTCTTTTAGTAAAAAAACGAGGAGGCGAACTCATTATTTAGATTTTTGAAGATTTTTTATTATCAAAAATAAATTGAATTATATATCAGATTAAATATAGTAGATATTTAAAGAGGAACTTTCACATATAGCCACTCAAAATATTTTAATTATGCTCCATAGTTATAGTTTGATAATTACGATTCGTAGCTACATGTTATAGGGAGGAGAGTGGCGAGCGAGACTGAGAGAGAGTAGAGAAGGGCGAATTGTATATGTATATCTATCAAAATAATGTATAAATGTAACTGATATACATATGTATTTGTATATCTGGAGAGCGAGACTGGGAGAGGGAGGAGAGAGGCGAGCGAGACTGGGAGAGAGTGGAGAGAGGCGAGTGAGAGAGGGCAAAGAGTGGAGAGAGGCGAATTGTATATGTATATATGTCGAATTATACTTATGTATATATGTCAAAATAACTGTGTATAAGTATATGTATCGAGTATTGTATTTGTATATCTACATATAATTTGAATTCGTAAACAATTGAATCGAGTTAAAACATTTGTATTGTATATCCAATCTCTCTCGTATAATTTGTGTTTGTATAAAGCGAGAGAGAGAGATAGACAAAAGAGAACTGGGCAGGGCAAAATAATTTCTCTCGCTTTATACAAACACAAATTATTTTGTGTTTGTATAAAGCGAGAGAGAGAGATATAGGCAAAAGAGAACTGGGCAGGGCAAGATCTAATCTCTCTCGCTTTATACAAACACAAATTTTAATTTGTGTTTGTATAAAGCGAGAGAGAGAGAAAGACAAAAGAGAACTGGGTAGGGGAAGATTTGTATATGTATAATTATAAGTGTATAGGGCGGAGAGATATGTATATGTATTTGTATATCCCGTCTCTCTTGCTTTATACAAACACAAATTATACATTTGTGTTTGTATAAAGTGAGAGAGAGATTGGCAGAAGAGAAGCGAGAGAGAGAGAGACTGGGTAGGGGGAGGAGAATGGCGAGCGAGAATTCCAGAGAGATGGGGGAGAGGCGCGAGAGAGAGAGGAAGAGAGGAGAGAGGCGAGAGAGAATGAAATTATACCTTAAAGTTAGTTTTGAATTTTAATTAATGCAAACTATAACTATGGTAGATAATTAAATAGTATAAGGTTGCTTAGCTTATAGCTACGTAATTTCCCATATTTAAATACAAAATATAGTATCACATTCTAATTAGATATTATTCCTTAGTATATGTTGTTTTTAACTCGATTACAATACTATTTAGGTTATTTATGAACTTGAGGAATTTATGATTCTCCTTATTGAATACCACACTTCTCCCTCATTGATTGTGACAAAAAAAAATCCTAAATTACGCTACCTTAAAGTTATTTGATTGGATACTCATATTTTTTCTTACAATCAAATGTGGTGGGAGTCAATATGACCAATTTTTATTTTTTGTATTTTGTGCTTAAGACTTCTCATTGTTAATTCAATCCATATCATCCCTTTGGGCTTCTCTACCTCCCTTAGCCTCTTTTAAAAATTAGCCTATCGAACCACTAATATTATTACAGCCTAGTTAATAACATGTTGAGCTTAATATCTCTTTATCATAAGCCTTCAATCTCTTTATTTCTGAAAAAAGGCAAAAAGATAAAAGAATATTCAATCCACTTGAATAAGTTACAAAATGAGGAGAATGCTATTATCAGTATGGAAATACAATTATAATTGAAAAATAAAATATTCTTAGACTGAATCGTAAATATTTCACTTTTAATAAGAAAACTCAAGCCACTAAAGTAAAACTTCACTAGTCTAACACTAGTCATCTTCACTTGTCTTCTCCATGATACGACGATGACTCAACAATATTATATGACTCGAATAAGCTCTAAACAAGTTATCGAATCTCAAAACTCCATTTTCTCAATACTAACTTCACTTTTCATTCACTCTATCGTATTTTTCACATCCAATTGAAAGATCATGGACTAATAAGTTATGCGTATATAAATTGACGATTTTAAGAAATAAAGATGACAATAGAGTGAATTAGGGTAGGATAGATAAAACTCATTATGTGGAATAATTTAATAGGGTAAGACAAATAACGAATCACAATTTCTCAACAATAAAAAATAAAATAAAGTAGACAATTTTCTTTAAACATTAGAAATCAATTTGTTGTCTGTATTCTCAAATATTAGCTTCCTGCAAGAATATGTAGAAATGAGCCAAAAAAAAATCTTCGACAAAAACTTACTGTTGGACAGGATAGGATCTTAGCGGGTAGGATAAATTTATAGGAAAATTAAATGAGGCAGAGTTGGAGAACTAAAATCCTAGCCGGTCAAGTCTTTTTCTAACCCGCCCTATTGCCATCTCGATCGAGAAATAATTTCTAGATCTCGAAGGAATAGCTTAGTAGAAGTCATGACCACTCTCTTCACAAAATAGCAAATAACCATTAACATAATTTAATACTTACTTTTTATTTTATAATTCAATAATTATACACGTCCTTGTCAATAATGAAGATTTTCATATGACTTTTAGATCGTCTGAAGATTTTTTATAAATCACTTTAAGATTTTGAGTTAGATGATTAGATGGTAAACAACAAAAACACAATTACGTTCAATTCATTCATAAAAATAGTACTCAATTCATTTTTGCAAACCTTGCTATTTATATAACTTTTGCACATGCTGCCTTATTATTGTCGAATTTCCATCACATACTACTTAAAACAAGATTAAATATCAAAATTTCCATTATTAGGCTTCTCCTTCATTAGGCCTGGGACTGATTAAGGAAAGAGGCCAATTTTTTCAGCATGGCCATGGCTTCTTCAGCTTCAGGAACAAACAGGTGAAACACATGTGCCTTATCGTTAACCTCCACAACCTCCACCGTCCCCGGCCATCCGCTCTTCTCCAACGCCTCCTTATAGTACAATCCCCTGAATCTCAACGGATCTTTTCCGGCGACGTACACAACTACTTTCTCACACCCTAAGCCAGACAAGTTCGGATCCTTTTCCGGGTTAATCAACGGGTCATCTAATCCCGAGCTGTTGGGATTCACAAACAACCATAGCTTCTCAAACAGATCCTTGGCACTTAAGTTTTCTCCTTCACCGTCCATCGGATTCTTATCAAACCCGGTGCTATTGGGATTTGCACTCAACACTAGGTCCTCAACGAAATCCTTGGCAAGCAAGTTTTCTCCCTCACCGTCAATAGGATCCTTCCCCCAGAAATATGGACAGGCAAGGAAAATTCCATCAATTTTCACACCCTCCAACTTTTCCAACCCGACTCGAATTGCTATATGGTGTGCGATGTTACCACCCGTGCTATCTCCGCCCAAATAGACACGATTGAAATCGGCATGGTCTTTTAGCCATGGCTCATGACCATCACCATTGGCATGTGAAGTAACCCATTTGAGAGCTACCCATGAATCTTCATAAGCTATAGGTAACGGGTACTCAGGAGCTAACCTGTAGTTAACAGAGACGATGGCGACTTTTGCTTCAGCTGCTACCAGGCTTAGATATTTGTGAAATGTAGGTGAAAAAGCAGATTCGATTACAAAGCCGCCGCCGTGAAAGTAGACGAAAAGGGGAATTTTCTGAACAGGGTCGACATTTTTGGGCATGTAAAGTCTTGCTGATAGGTTAATTTCTGGATCAATTTGAACGTCTTTGATTTGTAGTCCAGTTTCAGGATCTGATTCAGGCGGGACAAAACCTTCGCCCGCCAGCCTCTCGATTCGACCATCTTTGTGAACTCTCATCAATGGGAAAAAATCATGTACTATTTCCGCCATGGCTAAAAGCAAAGTTGCAAGACAAGGTTGGTACACTATACACTAGTGCTGTGATAGCTTACTTTTATAACCAAGAATTTGCTTTGTTTTTAAAATCTACTCTTTAATTAAATGTCCAAGTCATTTTTTTCCTTGTTTGGGGTCAACATGTTTACTTAAAGTAACTAATTTAATTTTGATAGTTTTTATGGTCATTTGCATTTATTTGTGCAATAACTTGTTCAAACAAAATCTGAACAAGTTATGGAGTCCCTTAACTCCAGAAAAAGAAAAACATTCATTTCAAAAAAAATAAAAAAATCAATAATAATTTCATTTTTGGGAAAAATACATAATTAGATATACTTTACTATCATATATATTATTATTATGTATATTTTCAAAATATTACGTATCTTATCACTAATTAAGAGTTTCTTACCATATATTGAAAAAAAATACATTTAAATACATGTATTTTCGTTACAAGATACACTAAATTAGGGAGATAAGTGAGCGAGATTTTTTTATGTATCTTAGATATATGCGAATTACACTAGATACATGTATATATATATATATATATTTGGTGTGATTCGCATGTATTTGGGATACCAAATACATAGGAGAGTGGCGAGCCAGATGGGAAGAGGCGAGGGAGATTTGTTATGTATCACATATACATGCGAATCCACTTGGATATAATGTATCTAGAACAAATTTGACCCATGTATCCTGAGATACATGTATCTGGATACACCAAAATCTGGTAAGATACGTAATATTACAAACTAGAGTGTATCTAAGTAATTAGATCCTAAACTAGTTGAATTTATATAAGTTTCCTTTCATTTTTTTCATTCACTCTATAACATTTTTCATATCCAATTAAAAGATCGAGTAATAAGTTTTGAGAATCCAGATTGACAATTCCAAGGAATAATAACTGTTTTCTAGATCATGAAAAAAGTGGCTTAATATGAATTATGATCACCTTCTCCGCTGAATAACCATGATCTTTAACATAATTTAATATTATTATTTCGCAATCCAATAATTATGTCTGCCTCTCATCAGTTATGAAGATTTTCATATTGGTTTTAGACTCTTTTAAAAATATCTTATTCATTATTTTAAGATTTTGAGTTAGATGCCTAAACTCTTTCAAATATTAGAGGATGTTGTGATTGCTCCGCGTCAATCTTTAAATAATTTCTAAAAGGGTTTAAATGATAATGGTTATTCTATGTATTTTCTTATCATGTTTCTTTTTTTAGGATATTCGATTCAAACTTTAATGAAATTATGTCGGCAACAACTTTTCTCTTATATTTTAGGCATTTATATTATTCCCTTCGTCCAATAATAGTTATCCACTATACTAAAAATAGATGTCCAATTTAAAAAATCAAGAAATAATTTATATTTTGTGTCTATTTTACCCTTGCTATTAAATACTATTTATCATCTAACACGTTTCTCAAAGCATTAAATTTAATAAAGTCAAAGGATAATATAGTAATATTACCCCTATTATTTATTATTTCTTAAGGAGTGTGTCAATCAATAATGGACAACTATTATTGTACAGATGGAGTAGATTCATGTGTATCCTAGCCCAATGTCATCATACTTATGTGCATTATTACCACTCAAATTGAAGAACAAGTACCAATATTCCAGATTGTCGTATTTCAGTTAAAATATCTAAAGTAACAAAGCCTTGGATCAAGATAGCACTTGGGCCAATTACGCCCTCCGTCTTATATTAGTTGACCACTTTCTTTTTTACACGCATATTAAGAAATCATAAATAAAAAGATAATTTTGCTAATTCACCCTTTAATTATTTTTTTTGGAAATTTTACAAACAAGTATGAACTCTTTCAAATGAATTAATTGCAATGGTAATATAGAAAAATTTTAACTAATAATTTTATTTATTTAATAAGGCGATCAACTAATATGGGACAACTATTTTTAATAGGATGATCAACAATATAAGACGGAGAGAGTATTTTACTTAAAATTTAAACTTTTTATTAAAATACGGAATTATATGAATAAGGAGAAACTATATGATAAGAAAATTAATGATTCATATAAATTGCTTAGTAGGAAATATCCCGAAGAAATCAACGAGTAACTAATAATTTTGTTATACAGAAAAAAGTAACTATTATGTTTTATTTATTTTCTATCAGTATCTA
The DNA here is from genome assembly GCA_018342035.1 of Solanum appendiculatum. Taxonomy (NCBI): domain Eukaryota; kingdom Viridiplantae; phylum Streptophyta; class Magnoliopsida; order Solanales; family Solanaceae; genus Solanum; species Solanum appendiculatum. Next base: position 105,611 of record JAGDQO010001314.1, read on the forward strand.
TGGATTGATCACAAGTCGAAATATGTTTTTTTGGACATAATCTTTTAATAAGCAATTTTAAATCAGGTTAATTTGAAATTAAAGGTTATGTTGGACTTGCAATTTCAATAAACAAAAGTTAATAACAAAGTGTAGTAAGCTACCATAAGATCTTTCTAAATGATTTAACATTTATTAATCGAACTTCAATTCAATAAAAAGAAAAAGATTTCTTCATGAGAAGACAATTACATCCAATTCATTCATAAAAATAGTACTCAATTCATGATTAAAAGGCCTAGGACTGGTTAAGGAAAGAGACTAATTTTTTCAACATGGCCATGGCATTTTCAGTTTCTGGAGCAAACAGGTGAAAAACATGTTCCTCATCTTTAACCTCCACAAGCTCCACCGTCCCCGGCCACCCACTCTTCTCCAACGTCTCCTTATAGTAAAATCCCCTGAATCTCAACGCATCTTTTTATAAGTACTTTCTCACACCCTAAGCTACACAATTTCGGATCCTTTTCCGGGTTAATCAACGGGTCATCTAATCCGGAGCTGGGATTCGCAAACAACCATAGCTTATCAATGCAATCGTTGACAAACAAGTTTTCTCCCTCACCGTCGATCAGATCCTTCCCCCAGAAATATGGACAGGCAAGGAAAATCCCATCAAGCTTCACAACCTCCAACTTTTCCAACCCGACCCGAATGGCCATATGGTGTGCGATGTTACCACCCGCACTATCTCCCCCAAAATAAACGCGATTGAAATCGGCATGATCTTTTAGCCATGGCTCATTACCATCACCATTGACATGTGAAGCGACCCATTTGAGAGCTATCCATGTATCTTCATAAGCTATGGGTAACGGGTACTCAGGAGCTAACCTGTAGTTAACAGAGACAATGACGACTTTTGCTTCAGCTGCTACCATGCTTAGATGCTTGTGATATGTAGGTGAAGAAGCAGATTCGATTACAAAGGCGCCGCCGTGAAAGTAGACGAAAAGGGGGATTTTCTGAACCGGGTCTATATTTTTGGGCAGGTAAAGTCTTGCTGATAGGTTAATTTGTGGATCAATTTCAATGTCTTTGATTTGTACTCCGGTTTCAGGATCCGATTCAGGTGGGACATAACCTTCACCCATCAGCCTCTCGATTCGACCATCTTTGTAAACTCTAACCAGTGGGAAAGATCATGTACTATTTCTGCCATTGCTAAAAGCTAAGTTACAAGAGAAGGTTGGTGTTACTATACACAAGTGCTGTGAGATCTACTTTTAAAACCAAGAATTTGGTAATAAGGTTAATTTCTGAAAGTCTAATAATAGATATTATGCTATGAAGTCATTTCTAATATCATGTTATTGTTTTATAAAAATGAAAAATAGTCCATGAGTTAGTAAAACTTAATCAACGGCTGAGTGTCAGAGTGACCTCAATCTTTGTAAACTGTACAAAGTTATATATTTTAAAGAACAAACTATTAAAAATTGAGCTTGTTAATTGTTATATATATCTTAAAGGCTCAAAAAATTCAAAATATCAAGACTTATTAATTTTAAATCAGACCTAAAAACTCCAATCAAATTCAATTAAATTTAAATTGTAATTTCTTCTATGTAAAAATCAAATTTTCATATTCAATCTGAAGAGTGTGAACACCCTATCTGATAATTTTTTTCCCTAAAAGATCTATTATTCATCACCATATACAAACAATTCTAGTGAGCGTAGCCCATACGTCACGACCAAGGCAAGGACAAATATTTTATTTATGGCTTAGTTGTAAATGGAGAAAGAACTAGAAAGATCGATAACAGCGAGTTTACGGTGATCTTTGGATTTTTTAAATTGATTTTCTAATTATTATTATATTTTTATAAAACAAAAACGTATGTTGGTGGTATTCCTTTTCATCACTTGAAGAAGTTTGTTCTATCTTTAGAAATAACAAGTCGAAGCAGTGGAGCAAGATGCTCCATAAATGGAGACTTGGAGAGTCAGATTAATGACTATGATAGTGAAAGTGATCTCTACTGCCTACATAGATGCACTTTATATTTAGATGGACTTAAATTCGAAACATTAAGGATGGAAAATTACTTGCGATTCTACAATAACTTTTGTTGATAGAGATAAAATATTTACCAACTTACCGATACTCATTTTATAGTCTCTCCTAATGTCAACATGTTTCAACAAAAGCAATAGGCCGCATCCTCCGAAGATTGAGAAATATATTAAGAAAAAGATTTACCATGAGAAAATCTTTAACATTTACATTGGGTACATTAACAATCACATCCAATTTATTCATAAAAATAGTACTCAATTCCATGATTAAACATCTCCATCATTAGGCCTGAGACTGATTAAGGAAAGAGACCAATTTTTTCATCATGCCCATGGCATTTTCAGCTTCGGTAGCAAATAGGTGAAACACATGTTCCTCATCTTTAACCTCCACAACCTCCACCGTCCCCGGCCACCCACTCTTCTCCAATGCTTCCTTATAGTAAAATCCCCTGAATTTCAACGGATCTTTTCCGGCCACATACACAAGTACTTTCTCACATCCTAAGCTAGACAACTTCGGATCCTTTTCCGGGTTAATCAACGGGTCATCTAATCCCGAGCTATTCGGATTCGCAAACAACCATAGCTTCTCGACGTAATCCTTGGCACCCAGGTTTTCCCCCTCACCATCAATCGGATCCTTCCCCCAGAAAAATGGACAGGCAAGGAAAATCCCTTCAAGTTTCACACCCTCTAACTTTTCCAAACCGACCCGAATAGCTATATGGTGTGCGATGTTACCACCCGCGCTATCTCCCCCAAAATAGACGCGATTGAAATCGGCATGGTCTTTTAGCCATGGATCATGACCATCACCATTAGCATGTGAAGCGACCCATTTGAGAGCTAGCCATGTATCTTCATAAGCTATGGGTAACGGGTACTCAGGAGCTAACCTGTAGTTAACAGAGACGATGACGACTTTTGCTTCAGCTGCTACTTTGCTTAGATGCTTGTGATATGAAGGTGAAGAAGCAGATTCGATTACAAAGCCACCGCCGTGAAAGTAGACTAAAAGGGGAATTTTCTGAACGGGGTCGACATTTTGGGGCAGGTAAAGTCTTGCTGATAGGTTAATTTGTGGATCAATTTGAACGTCTTTGATTTGTACTCCGGTTTCAGGATCCGATTCAGGTGGGACAAAACCTTCGCCTATAAGCCTCTCAATTCGACCATCTTTGTAAACTCTCATCAATGGGAAAAAGTCATGTACTATTTCCGCCATGGCTAAAAGCTAGGTTGCAAGACAAGATTGGTATACTATACACTAGTGCTGTGACAGCTACTTTTATAACCAAGAATTTGCTTTGTTTTTAAAATCTAATCTTTAATTGAATGTCCAAATCTTTTTTTTTCCTTGTTTGGTGGGTCAACATGTTTACTTAAAGTGGAGTCGGGATTTGAAAATTTTCTAATTTTTTCAAGTTATTGGCTCCTAAATTTAATAATTTAAAGATATATTTAATGAATTTTCAAGACAAATACAAAATTTAGACTAAAATTACTGGATTCGATCAACTATGCAAAACTTATGTTGGTGATATTGAAAATGATGGAGAGTCCAGTTGACTATGATAGTGAAAGTGATTTCTCATGCCACAATTGCTAGTCCAAACGAAATTTCAACTTCAAATCAATCTCTATCCAAATCAATAATTTCAAATTCAAGTCCAAACGACTACTTATTTGATCAATAAAAAGAAAAGAGAAACAACTGGAATAGTACAGAAATTCTACACAGCAAGAATTTAGCTTGATTGTTGAAAGAAATCAGCTAGCCATTCCATCAAGGCCTTAGCTCTCTCACAAGTTGGCTTAACCAAATGGAAAACATGTTCTTCCCCTTCTGTTTCCTTAATTTCAACTTCACCTTTCCATCCACATTTCTTCAGGGCCTCATAGTATGTCCACCCTCTGTCCCTTATAAAATCCGCTCCCCCGGTGCATATCAGAATCTTGGAACAAACAAGTTTCGATAGCAAACTTGGATGTGCTGCTGGATTGAATCTTGGGTCATCAGTTTTGGGATTTTCCGGGCAACAATACGACCAAATTCTATCTGGCTCATTGGTCCCGAAATAGGGATGAACTAATGCCATTCCAACAAGTTTTAACTCATCTCCAAGTTTATCTTCATCTACACTTGCTCGCATCATCATGTTATGAGCAATATTGGCTCCTGCACTATCACCTGAGGTGACAAAATCAATACATTTTCAGTACTTACTCAATCTGCTCAAGTTTGAACCCGAAAATAAACTTCATAATTATTGGATCAAAACAAGTCAAAATAGGTAACCTGATTGATCAAAATGCAACCTAAATACAAAAACACAGAATCAAATATGAAGATTTAAACTAATAATTTATGAAAAATATACTATTAGTTTTCGTATTTTCTGTCAAAAGACATCAAAAAGTATGAAGATTGGATCGATTTGGGTGGGTTGACTTATGCTTTGTCATCTGTCCATCCTGACCCAATCCAGCAAAAATCAGTTTGGATCATGAATCGTAAAAATATGACATCTGAAACGAACTTAACCCGAAAACCAATTCAATTTGATCCAACTCGCACATTTACCTGACAAAAAAACCCGGGAGAAGTCGGCATGATTTTTCAGCCATGGTTCAGTTCCCTGTTCACCATTGGCCTGCTGAGAGACCCATTTCATGGCAGCCCACGAATCATCATAACAGGCAGGGATTTTGTGTTCAGGTGCTAATCGGTACTCGACGGATACGATAAGTACATTGGCTTCTGCAGCTAGAGAGTGGAGATAACTATGATAATAAGTAGAAAACGCCGATTCGATCACAAACCCTCCCCCATGGAAATACACAAGGAGTGGAAATTTCTGATCATCATTTTGGGTGATTTTAGGAAGGTAAAGGCGTACCGTTACATTGTTCTCCGGTACGACAACAATATCTTTGGATCGAACACCGGTGATTGGATCATCGGAAGGAGGGGCAAAATCATGTTTTCGATACTTTTCGATAGTGCCATCTTTGTAGACCTTAAAAAACATTGGGACATCATAAACAATTTCGTTTGAATCCATTGTTTGATTGAAGTTGCCGTGATGATGGAGATATTAAGGGGAGGAGAAATGGACGGATAGATTAATTAAGCGTTTTTGTCTTTATGCCTAACTTTTGAAGAGTAGGTTAACTGTACATTGTAGCCTCCGCAGTATCTTCCTCATTGGCTCAAAGGCCATAAACTTTTTTTTTTCTTTTCTGAAGTTATTTTAATAATTAAAGAAATGGTCCCTATATTATGGCCTATGGGTAATGTATGTATGTATTATTTGATATCTGCCAAATTATACTAGTTTAAAATGGTATTTGAAAATTGAGGTTATGTTTGGAAACGAGTACAAATTGAATTTGTTTTTGAATTATCGTAAATGATTTGGAAAGAATTATAATAAGAAAATTTAAACTGTGCGAATTGATTGAAAATAAAATTACTGGTATGCAAGGTGGAACGGGTTAAAACTTTTGCGCCACACCTTTGGTATCCGAACACATAACAGTATACTGCTTTATATTAAGTTTCGTGATACACAAATGGGTGTGAAATTATTCTTATTTTGAACCCACTAATTCTAGATTCTGAATTCACGTCATTCTAACAAAGACGATCATAGCACTAGGCTAAGAAGTGGACTATAGATTTCATCAAGACCTTGGCTTTCTCAGAAGTTTGGTTAAATAAATGGAAAACATGTCCCTCCCCTTCTATCTCCTTTATCGCCGATTCACCCTTCCACCCACTTTTCTTTAAAGTCTCATAATAAGTCCAAGCCCTGTCTCTCAAAAAATCTTTGCCAGCAGTACAAACTAAAATCTTCGAGCATTTCAACTCCGACAGCATCCTCCTATGAGCTGCCGGATTGAATCTCGGATCATTAATCCCATTACTTTTCGGACATAAATACGTCCATAGTGAATCAGGCTTACCATTACCGAAATAAGGATCAATCAGTGCCATTCCTACTAATGACATGACAAAATGACTCTCCTCACTTGCCCGAACCATTAAGTTATGTGCAATATTAGCACCAGCGCTATCGCCAGCTAAGAAAACACGCGAAAAATTGGCATGTATTTTGAGCCAGGGCTCTGTTCCTTGTGCAGCCCAATTCAGGACAGCCCATGAATCATCGTAACACGCGGGGATTGGATGTTCTGGGGCTAATCTGTAATTGATTGATACGATGATTACTTTAGCCTTAGCGGTTAGCTTGTGGATGTAGCTATCGTACACGGAAGAAAATGCTGATTGAGTGCAGAAGCCGCCCCCGTGGATGTAAAAAAGCAGAGGAAATTTTTGGTTTTTTCGACTGATTTTCGGAAGGTAAAGTCGTGCGGATACGTTTTTTTGGGGCAAAATTGTAACGTCTTTGGATTGAACTCCGGTTTTGGGATTGCTTGATGGAGGGACTAACTTGATGTGTTGATACCTGTGAATAGTTCCATCAGCATCAACTTTGAAAAATGGATTAAAATTCTGGGGTTTTCCAGCAAAGATTGAATTCATACATAGGCAAATAGTAATTAGTAGAAATAATGAAGGAAAATGAAGATGACTGAAATGTAGCGCCATTTGAGTTATAGAAGTTGGTGAATAAATGAAAAGATCTTATAGAACTTGTTTGTGACCCAAATGAGAGAACCAACAGTTCTTTTTTTTTCCATCCGGTGTTCGATACCCGCATTAGAATCTGACTACTTTGGATTTGCGCCACGTATGACCCTATTCGGGGAAAGCGCTCTCTGCCAAAGATTTTTCCATATCCAGAATTCGAACAGAAACAATCTCATCCATTGAGGTTTTTCCATATCCAGAATTCGAACAGTAACAATCTTATCCATTGCCAGATCCAAACAGATGTGTGTGTTTGCGGTAGGTAATTAAAGCGTCGCAGATAGGGTGCCGTGATAGACTCACGAGGTGCTTTCATTGACCTGCAGAAATTGCAAGGTAAATTGAACCTGCTGATGTGACATTTTATACTGAATTTAGACTATATGAAATAATCTTTCTATGAAATTATACGTTTTAAATTAAAATTGCCTACCCACCATTTTTTTATCTACTTATGAAATTATATTGAGTATGTTATTGTTATTGTAAATAACATACGGAATTAATGTAGCAAGAATTAGTACTCTTCCAAATCATTTTATACGCAGTGATATATTTTATCGAATGTGGCAAAGTAAGACACGTCCTGTTTGGATGTAGGAGGTTGTTTTTGGATATATCATATGTTACTCCTACAATTTTTTCTAAGAATAAATAATTTCTTTAGTTATAGGATGAATGGCATCTTGGAGAGGTAAGCCCAGAATAACGAGGCAGGCCCGTTGCTTTTACTAGGATATTCTCTTATCACCGTTAAAGTTAATCAAAGTTCCAACTACTTGACTATTTCTTACAGCAATTCAAAGATAGGAACAAAAAAAATAATCTAAATCTCAAAGTGGTCGTCACGGAAGAAATTATTTCTATATAGTCTGTTCTTACATTAGTGTTTTTTCTTTTTCTTCTCCCTTAGACTATTCTATCTTACACATCATACAATAATGTCTTTATTTTGTTTGTTTGTTTCTAATTTTTAATCTTAGACCATTCTTTCTAGACTGATACATCATATACTGTCTTAATTTTGTTTGTTTCCTTTTCTTCGTGTCTTGATTTTATTTGTTTCCCTCTCTTTGACTATTCTTTTAATCTGACATACCACACATGCTTATGAGAAAAATTGGTAAGCGATGGGCCAGAATTTTATCATAGCAGTTCTCTCCAAATACTAACTCCAAGTTCAAGAAGTCACTATCATCTCTTTGAGGGAAAGCTGATTAGTTTTTTTAATAAACGAAAGCATGACAAATATTTGTTAATATGGGAAGGAAGATGCCTCAAGGAAATAAATTTTGTTCTTCAAACAAACTTAAGTGATGCAACTTAACAAATATATTTAGTTTTTTTTTAATGTAACCAAAAAAGAAACTTGGATATATAGGACTTAGGAGTTCAAAGCTTGGTAAAGAAATCACCTAACTTGCGGGGTCACAGTTTGACAATCTAGACTTGGAACAACAATTCCACCAGTGTGACAATGTTTAACTAAAATGTAAGGGCAACGTGACCAGAAATTAAATTTATGTGGTGACTATAATTTGGTGACATTTAATTCTCTAACTAATTTTTGTTGTATGGTCCAGCCTCAACGGTCCACCTTACGGCAGTATTCATGACGGAGCCGTGACTTTTATTAAAATAAGTCTAAATATATAGAAAACATACAAAAGGATAAGAAAATTCAACATATATCAAATTTTTTCACCTTTTTAATATCTATATAAGATAATTTTTCAATAAAGGTATGTTATATACTCTTGGACTAGGATAGCTCAGCCACTATATTTTACAGTTCTCAATAAAAGGAAGTAACTATGCACCATATATAGGATGATTCTGGGTTTTAGATCTTTTGCTAAAACTCAAATTAATTTGGAACCACAAGAAAAAAAGGAAATGCGTTTTGTTACATTAACCACATGACCAAGTTCAATTACTCGTATAAACATGTTAAAAAAGAGCATTGCGCAGCCATAATGATAACATCTGATCTAGCTCATGCTATTCCTCTTATTATCACATAAGCATAGCTTTTCCAAGAGAAGTACTTTTAGGATTATTAGTTCATAAATCTATTGCTAGAGCTCAAAATTCAAATACCAAGATCAACATGTTATTTAAATATAAGTAAAAGTACCAGAATTCAGGCAAAATAACCTTACAACAAACCTAGTACTTCTCTTGCTTCAAGAAATCAACTAGTTTATTCACCAGTTCAGCAGCTTTCTCCGACTTAGGATTAAAGAAATGAAAACAATGGCCTTCTCCTTTCGTCTCCATCACCTCAATTTCTCCTTTCCACTCACTCTTCTTCAACCCCTCATAATAATTCATCGCCCCTTCTTTCAGAGGATCTTTCTCCGCCACCAAAAACAGAGCCTTCTTACAAGCCATTGATTTCAACCTTGAATCTATCAAAGGATTTACCCTCGGATCTTCAAAGCATCCACCAGTTCTTGTCGGATTCAAAGCCTTATACAGATGATCATTTTCAATCCCAAAATACGGATGAACCAAATAAAGCCCCAAAATTTTGATGTCCGAATCGAGATTAGTTACCCCTGCTCTAACGACAACGTCGTTAGCTATATTTGCTCCAGCACTTTCTCCACCAACGAACAATTTTGCAAAATCAGCGTGATCATTTAGCCATGAATCTGGTCCTTTTCCATTAGCATGTGAAATTACCCATTGAAATGCTCCCCACGAATCATCGTAGGTAGTGGCAAAAGGGTTTTCCGGGGCAAGTCTGTAATCGACTGAAACAGCGATACAATTGGCCTTTTCGACTACAGAGCTGATGAAACTATGGAATGAGGAGGAACGAGCTGATCCGATACAGAAAGCCCCGCCGTGAATGTAAATCACGACGGGGATTTTCTGTTTCGGGTCGGTGATTTTGGGGAGAAATATACGTACGGAAACCCCTGTTTCTGGGTGAATTACGACATCTTTGGTTCGAACAGGGGCTTGTGGATCATCAGAAAGCGGAGCATTGTCTGCTGGACGGAGTCGATTGATGGTGCCATTTTTGAAGAGGACGAAAAAGGGGGTCATATCAACTGCTACTTCGTTAGTGTTGGAAGCCATGGAAATTGAGTTGGGCACAACAGAATTGTGAATTGTGAAGTGAGAAAAATGAAGAGTGATGGAAAACCATTAATGGTGTGAAGCAGCTATAAATAGCTTTGAATGGAGGGTGTGGGACGGGGAAAAAAGAAAATTTCGACGGTGGGTGAACCGTCTACTGTTTCTTTCTAACTAAGAAATGCCAAGAACGTTTTAACGCATGCTACTATTTCTCCTTTTGTGTCTTGCTAGGTTCATTTCCCGAGTTAACTCTTACACATTATTCTTATCTATTGCAATTTGTGCATTGCAGATTATTTTATTTTAAGGCTCAAATTTAAAATATCCGATTATAAAATAGTTTTAAGTATGAAAGTAATAAAATATAGTATATAGTTTATGTGGTGTTTTAATACTCATCAAATGTAAATTCAAACACACATAAATGGAAAGAAAAGAAAATATAATACCTGCATTAGACTAAAAATCATTAAATTCCATCATAGTACTCAGGCGAACAAGAAAATTTTGAGTTAAAAAAGGAAACAAAGAAACTAAATTTAACTCCCCTAATTTACTGACTATAAAAATGGAAGTAATTTTGGGTTCAAAATTAACTCCACTAATTTACGGGCTATAGAATTGCAAAGAATAGCATTGAATACTTTTCTATTTTCACATAGTTGTGTATAGGGGTTGGCGTTCGGTATTCAGTTCCAGATTCTCAAATTTCGGGTTTGATAATTTGGTAATTGGTAGCTAAAATTAGATACCAAATATCAAAATTTTAAATTTCGATTCGCTAATTCGATAAATTAAACTTCGATTTGATATGATATTCGGTAATACTGTATTGAAGTTGTAGCCAATTTTCAATTTTTATGCCCAGTCCTAATTGTGTATTGTCAATTTAGTCTATTTGAACACATTAAATTTTCATAGTAGAATTATTTTTCTCTTGGTCTTCATTCAAACCATGACTTATGATTATTGGTAAAATTGTTAACCTAACTTGCAAGTATGATTAAATCTTCTAGAAGTTTAGTAAGAAAAAAAAGGGAACAAAAAGAAAAAAATAGTTGGTAACTACTAAATTATTTAATGGATGCTTTTTATGAAATAATATCATTAAATGAATATATGCGAGAAATGGATCATGAATCTGACTTAACCTGGAAAATTAATTTATAGGGTGAGAATTATTTAAATTCATATAAATAGATCAACTGTCCATTCCTTTTTAATTGACATATCAAGTTAAAATACATAAATAAAATTGAATGAAAAAATATTAGTTAGTTGGCTAACTTGTCACCTAAACTCTAAATTAAAGCAGAACCAACCAGCGAGGCTATTAAACTTTTATTTAAATAGATCCTTCACTTTTCCTTTTATTAGCAGCACAAAACTTTGGTGGCGTGCAGGGGCATTCATAAAAGAATGAGTTTGGCAACCAACCAGAGGTGAATAGTCACAGACTTAATTAGTACTTCGTTCGTTTTAATTTATGTGACATTTTTTAAAATTTTAAAATAGACAATAGAAGGTTGAATATTAAATTTGGAGTTGTTTTGAAACAATTTATATCAACATTAAAGCAAGAACAAGTTGTTGAAATCACGACGAATTCTCAAAATATCAATTACAAGACTTAGTTTAACAATAAGTTACAGGGATCATTATGACTCTGACCAAGAAAACTAACAGATTATTAGGATTTTTTCAGCATTATGACTGAACTCATTAAAATTTTATGCCAAATTATGTTGAAACAATTATTATTATATTCTTCTAACGAGATCAAAATTTAATTATAGTGTATACTGTATACTACTATATCGCCAAAAATAAACTCACAGAAACAGTAGTCAGCACTGAATGGTGAAGCATGTGTCTAGCAGCGAACCAAATAACAATAGTCTTGTCCACAAGCAAATCAATGTTCGGCAGCGGAAAATCATCTTTGGGAACATGCTTTATTGAGAAAAATAGATGCATACGCGAACACGTCCATCCCTCTTGGGCATGGGGACGATGTTCGAAATCCAATCAGAATAATCTACTGCCTTAATGAAATCAGTATAATAGTAACAAGACAGCTGAAGAGGGGATGACGTAGACAAGAATCAACCTCTTCCCGGTGAGGTTTTGATGTATCGCAGAATCCGAAAGGGCCAGAGCATCAGCGGAACACGCCTCCCAATACTCTCAAAAATTCGAATGTAACTTTAATATTGCTCCATTCGTCAATGCGTTTGGACATGTAATTTTATCTCGTAATTTAAAATTATGAGATAAAACTAATATTTTGAATTTTACCTCATAATCTAAAATCACGAGATCAAATTTCAAATTCTTCAAAAAAACATGATTAAAGGATTTCATATCATGTTCAAATACAAAAATTGATCCATGAATTTATATTTTATAAAAATAATAATCACTTTTTGTATCTATCAACAATTTATTTTATATGTAAACAAAATTTATACTATTTTTACTCTTACCAACCTTTAAATAATTTATATCAGATATAATCAGTACGTTCACCACTAAAATTATAGTAGTTAATATTATTACTTTTACCAATCATTTAAATATTTATATCGAGAAATGCATACTCAACATGAGGAGATTGTTCATACAATCTGGGAGAATTATATTAACGAGTAGTACACTACAATTCATGTTAAATTTTACTTTTTATTGAACTAAAGTTTAATCAATAAATATAGAATAAAAATTACAACTCAAAAATCCACGAATTACGCTTGCATAATTTTTTCCCTTAAATTCGTGTAAAAATAATATTTATTTTCATCAAAATTACAAAAATTAAGGGGTGATGCTAGACGACTTCAAATTTGATTACCTAGATGAATTTAAGTTTTAAATATTTTTTATATTAGAGAAATGATGAAATAAAAAAAGGTAGAAAATTATGCTGTACTACAAGTTTATGATTAAAACATGAGCTGCACTAGCCAGAGTTAAAGTGAACAGTAAAAGTAGAGTAGTAACTTTTAAAAATAAAAGTTTTATTGACGATTGACGAAATCAACCCCGACTGAAACGGTGTCGCACGATATCATTTTTCTGTTTTCCTTCATTCGGATTCGGATCGTACCAGACATTGGACTCCACATGATTTGCAGAGAAGAAGAAGTGGAGCTAGTGTAAATCACTATCAAAAAGGAGAAAGCAAAAAGTAGGAGCATGATAATTGAACAAAAGGGTCACTAAAGAACCCTTTCATCATAGACTTCTTCTCGAGAAAAAGCTCATCATAGCTCTAGTTTTTTTTTTTTTCTCTCTTTCGACATAATTATGTGTGTCTGCATGTATTGTGAAGAAGAAGAGGCTAAGGAATAAGAATGAATAAAGCTAGAAAGAAAAAGGGGATCTTGTTTTGAATCTGGGTGTCCCCTAATGCCTTTTCTTTGTCTTCCTTTTTGAGCATTTAAGCTATGGCTGACGATTTCTGTGACTTCACCAAGGTATGTAATGTTATTTATTTTATCTTAAAAGTTTCTTCTTTTGCCTTTTATTGACAACTGTATGTGCTGTTTTGATCTGGGCTTCTGCTCAATCGCAAGTGTTTGCTTTAATTTGAGCTTTTTTACTTCTTATGTCATAGCATCAGTTTCAATTTCTTGTATCTTAACTTATCTGTAGTGTTTGTACTATTATGACAGTAAAATTAGATTAGTTAAGCTGGGAAGACAGGTTTTAGGGTGCATCTATTCAAATAATGAAAAGAAGGAACACAACAACAACAACAATACCCTGTGTAATTCCACCGGTGGAGTCTGCGGAGAGTAGAGTATACACAGACTTAGTGGCTATTTCCGATAGATCCTCGGCTCAAAGAACGATTTAAAGCCCTTGAGATGCCATAGAGTTTACTAGACTCATTTTGAGAATTTCCTGCTTGAGCATTTACTTTTAGACTTGTACAGATTCTAATGATGAGGTCCTTTTAGCAGTAAGAGCTCAATAAAACCATATTATCCCTTAGTTATCATGTATATTTGATGAAACCTACCTAGATTCCTTTTTTTTGTTTGTTTGAATAACTTTGCAACTGAATTTGTTTTATTGAGACCCAGAAGGAAAATTTGAATATGAAAAACGAGACTTAAGATCCTAAGCATTTGAACTTCTGATTCAATTCCAGGACACTTTCATCTTAAAGCCACCAAAGAAATCTCCACTGCTGCTGAGAATGGTGGTGTTACTTTTCGCAATGATATGTGGAATTTATATATGTTCAATTTGTCTGAAACAAATTGGTTTGCGTTCCAGTGGACTGCTTGCCACTGTTCATGTCGTTGAAAGGCCCTGTGAGACGACTAATGTTGACCCTTCAGAAAAACCTTACATGCACTTCCCCAAGCCAAAAACCTTTAGCCGGTGAGACATTGACTATCTGTTGTATATTTTAGTATCTCATTATGGATAGAACTACTGACTAAATGCTGCTTTATCAGGGCTGAGTGTGCTTGCAATCCTGTAAGGTTTTTTGCAATTTTCTCCACTCAGAGGTCTGGCAGTGGATGGTTTGAAACATTGTTGAACAGCCATATGAATATAAGCTCTAACGGGGAGATTTTTTCTGTTAAAGTCCGTAAAAATAATGCATCAACAATTTTGGAAACATTGGACAAACTCTATGACCTAGACTTTTTGACTAGCGCTTCCAAGAATGAATGTACAACTGCAGTTGGTCTGAAGTGGATGCTTAATCAGGTGAGTGCTATCTTCAAAATTCTATTTGTCATGTCTGTTCCTAAGCATGTTGTCAGAGAACATAACTACGTAGTAAGTAGCTGTGATTTATAGAAAACCTTTTGTTATGTCAATTCGTTTTATCAACATTGTGTGCCAGTTGTGTAGTGATATACATAATTTCTCATGTCGAGGTTGCTTCTTGATTTTTCTAATGTGAAATTGGCATGTTATGGTTGATGTCCACAGATTTATCTGTCATCCGAATTTGCAGTTTTCATTGAAGCTTTCATTTCGGTCGTGATAAAAATTCTGATTAAGGAATTAAAAAAGGGGAAGATTCTAGGGGAATTTTCATCAATGTACTACCTGGCTGTGTTAGCTTGTCTTGAACAGCAGCTTAAATTTCTCTTTTCTTATTCAACATATTGGTTCGTATGTAAAACATGTTAGCTTTGTTTTCAGAGTTTGGGTCAATGTCATTTACTTATTCTTCTTATTCACCATATTGTATGTATGTGTTTGAATATCTAGTTATTATGTTGCAATTCTGACCTTGCATAATCAGTTAAGTTATGATGGTTTCTTATCACTTGACTGCTGCTGTAATATGGTGAATATTTAACGATAGCTTCCATACCTTGCTAAAAACCGATCCTTGAAGAACCACATGCATTGTGATTTCAGGAAAATAGAAATATGTGATGTGTAAGTAGTGGAAAAACATTAAAAGTTAACCAGAGACGAAATGCTTGGCTCCCAACTTCTCCACCCATCTCACCTGTTTCATTGGAAAAGTGAAGATGGTATTAAATCCGAAATTACTCGTCTAAAAAAAGGACTAATCATATGGATATGTAAAGTGCAGAATTTCCAATCCCAGCAAGAAAGGGAGGGAAACATATATTCAATTCAAAAGTGAATAAACAGAATTTCAAGTTCGATCTCGTAGGTACATATAGTATTTTGCGAAAGCCATATTTTATGTCACCACTGATCCACCCATGTACAATTGAAACTAGGTAGGAAGGAATTACAAAAATTGGTCTACAAGATACGTCACCTTATGAAGAACTAAATCATGTAAAAATTGGTCTACATGATGTATTACCTTGTGAAGAGCTCATGTAAGCTCTGTAAGCACCTTACGGCTTGGTGGCTTGGTTCCTTTTGTCATATTTATGGATCATGACGGATTGCATGGACATTTACATGTTATTACAGGGTCTACTGCAACATCATGAGAAAATTGTTGAGTATTTCAAACGGAGAGGAGTTTCTGCAATTTTTCTCTTCAGAAGAAATCTTTTGCGTAGAATGGTTTCGATGCTAGCAAATTCCTATGATCAGAATGCTAAGCTGTTAAACGGAACCCACAAGTCTCATGTGCATTCTCCCAAGGAGGTCAGTTGATAGATCCCTATGATGTAGAGACACATGCTTATGTCTCCATGCTGTCTTAAGCAATCACGTTTTGCAGGCTGAAATTCTTGCAAGTTACAAGCCTACAGTAAACACAACGACACTGATCGCTAACCTAAAGCAAATACAAGGCATGACTGCTAACGCTTTGGAGTACTTCAAAAGCATTCGGCATATGATCTTGTTCTATGAGGACATAATAAAAAATCAGACTGTAAGATATTGCATATTCTACTATATCCCTGATATTTTAGTTCTCTTGCAAGGAAGCTCTTTTTTTTATGCCCACTTTCTGCCATTTTTTCACAGATGCTGAATGATGTGCAAGATTTCCTGAAAGTTCCAAGAATGGATCTCCATAGTCGTCAAGTGAAGATACACAAGGCGCCACTGTCTTTGCAAGTTGAAAATTGGAGTGATGTTGAAAAGGCACTCAAGGGAACACCTTATGAAAGCTTCCTACACGCAGATTACAAAATATAAATGTGCAGTCCTTGTGTATATGTAGCTTGTGTTGTTTAACTTTATTCTTTCATTATTTAAGTGTAAGCAGAAGCTAGCGGGATTTGGCTAAGGCAGGTTGTCATTGAGTTCCTCGCGTTTCAGGTAATCAATTTTGGCTCTTCATGTTAAATAGGCTTTTGTAGCTGACTGAGAATGAAATAAGCAATTTTGACATCGAACCATTTCTTCCCTGTCTATATTCGTAGTTGTTATTTTAATCCAGTGTTGACTTGCATCTTCCCACTGGAGGTAAATCACACATGTGACGTTCCAAATTAAGTGAATTGTGTGGCTTACTTGATCTAGACAATGTAAAGAATGAGTGAATTAAGTAGGTGAAAATGTACCAGGAGAGAAGCAATAAATCTACACAACCAAATGCTCAAGTATTCATTGCCTTCACTTGATGCTAGTACCTATAGGCTATAGCTACTATTGTACTAAATCATCAATTTTTTTTGTAATCCACCAAACTTGTATGGTGTGAAATGGAAGAAGAAGAAGAGAGTAGTTAAAAGATTTGTCTATATTTGTTTGTTTTTAGACAAAGAAAGATGAAATTTGTTGTGCTAAATAATGTTAGGTTAGCACTACAACTAATTCCACGGGATATTTGGCACCAACATTAGGTACTTGTAACTCTATCCATCAATTATCAAGGTTAAGACAAATGAAAAGAAATCACTTAATAGTTTGTCTATGCTGAGATTTGAATTCGAGATTTCATTGTTTTCAACCTACTTCATTGACTATTATTCGATTGACAACACTTCTGTCAAATCTTAACAATAACTTGAATTATCATTCCATATGGACAAGAGTAATTTGACAGAAGTGTTGGTGTAGTTAAAGTAAATTGGGTTACAAAGTAAGAAAAGTTGAAAGTTTATCGACATGCACACACGGGAGTCATGTGCAAATTTGTTTTTTCTCTCAGTTTGGTCGCCAAAATCAGTTAACAAAGAATCTGCAGTTTTGTACTATAAAGCAACATTTTCCAAAATTAGGCAGGCTAGGTGTTCGATAAAATGCCCAGATGACCCTGTTCTTACTAATATTGTCCCCTTTGAGGTATGTTTTTACTATGTACTATTTCATTTTAACAAGTAAAATGTAAAACCCTCAATTTAATCCAATGAGCTAACGCATTTTTCTAATATAATCAGCAGCCTTTTGTTATCTAGGTCAACAATTGACAAGTCTATATAGTATACTACTTCCAAGTTGCAATTAAAAACAAGAGTCCTATAATAAATTGGAAAGGTGTTCACACCTTTTAAATGAGAAAATGGTCAAATGACCCCCCAATCTATTTAAATGAGAAAATGGTCAAATGACCCCCCAATCTATTAGTCAATTCTCAACTACACACTTATATTTCACGGGGGTCCTATTATTCCCCTAGACATTTTAAAAGTAGAATATATTGCTCCTTAAAAGGTCACACCCAGATTTGTGGTAAGTAGTGGACTGCACGCGCGTTGCCACGTAATATATATGGTACATTTTTATATAAAAATATTATTATTCCTTTTCTTTATTTTATTTTCCTTTTATATTTTTTTCTATTCTTTTTCAGCCCATTTCTTCTTCTTTTTTTTTCCTTTTCTTTGGCTAAAATTTTTCTGCCATTGAAATGGAAATTTCAAGTTCCATTTGTAATCAAAAATTTTACTTTCCTAATCTTTGTTTGAATTATTTCCAGAGAAGTTCCTAATTTTCTTATAGAACTATTTCAATATGCAATATTTGGACCTTTTTCAGAATTAATTTGTGAGTTTCATACCATCGGATATTCATCGGCTTCAAAAACTTCAATAGCTTGATCTTCACATATTGAAACTTTTTTATTATAATGTTGATTGCTAATTATTTGAAGCTGAAAATACTGGGTTTATTGAATTTAAACATAGTTATGATTTTTGGATCTGAAGAATGTCGGAACTCCATGAAAATCGACGAGCATTTATATGAATTTTGTGAATCTGTATTCTTAAATTAGGAGAAACTGACTTCGTCGATGGTTCAAAGAATTCTGTATGGCTGAAAATCGAAGCTAAAGGTTGAAACTTTGAAGCACAACTTGAAATCGCCATTAAAGTTAGTTTATAAGCTTGAGTTCTAATTTTGACTTACCACAGACGAGCTCCGTTTTGAATGAGTAGTATATCAAAAGAATCGAAATATTGAGAGAAGCTTATATCTAAAATTTGAGGCAATTTGGAGAAGATTTAGGGTGTTTTGCATCAAATTTTTGTAGCAATTATACAAAGAAGATGAAGAACATGAACTGCATTTTTTCAGATTTGTAGGAAAATTACAAGTTGCAAAATCAGTTGAGGAGTATTATTTGAAGCCGAAGTAAAATTTATCCATTGAATTGATTGTCAGCTGCCATTGACGAAACTAGCTTCGAACCAGATCAGATAAATCAAATCCCAAAAATTGCAAGCACATACAAGAATTTTCGTGTGTCTTTTGGGTATTGAATATAGGATCAAGAATTTTCCTTGTATTGAAAGTTTATTGAAGAAAATTAGTTGTGTGTCACTGTATTGAGCTTAAATTTGTTTGGATTTGAAAGATTTTGGGTCCAACGAGTTCCTGATTGTGGAGAATAGAGATAGAATTATTATGTACAATTTGTGGTGTATCGATTAATATAATAATGACAATGATTTCAAGATGGTGTAATTTGGTGGCTTCCATTGATGCTCTACTAAGTTGCTTTGGAGAAGAAAGCAAATTAGAAGTAGAAATAAATAAGAAAAAAATAAATTAAAATGCATGTATTTACGAAAAAATATTAAAAGTAAATTTTTAATATTTATTTTTTTATCTTCACTCTCTCAAAGAGAGTGCAATACACTCACTTTGCCATGTAGGCATTTAGGGTGGTAATAATTTTACTTTTAAACAGTTTAGGGGGGTGATAGGACTCCCGTGAAGAATTAGTGTGTAGTTGAGAATCCGGTCATAGCTTAAGGGGGCGTTTGACCATTTTCTCCCGTTTAAATTAACGGAACGGACGGAAAGGAAAAATCTAGCACCATCTTCACACGTCAATATGGAGAGATAATGAGCACGAGACGACATGTTCAACATGACGCAACAACCTCTCAACGGTAAAAACTATCTCAATCTCATGATAATACTCCCTCTAAAATGAACAGCGCCCAGTTGAGGTGTCTAAGTGAAACTTGGTGCCAACTTTAGGGGGGCACCAATGGGTTTGGCCTTCTATTTATATCTAAAAATAAATGCTCCTTAATACTACTTGTTATTTTACAAAATCAATACATAAATAATATACTACCCAATTAATTGATGTTTTAATTATTCGCTCCATTCATTTTTACTTATCACAGTTTGATTTGTCACAGCCATTAAGAAAATAATTAATGGTATAAGTATTTAACCAAATTATCCCCTATTAAATGATGTTTTGGAAAATAAGTATTTAATGATGAGGGGTAAAACATGAAAAAAAAAATTTGTCTTTTTTTTATATATCAAAAGTAACAAATAAAAAATAAAAATCTATTTTAAGAATAAGTGACAAGTAAAAATAAGCGAAAGGAGTATTTATTTTATTTTATTTTTACTTATCTTTTAATAGTAACTCTAGCAGGTAATCTATGTTTCATATGTGATTATCATTCAACTTGTTGATAAGTAATATTATATAACGATAAAGTAGGATATAATCTATTGATCGGTTAAATGTATTTAGTCCCTCAAACCAATTTAACGTCAGGTCGAAGTGGACACGGTTGCCGTCACGAACCGCCGATTTGTGTTTGGACTTCAACAAGAAGGAGATGGGACCCACATTCACCACCGCGTATCAGCCGGTCCCACAACCAACTTGTCTCTAAACTTATTGGTCGACGGCTACTATTAAATTAATCGGACGGTCATAATTGAATGTCGTTACACACGAGATAGATAGAGACCCCTAGATCCCGTCTAGTGTATCTGAATCTGTCTCCCTTATATAATAGCAAGCCCACTCTCAACGAGCCTTCCTCTTTTCTTCTTCTTCCTCTCTCTCGTGACCCAAATACATCGTTGCTCATTCCATTCTCTCTCTCTCTAAAACTCCATTGCAAAAACCTAGAGAGAGAAAGTGAATTGGAGAGAGAGGAAGAAGGGGTGAAATTTTAGAGGGAAAATGAACGGTGGAGATTTGAATCAGCAACAGCAACAGCAACAACAGCAACAACAACAGCAGCAACAGTGGGTGGCGATGCAGCAGTATCAGCAACAATGGATGGCGATGCAATATCCAGCAGCAGCAATGGCGATGCAACAACAGATGATGTATGGTCAGCAATACATGCCTTACTACCATCAACAGCAGAAGATGCACCAGCCGCCGACTCAGATTCAGAACTCATCTGAAGATAACAAAACGATCTGGATTGGTGATCTTCAACAGTGGATGGATGAGAATTATCTTCATTCATGCTTTTCTCATGCTGGCGAGGTTTGAATTATCTATTCATTTAGCTATACTCGTGATACTTGTATTTAACTCGATTTGAATTGCTGATTTAATTGCTTTTAACTATTTTGTTCTGTTAATTGAGATGTGAAACGCTAGAAACTTGTATTATCATAGTTAAGAAGTAGTTACCTTGGGTATGAGCTCCAAACAAGATTTGACCTTGCTGATATCTCAGTCAATGCAGAGATTCAGAAGAGAACTTTAAGGATCTTGTCTCCTCTATTCTGATTAGGGGTTTTTCCTTTTGGCCATCTGAAAGAGTAGAGAATTCCTGGAAAAAATATTGCTTTCGCGTTTGTTAAGCTTAAATGGTCTCTCCCATGAAAATGTTGGGGATAAGAACGATTTTAACTTTACAGGAAATAGAGTTCTCATGCCTTTAACTTCTCATTCTTATATACTAAATTTTTTTGTCAAGTATAGTATTCAACTCGACTTCAGGTTATCGCAGATATTCACCTCGGTCTGAAATTTGGAGAGTTGAGTTAGTTGAAATGATAAATTTAACTAGAATGAGAAAAAAATTTGTTAGCTTCATGAGAATTCTTGTGACTAGAAGAAAAAACTGCCAGCCATGTGTAGCGGTGGCGCCTAGGAAAAATTTATGTGGTCAAGAAGCTAAAACTGCAGTGGACGAGTTGCAGTCCTAGTTGCGATACCCAGATGGGCTTCCAACTCCCTGCTTTCATAGAAAAAGAAGCCCAGCCTGTGTCCTGAGTATCTAATGTCAGTCTCCACTCTCCGGTACACGGCTTCAGAGTTAGTGTTGGTTCTTTATAAGTTCTCTTTTTTTTTTTCTCAGCGTTATTGGAGAATATTCGTCTGGCTTCAGTTTCCTTTTCATTTGAATCTCTATTTCTAGTAAAGCTTTGACATCAATTGGTTTTTACCTTTGAGGAATAACATGCCCTTTATTTCTTTTTGGAGCACCCATATGAGATTCCAATATAGAAGATTGTGGGTGTCTTCCATAAAGAATCATATTTCTTTGTAGATTCTCTATTTTTTGGTATGTCATTTGTTCTTGTATTCTAGTTCTTTTCTTCCCATCATCAATAATACTCCCTCCGTTTAAAAAAGAATGACCTCCTTTCCGTTTAAAAAAGAATGACCTCCTTTCCTTTTTAGTCTGTTTCAAAAAGAATGACCCCTTTCCTTTTTTGGCAACACTTTAATTTCAACTTTCCACGTGGCATGTTTAAGACCACAAGATCAAGATTAAAGGGGATTTTGGTATATTTGACATAACTTTAGTTTAGGACCACAAAATTGGAAAGTCTTCTTTATTTTCTTAAACTCCATGTCAAGTCAAACTAGACCATTCTTTTTGAAACGGAGGGAGTATTATTTTACCCTACCCCCACCCCAAAAAAAAAAGCTTTCATGCAAATTTCCAACAAGATTGTAGGATTAGAAGATCATACGACTACAAAAGAACCAAAAATGCGCATGGACTGTTATGGAATTGCTGAGAAAATCAACTGATTTTCTTATCCTCTAAGAAAAGAATTAATGAATAATCGAGGAAAATTACGGATATTAAAACTTGAAGCAAGATACTTTAATCTTACAGTTTGTTCGATGGCAAAACACTAGAGAATGGAGTAGCGAGGATGGAGAGATGCTTTTCCATCCTCAAAACGGAGACTAGAGCTGGACTCCAAGATGAACCGACCACATTTGATTGAATAATTCTAGCAATTTTAGTTTGGAATTCCTTTGCCTTAGACTGTAAATATGTGGGAACCCTTTCTTTTGTGGTTGAAAATTGAAATAAAATTATCTCAAGAATATCTTTTTCAAGCTTGTACATCGGTACTAGTATAGTCTAAAAGAATTGATTATTTGGTTTCCAATTTAAGCATGCACTTTATGATAGGACTTGACCATGAAATCATGCAGGTTATTTCTGTGAAAATTATTCGAAACAAGCAAACTGGTCAATCAGAGCGTTACGGATTTGTTGAGTTCAATACTCATGCAGCAGCGGAAAAAGTGCTACAGAGCTACAATGGCACAATGATGCCAAATGCCGAGCAACCTTTCCGCTTAAATTGGGCAGCCTTTAGCGCTGGTGAAAAGCGTGCAGAAACTGGTTCTGATTTCTCAATTTTTGTAGGAGATTTGGCTTCTGATGTTACTGACACAATGTTACGTGACACATTCGCTAGTAGATATCCATCTGTTAAAGGTGCAAAAGTAGTAGTAGATGCAAACACAGGCCACTCAAAAGGCTATGGCTTTGTAAGGTTTGGTGATGAAAGCGAGAGGTCTCGAGCCATGGCTGAAATGAATGGTATATATTGTTCCAGCAGGCCCATGCGTGTTGGTGTTGCTACCCCAAAGAAACCATCAGCACAGCAACAATTTTCTTCTCAGGGTATGTAATATAGTATTGCACCTTGTTGAATTGTTTCTTCTGCAAGTCATTTACTAGTAAACTAAATATACTGGCATCAGATGACCATCAGTGTATGTTGTTTATGCTCTTGTCATTCATACTAATGACTTCTTCTTTCAAGATTCAAATGGTCTTATTTCTAACCAAAGCTTTTGAAACAATTCTTTAATATTTATTGCATCATTTAGAATCCTTTGGTTACTTCCTAAATTTTTGAATTTTATCTTCCAAAAAACCAAAAAAAAAATGACAAATAAAAAAAGAAACATAGAACAATGAATCATTTTCTAGTTAAATCCAGAATTTAGCCAAATTGAAGCTTGACAAATGTAGTGGATGTGCTGTTTAGAGCAAAGACAGCATCCACTTTTCTACCTGGCTGAACAAGTTAGTGGTGCAAAGCATGCTTCTATTTTTATCCTGGATGCACCAAATTTTGCTAGATTTATTGAGCTTGGTTTTCTTCTCGTGGTTTATTGTGACCAGTTATTTCTTACGTATGTGCTAGCAGTTCCATGTTTGCATCAAATTTTAGATGTCATGTTCAACTTTTTTATTGAGGCCAGAACTGCTTACTCTTTTTGTTCAGCTGTGATATTATCTGGTGGATATGCATCAAATGGTGCTGCGACCCATGGATACCAGTCTGATGGTGATTCATCAAACACGACAGTGAGTGCTTCTTTTTCTTGTGGAAGTTGGTCATAAGTTAGTTAATAGGAGTGATTCCCATTTCAACTAATACTTATAGAAAAATAGTTAGTTGGTCTAACTTTTTCTTTATGGTAGATTTTTGTTGGAGGACTTGATTCTGAAGTCACTGACGAGGAACTGAGGCAGTCCTTTAGTCAATTTGGGGAAGTGGTCTCTGTGAAAATACCTGCCGGAAAAGGATGTGGTTTTGTACAATTTTCTGACAGGTAAAATTCTTTAATGCTTGACTTGAAGTGCAAGGTGATGAGTAGTAGTGAATTATTTTGCGCATCATTGTCTGAGAAACTAAGAGAAGTGATGCTACGAGTCTTGAGGCATGGACATTGATTAGTAGATAACTTCAGTATTTTCTATCATTTAATCTCATTTCATAGTGTACCATTTAAGTAATTGGATTAGTTCTAGATATTGAGTTAAAATATGAGTTCTTTACGTTTAACGATCTCTGTTATTTGGTTTGGTTTATGATTCTTGAGAAATTGCCCAAGATTGAACAAAAATACTGATTTGAGAATAAAATGTTGTGTAACACTTGCCGCTTATGGGCGGAGTATTAGTCTCATATTTTTGATAAGTTGATAACGAATAAGATAGTGAAGTTTAGATTTGTTTCCTTTTGGTCCATTGTTTTAACCTAGCATACTGCC
This sequence comes from Solanum appendiculatum, assembly GCA_018342035.1. Lineage (NCBI taxonomy): Eukaryota > Viridiplantae > Streptophyta > Magnoliopsida > Solanales > Solanaceae > Solanum > Solanum appendiculatum. The sequence goes on from JAGDQO010001314.1 coordinate 130,327, forward strand.
AGCTTATTCTTTTTAAAGCTGTGTGTTTAGTCTACCATTTTTTTTTGCCAGAATCACCCAATATTATGTTGGTTCTTCCTTGCTTTTAGTAGGTGTCAACTCGGCTTCATTTTTTGTTCTTTAAACCTTATGTTTGCATATATATATTTTTTTCCTTCCTTAAGATTCTATTATGTTCTTATTTTTAGCAACTTTAACGCTGCAAATCATGACCTGCTTGAATGGAATACAATTGGTAGTAAAACTTACTAAATTATATCAACAAGTAAAACTGAACTTATGCTAGAGTACTATAGTAAGCCTGAGCAGTTAAATTGGAAAAGGATACAAAGTTTTAGCACCCGAGTGTGGGGCTTAGCAATTAAGTGGGTTGAGAGCCATGAAGTAGATTCAATTCCCGGCAGAGGCAAATAACACTAGGTGGTTTCTTCCCATCTGTCCAAGCCTTGGTGGATAGAGTTATATCTGGTACATGTGCTGGTGGGAGGTAGCATGGGTATCCTGTAGAATTAGTCGAGGTGCGCGCAAGCTGATCTGGACACCAGACACTATGGTTATAAAAAAAAAAAAAAGACACAGTTTTAGGTTATTGCTGTAGTTTTATTCTGAAGCTTTTAAATGCAGCATGCAGAATATGACATATTTTCTTGGTGCAAGTTGCTGTACAATCAAGATGTAAATATTTTTGCTGAATTCCCTACATGTTTAACGGATTAAAAGGTCTTTTTGCTGTACATATCAGTACCTTCTTGGTGCAATTATTCAAACGAATCTTGTCCCGAAAAAAAAGAAAAAGAAAAAAAGGCAGCATGCTTAACAACCTTCTGGGTTTTTATGTTTTGTAGGAGCTCTGCTCAGGAGGCGATACAAAAATTAAGTGGGACTGTAATTGGCAAGCAGGCAGTTCGTCTTTCCTGGGGGAGAAGTCCAGCAAACAAGCAGGTATTTCCCACATCAATATTCTATACAAACGATATCAACTGTCTGATCAAAATAGTTTAAAATAAAGAGATATTAGCTGGCTTCTCAATAAAACAATTAAATGTTGGCAGGTGATCAAGTTCAGTCTGCAGCCTTTTAAAAGTTGTCCCTTTAAGAAAATGATCGAATCTTTTACAATTCTACCTTTCAAATGTCGACCTTCGTCTATATTGAATATTCTACAAAAGCTTTTCACCTTCACATATTTAGTCCCTTGTTTGCCCTTTCCAAAATGATCAAATCTTTTACATTGGGGCTTGATACATTTACAAAAGATTTCTAATGGTAAATCTTTTCAGAATATGAAATTTTTGTCCAATCTGAATAGTTTTGATGTTATTGATAATTTCTTGATTGCTACTCCTGTTTCATAATCCTTCTGATTTTCTTTTGGGTAATTGGAACTTCAAGAGTCCCAATGCCAAAGTTCAGTTCATGTATCTTTCTGTATGCTCTCATAGTTTAGTTGTCTTTGTATTGGGGATTTTGATCTATTGAAGCTTTTGCAGGCTGCAATCTTCAGTCTTGTGTTTTGTTCTTGTGGTAAATTATCTTCTTCTATAACCTGTTTACTTGTCTCTACTTTTGCAGATGAGAACTGATTCTGGTAATGGGGGCGGCTATTATGGAAGGCAAAATTATGGAGGATATGGATATGGCGCATCACAAAATCAGGATTCTGGCATGTATGCTGCTGGAGCAGCCTCTATTGGCTACGGGAATCAGCAGCCTGTTAGCTGAACTGTAGCCATTCGCTGCTAAATTAGACATTGCGAAAACACTCTTTTTTTCTTTGGGGGTTTAAAATTTAAATTGACTTAAAAGATTAAAGCACATAGTGTTTGATGAGAATTTTGTAGCTGGATTTGGTTTATGCTTAGTGAGTCTAAAGATATGTGGAACGTTATACCTAGAGATGTGAGCTATGATGATTGGTGAAAACTTATTTAGATTTCTGCTGCTTTTTAGACTTATCTTGATGTCTCACTCTGTATTTTTCTTTTATAGACTTCACAAACAAACTGCCTAGGATCAAGAAATGAGTTAACTTTCATGCAGAATCACATATAGCTGTAAGTTCTCCAATATATCAATCCTAGTATTTAATATACTGTGGGACTAGAAACGGTTTGGCTAAGGACTACTTTTTATTAGTTTGGTGCTTATTAAGATTTAGGTCAGAAACATGTTTTGGACTATAACAGAATAGTCGTAGTACTGGATCAGTATGGTACAGAACATAGAAATGGTGATGAATACGAGTCTACATAAGATCAATATTCATCAGACGCATGATTTTTCGATTTAGTAAATAGAATCTGGATCTTTAGCTGATATGCTCTCTCCCTTTCTATCATCGAAATCAATATATTTCATTTTTAGTCCTTGCATGGATCTTTTCCCCGTGTGACTCAAAAGTGTGGAACTGCAACTGCACAATGGGGAGGTAAGAAATAACACTTTTTTAAGGAGTGCTTTACCCTCAGAGTGAGTAGAAACTCTGCATCTTAAAAGGTTGTAGTGGGTAGTAAGTACTCTTCATTCTTAATTAGTGATTAGAATGTAGTGGATAGTACATACTCTTCATTCTTAATTAGTAATCAGAAGTCTAGAGTTCGTCAGTCTTTTGTATGGCACATTTTACCCTAAAAGTGGGACGTCATGAATCCAAATTAAGTGATTCTAAAGCAGATATAGAACATCCGGTAGAAGAACACATTTTATTTCTTTGTGTTCCATTGCATGGAAGAACAAGGAGGAAAAAGATAAAAAAACAAAGAATGGGAAAAAAAAAAGAATAGGAAGAGAAAATTTATATGATAAAGTATCTACTGTTAAGGAGGTTATGTGCCAGAAATCCAATGAGAAAAGAAATACGCATTCCAGAAAAGGACAGACTTGATAGAAAAATGTATTTTTGCTCGTGTTGTTGTATTAGTATTGTGGAGCAAATAATTGGTCAAGTGTCCATCAATAGCCAAGTACGACTAACTAGTTCCACTATCTTTTATGGGTCAAAGTTGGATTAATAGAACCATCATTACAAATAATTTGAAATTCTTCTACATGGTGGACTTATCTTTCTTGCTACCCCACACAGAAAAGCAGAAGTTGATGTTGAAAATCACACTCGTGTGTCACATTTAGTCCCCGTTTTAGCTATGAATAGCTCACTTTTTTTTTTGGAATTTTATTCTAAAAAACGGTTTGAACATAAAATTGTTATAACTTTTCAAAATTCGAAAAATTTCATATAGTTTTTTCACAATTTTCTCTAAGTCACTTGTAAAAAATTGGAAGTATCTCTTAATCTCAAATACTATTTTCAACTTGAATACAAATTCATGCTACTCTTGTCCAAATTTCATTATTTTTTATTTCCAAGCGTGCATTTAATCACACTCTCTAGCAAATATGCACTCAGTTTTGAACCTATAAATAGGGATGATCAAGTTTTTGTTTTTACACCCTATGGCACATTTCTTTTTTTAAAATATTTACAAAAATATTATGCAAAAGATTTGTGGATTATGTGTAAATAAAATTTTCCATTATTGAAAGAGGTTAAAACTAACGAAAGAACATCTTCCAAGCAAAATTATTATTCCATTTGCGATAACTTTACGACTTTGATATCTAAGTTGAGCAAATCAACTCTTTGATTAGTCATCCTTTCTCCCATATTTCCACAATATATATATCTTGGAATTTAGTAGCAAAAGAGATGTGACAATCAACAAGGGCTTTTTAGGCAACATAAAGTTATTGATATTTCTCACAATCCAGTGTTTCACGGAAGTATTGAACTTATAAATTACCAAATCATACAACGTAATAATTTTTTATTTACAATATTAAAATGTTTGAACATGTTGCATCGAACAACTGTTTTATTCTTAACTTACAATTTTAATTTTTATGAATAATTAGTTACTCCCTAATTATCTTTAAAGGTCATCATCAATATATAAATGTTAAACTCGACGTATTGCAAAATAGAAGTGCATATTGCAGATATTTTGTAGAAAACATTTTTAGCAAGATGAGTTTGCATTATGACGTAGGTACTAGTATTGTTTTTATTGGAATTAGCAACAACCAACAAGTAAGTTGTTACATATATTATGAGATTGCAATGAAGAGCATCTTGAATAATAATTGAGTTAAAGATAAGATATGATTATCCATTTTTATAAAGTTTCTGTCAAAAAGACAAACTTAGCCTCAAATCATACATACTTGTCCAAATATCTCTCACTATATATTTAACCATAGTGTCACTAAATACACTAAACACAAATAATGGAGAACACAAAATTGAACTTCTTTTTTCTTGTAACATTAATTTTTCATGGTCTAATTGTCCATGGCTTCCAAATGGATAATCAAGCACGTACATTAATGTCATGGCGTCGTTCAAAAATTCGTTCTCGGACGACTAATTCTGATCAGGATGAAACATGGTCGACTGAAAATTTGGTATTTGATTCTGATGAAGAAGAACAATTATATGTTGGAAATATGGAGGATGATTTGATAAAAGATGGTCTTCCAGGACAGCCAAAATTAAATGTGAAGTTCAAGCAGTATGCAGGTTATGTTAATGTTGATGAAAAAAATGGAAGAAGCCTTTTTTATTACTTTGCTGAATCTGCTTCTGGAAATGCTTCTTCTAAACCACTTGTTCTTTGGCTAAATGGAGGTGATGTTGTTGATCATTTTCTCTTTCTTATCATAGTCGCTAAATTACTCGTAGCTAAATAGTAGAAATTTGTCTGTCGCTAATTCCTATTTTTTTTTTTGCTGTAGAATGACTTCTATTTCTTTTATGTTTGTTTTTTGTTTCAATATTTCCATTTCTGTAGTGTGCACATATATCTGCTGCATTTTAGTTAACTACTAGTATTAATTAAGGATTTAACTTATATATATATGGTGGTGTGTAATTTTTGAAATACTATCATTATGTATTAATCAGTTTTAGCAGGTGACTTACCTTATTTTTTCAGCTGACTAATCCATTCTTACAAATAATTATCTTTTATGTGACTTAATACTTTATTTTAACCTGAAAAATTAATACTGCCTTCGTCTCAATTTATATGACTCAGTTTGACTTGATAGGAAATTTAAAAGAAAAAAGACTTTTGAAACTTGTGGTTTAAAATAAGTATGTTTGTGTGAATGTAAATCATTTCGTTAAGGGTAGAATTGATATTTTAAAGTTAAATTCTTACTAAATGTAAAATGTGTCATTCTTTTTTAAACTAACTAAAAAAGAAAGTGAGTCATTATCATATAAATTGAGACAGATGGAGTAATACTTTATTTTTTTCTCAAGTATGGCAATTGACATATTCAATAAGAAAAATCATACAATAACATGATTAATTAGAGAAGAGAGTTATTTGACTAATTAAATTATCCTTTATTTCACTTCAACTTTAATTAAGAAGTAGTGAAGATCTTTTAGAAATTTGGTAATATGGTTTATTAGATTAGGATAAATTTGAAATTAATTAATTTTCTTATTATTCATTTGGAAGATTAGAAAATTATTTATTATGAAGAGGAGGGATATATGGCCATTTAATTTTCGAAAATAAGTGGGGACGCAAAATTGAGAATTATTGGTAGCTTTATTCTTATTGTTCTCTTATTTTATTTCTTTTTTAAAGTAAAAGAAAAAAAAAATGCACCCTCTAGTTCATAATAATTGAATTTTTGAGTTCTATTCCAGGTTCAAAATAAGTTAATTGTTCAATATTCAAGTTGTTAGAAATTGCTTTCATTTTTTAGGTGATAAGTTTAAGAGAGTTAATTGCTCATATTTATAATTTTACTTGAAATTATTTTTATTTTCAAGAATAGTTTGAGAATAACTAAAAAGGTAAAAGTGAAAAGCAGAGTATAGTTTGTCTCAACTATTGGTGAGTATGAAGATAAGAGTTGTCATTTTGTATGGTTATAATTGGATGAGGGAAGAATAACATTATTGGGTTGCAGGTCCAGGATGTTCATCATTAGGCTTTGGGGCCATGCTAGAGCTTGGCCCTTTTGGTGTAAAACCTGATGGTAAAACTCTTTATTCCAGAACATTTGCTTGGAACAAAGGTAATCAATCCTTTATGCTTGCATTACCAATTAAACTTGTCAATCATCAGTATCAATTATCGCTAACTATAATGACCATCAATTACTATCATTAGTCATCATAATATATCGCCAACCACGATCATCATTCTCCACCATAATTAGATATCACTATCATTCATCATAACTATTTTCAGTCACCATCACCACTACCTACCATAACACCTTCATTAGCCAACATCATCGCCAATCGACACCAGTAACCACTACCTTAGGCCATCACCACCACCAAGTCCCAATAATTTTTTTAGAAATATTTTGTTGATATAATATTAGATGAATTTAATTTTATTAATTTTTAAATATGTTTTTTTATAACAGTTGCAAATGTAATGTTCCTGGAGTCACCAGCAGGGGTTGGCTTCTCCTATTCTAACACTAGCTCAGATTATGCACAATCAGGCGACAAGAGGACTGGTACACTACACCCAATCTTAATCTCCAAATAGTACTAATTATCTGATTTTAAAAAAATTTAGACAGTCTTAATCATAAAATTTCACTCTTAAGAAATCATAACACTTACAAACTATGTCAGCTCAAGATGCATATAGGTTTCTAGTGAATTGGTTCAAGAGGTTTGCACATTACAAAAGCAGGGATTTCTATATCATGGGTGAAAGCTATGCAGGTATATTTACTACTCCCTCCGTTTCAATTTATTTATTCTATTTTCTTTTTTAGTCTGATAAAAAAAGAATGTGTCTTTTTTTCTTTTTTGACAACTCTTTAATTCTAACAAATTGAAACGGAAGGAGTACTGACTAGGAAATTAAAAAAGAAGAAGATAGTATTGGATCCATGGTTCTAGACTTCTAGTAGTGAGAGCCCATGATTCGTTTGTGTAAAATAAGATGTTAAATTTGTAAGAATTAAGGACCACTTTATCAGAGACAAGAGTGTGACCATTTATGATAATTCATCATATACTATACAATATAGTTATGTCCTCTTCTCAAAGCAGAAATAGACATTTTGATTGAAAATTTTGGCTATATTTGTTATACAATTATTATCTAAGAGGGTGGTCAATTAGACAGCTAATATTGTTGGATGACAGGATTCTACGTGCCAGAACTAGCAGACATCATTGTCAAGAGCAACATGCTAACCACCACAAACTTTAAGATCCAATTCAAAGGAATCATGGTAATATTTTCATTTTATTCTTCACCTTTTCTTTTATTTATTATTTCTCTGTTTCGTTATTATCAAAGGAATCATGGTAATATTACAATTAATTCTTTACCTTTTCTTTTATTTATTTCTCTGTTACGTTATTATCATATATGTAACTTGTATACCTACGCACTGAGACTAAGACTCGACTGGTTCACGAGATTCTATAGACATGACCAATGAATTAAGAAATGACATATTTTATGTAAAAAATATATTTGAGCGCCAATCTAGGATTTTAACTCTACAATCAATCATCTCCTTTTGTTATACATATAAACTTTAAGTAGAAAATATATGAAGTTTTAAGGTTTATTGAGGCGATACATATAATTAAAAAAAAGAGACATATTTTATGTGGTTAACTTAACTATCTAACAGACGAATGAGAACACATACATTTTTTTTTCTTTCAAAATTTAAATCGAAAATGTATAATTGAAATACTTTATAGGAGTTGAGATGTTCAATTGAAACAAGACTTAGTTCGAGTATCTAAATAAAATATTCTGACAAATTTAAGGGGTTGATTATGTATTAAACCTTTCATTTAAGACTAGAATGTATATCCAATTTATTTTTAACATTTTAATTAAATTTCATGTTGAATCAAACTAACACACATAAAATAAAACAAATAAAGTATATTTAAAATCTTTTTAAGATTTGGCTTTAGACTATCAATTCCATTGAGCTACCCTATTACCTACATAACACTACATACAATTTTTTTGGCCCCCAAACTTGTGCCTCGAGATGAATGTCCAAAAATATGGTCTATTGTTTGATCCTACAAGAATAACAAGTAGTAAAATTAAACTATGCTTTATTATTTGTTTATAAAATCAAACAATTAATTGGAGAAAACATACATTAATTGGATGCAGATAGGAAATGGTATAATGAACGAGGTAACAGACGAGAAAGGGAAATTGGATTATTTATGGAGCCATGCACTAATCTCAGATGAGACTCATTTAGGCATCCAACAACATTGCCAAACCCAAACTGAGACAAGAACATGTGAACGTCTATACAGCACAGCTCAAACTGAGTTTGGAAACATAGATCCTTACAACATCTATGGTCCCATCTGTTCCCTTGATGACGATGATTCACCATCATCGTCATCAAGAAGAAGAGTACTCAAGAAAAATGGATATGATCCTTGTGAACAACATTATGTTCGCGATTATCTCAATCTTCCTCAAGTTCAAAAGGCCTTACATGCCAACCTCACCAACCTTCCTAACCCTTGGGAACCTTGCAGGTATACAAATTATTTATACTCTCAGTTAAAACATTTTTACATATATGATATGATTTTTGTCTTTCATTTGGTATGTTAGTAATCTGCCTTGGAAGGATAGTCCATCAAGTATGTTTCCAATATACAATAGACTAATTGCATCTGGTCTCAGGATACTTCTTTTCAGGTAAATAATTAATTATTGGATTAGCTTATAAGTAGACATTTTAAATTAGTTTATGCTTACAAAACTATGTATTCTTATTTAATTTTTTTATTTTGTGTTGAAACAGTGGAGATGTGGATGCAGTAGTTTCAGTAACTTCAACTCGTTATAGCATTGGTGCTATGAACCTTACAGTCATCAAACCTTGGCATGTTTGGCATGATGATACAAAAGAAGTAAGTTCTTCTCATCTAATTAATTCTTTTTTTTTAATGACCATGGTGTCCGGGCCCTCTTTTGCACACCACGACTAATTCCATGGGATACCTGCCACCTCCCACCAGTAATAGGTACCATATAACTCTATCCACCAAGGCTAAGACAGATGGAAAGAATCACCTAGTATCTAATTAATTCTTTTTGTATATGTAAAATAAATCTTATGAACAATTTAATTTCCTTTTCTTTTTGTTAATTTAAAGGGGGTTTTGTATAATTTATTTATGCAGGTAGCTGGATATATGGTGGTGTATGATGGATTAGCTTTTGCAACAGTTAGGGGAGCAGGGCATCAAGTTCCACAATTTCAACCACGTAGAGCTTTTGCTTTGTTAAATATGTTCTTTGCCAATCATTTTTAGCATTTGGTGATTGGCTTTATTGGAAGTCTATTTCAAACTCATTAGAGTAATTGGACATATTTTATTGATCAAAGTCTTGTTTCATAATCGAGTCTTTTATTTTTAATTTTTCATGATGGAGTCAAAGAGAAAAAGATGAGCAAGAGTAATCCTTGAACCTAATTCAACTCCAAAACTTAACTAATAATATAAAGAGAAATACGAAGTTTTCTCATCCCATCGATATGTGACTCAACACCAACTTTGACCAAACCCAGTTCTCTGATATCATTTCCACATATCTGGGGCAATCCAGCAAGAACTTCATATGGATATTGAATTCATACGCTATGAGTAAATTATGATATGAGATCATATGGTATGGTAGTTTGATATATCATGTCCCAACAGGCAACAGGCACTTGTATCAATTAATTAAACTGGAAAAACTATCCAGGAACAGTATTATCAACTAATGTATATTAACATTGCTTATGTCAAGTGGCTTTAGTGTTTGGATCTGTAGATGAACGCCAAATTTATATAAACATATGAGTCAAATTTGGGAGAGATGAGCCAGGGAGTCACAATTCTCTTTTCATTTATAGAGTAGATCCTATATACTAAATTCAAACGAAAATATCTAAAGAAAGAAGATAGAAAATTCTTACTTTGGAAGTCGCCTTCAAGAAGACAACTGCATAAATTCAATTAGTCAAATTAGACAGATGGAGTAGCACTCAATGCTACGGGTTAACTGTGAACAACTGAAAATGAAAACCAACAAGACGTGAAACTACAAAAGCCAACAATTTCCTTAATATATACTACTTCTGTTAAGTATCCTATTAACTTTTTCCATAACAAATCCGCACAAAGAACAAAGATGTCAATACAACGGCTTCAATCTACTTTTGAACACACACGTACACAAAAAAAGGAAAGATGACATTCTCAACGTTTTACATACTCTATAAATAATGAAGAAGATTTAGCGTTGACTTAACACTCAACCTTTCTTATTTCTTGCATGGAAAGAAAGAAAATGAAAGTTACCTCTGTTTTACAGTTAAGTCTTTCTTTAATTTTGTGCTACCTGAGTACCCAAGAATGCTATGCAGGAGAAGCAGATGTTGTAAAGGAATTTCTCAAGGCTCGAAGTGAAAATCACTGGCAAAGTACAACAAGTATTAACAGTGGCCTAGCGGCTGCTGAGAAACGGAGATCAGTGTTCATGCCACAGGTAGGATCAAAGGAAGATGACAAGATCTCAACTTTGCCAGGGCAACCTAGTGGTGTTTATTTTGATCAATATTCAGGATATGTTACTGTTGATGCTGATGCTGGTAGAGAGTTGTTCTATTACTTCACTGAATCAACTCAAGATCCTTCTACCAAGCCTCTTGTTTTGTGGCTAAATGGAGGTAAATACACACACCATACCCGCGGTTACCCCAATTGCGAAGAGGAAGAATGTTTTTTCTAACACTAGTGACATGCAAAACTATAAAGAGTTTAATAGTATAATCATTTTCGTCCATTTTTTGTGTTATTCATTCTGGTGTTGCTTTTAAAACTATGCTGGCGGACTTATCATGTTTCTTTATTGTTCCGTACGTACTTAATATACAGGACCTGGTTGCTCTTCATTCGGGGCTGGAGCGATGATGGAACTTGGACCATTCCGCGTCAATAAAGATGGAAAAACCTTATGGCTCAACCCTTTTGCCTGGAACAATGGTACTTATACCTCTCTATTCTGCAAAATCTGTCATCACAACTGAGAGTAATCAGAAACCTGTAAATAACAATGACAACAATTTGTGAATTTAATGCAGTGGCAAACATCCTCTTTCTAGAATCCCCTGCTGGTGTTGGATTCTCTTATTCTAATACATCAACAGATTATACTACTGGAGACGAAAAGACCAGACAAGACAGTTTTACCTTTCTCGTCAATTGGATGGAAAGATTCCCAGAATATAAACACCGAGATTTCTACATTACTGGAGAGAGTTATGCTGGCCACTATGTGCCTCAACTTGCTCAGTTGATCTTATCCTTAAAAAAAACAGAACCCAACCTTGTCATTAACTTGCAAGGAATAGCTGTAAGCTAAGCTTCAAATGATCACTAAATTATTTTTCTCCTGATTATGTTATATCATGCCTGCGTCTTAATTACATGCATATGGCATGGATTTCAGACTGGAAATGGCATCATCGACGATGAAACAATGAATAGTGGTACATATGACTTTTATTGGACCCATGCTCTAATATCAGATGAAGTCCATGATGGAATTGTCTTGAATTGCAACTTCTCGGCAGAGACAACCTCAGAAGCTTGTAATGAGTACATTAAGCAAGCAGATTTATCTCAAGGCAATGTATATGCTTACAACACATATTCCCAACTGTGCAACTCCTCTGCCTATACTTCCCTTCCTGTAAGTTCCACTGGCTAACTGCTCATCTTCCTGTAAGTTCCACTGGCTAACTGCTCATTCATTATTGAGGAAAAAAGAAATATTTGCAGTGCCCAAATTAAGGAGAGGGTCATGCTGAGAAAAAAAAAAGAAGAGACCATGCACAACAACATTCTACGCCCCAATAGCACACCTCTCTGTAGATTTTACATCCTTCAATTAAATTTTGTGATGGCAACTTTTTCTTTTGTGTATAACAGACAGATGAATTTGATCCATGTTCAGCTGATTACATAGACAACTACCTAAACAGCGGTGAAGTACAAAAGGCCCTTAATGTCAAAGATACACCCTATTCCTGGGATTCTTGCAAGTAATACATTAAGTTCTCTAAGACATTTTCATTCTTAAGGCTTATTATTTTATGGGGATTAATTTCACTTTCTTCATTTCTCACTTGTACAGTGGTTTCATATTCGGCTCTTGGCAGGACTCCCCGCATTCTGTTCTACCAGTCTTTCAAGAGCTCATGCAAAGTGGCATTAGGGTTTGGATTTATAGGTAAGTAAATCAAGCAAGGAAGCAGCCATATAGATATAATTCAGATATTTTAGTGATTTTGAACCAATAACATTATCTCAAGCCTTTTTTTTTTTACAATTTCAGCGGAGACATAGATCATGTGTTATCTGTAACAACAAGTAGATATGCTATAGACAAAATAAAAACACCAGTCAAAACACCATGGTACCCTTGGTTCTTTCAAGGCGAGGTAACGAAGTTGTCATTATTCTTCAACTCTATATACAATGTCTCTTTTCAGAATATCATGTATGTATATAAATTAATTATTTCATATAATCCTTTTCCTTTCAAGGTTGGTGGTTATGCAGTAGAATACCAGAACTTGACATTCGTGACAGTAAGAGGAGCAGGACATTTCGTTCCAAGCTATCAACCTGGTCGCGCATTGACCATGTTCTCATCCTTCATCAATGGCACGCTCCCTCCTCATCTACACTAAACAGAAGAGAAAAGATTATTGAGAGGAGAAAAGAAAAGGAAAGCTGATTTTTCATAAGGAACATTGATTTTGTAGAACTACTACCTAATTATGTTCCTCCTATGATATTCCAAACAATGAGACGTAGTATAAATTATGGAGTAGTATTTGACTACGTGTTTTTCTCATTAGTTTGAATGTCATTCCAAATGACTAGTTGCAATGCTTTATCAGAAACGGTTAAATTTCCAGCCGGAGCTCCCCTTTCCTTTCCTCCTACTCTGCCCTACCTCCTACTGTTGCTAAAAAAAATGCTAAATAGTCTACTCATTCTTCTTGAGTTTTTTCTGCTTTTTGTTTTCTTTTTTCCCCCAAACAAGATGAAGAAGGACAAGTCTTGTGTTAGTCAACATAGTAGGCACACTAAACATCAGGTACTCTCTGGGTTATATCACACTATGAAATAAATACTAGAACGACAAATTCTTCAACCCTTCATATTCTTAAGATTGAATTCAACATGGAAATAATTTGCAAAAGAAGCAAGTGGGACGCTGACAATTATAACGACAACACTAACATCAGCATCTAAAGAAACATAATTTCACAAATTTTATATAACTGTAACTTAAAAATAACATTCACAAACCCTAACCATTGCATGGATCAAAATTATAACCCAACTTTCTCAATAAGAAACACATAGAGAGACACACAATTTTGTTTCCGCCGGATTCATCATCGTGCAAATATGAAGAGAAGAGAAAAAACAGAGTAATTTTGATGAGAAATTTCAGGCATTGCCATAATATGGGAGATTTGAGATGGATGAATTGAGTAAATTTGGACGCGTAAATTCTATTTCGCGCGATATACTTTGGGGAAAAGTGGGAAAAAATTAGATGGGGAATACCAAACTAATGAACCGTTACTATGAATAAAGAAGAAACAACTGTTAGCTCTTGTTTTTCAAGATCTTGAGAAAAAAAATCAAAGTGTTTTGAAAAGGTTATTTCATTTTATTTTCGACCAAATTATCAACAAACACAATTTCAAAACTTGAATTATTTTTCTTGGACAAAATATTTTTCACCCACTTTCCCAACCAAACAGAGAATAACCCCGCGTTATATATGAAAAATAAGAAAGAAGTAAACGGTTATATGTATTTTATTGGGTCATTTGGTTTAACGAACAATTAGTTATGCAGCAAATACAATGAGAAATTGTTTTCGCAATAAATAATATAGGACCGATTATTATTTTGAGATTATTTATTTTAAGAGCTTTTTTGTCTTTTAATATCAATTCTTTCCAATGTATGTTAATATTTTTATTTCATATCTTGCACAAATTAATACATAGATCAACCCAAGTATATAATAAAGATAGAAAGTGTTTGCTTTGAAAGTAGCCTTTTTGATAAGCCTAAAAGAAATGATGGAGTAATATATACTCTCCTCGCAAGGTAAGTAATTAAAAGCTACGCGTCATGGGTGAACTAGGAGAATGTAGCTGGAGTACTACTACGTAATATTTTTCATTGAGTTTAAGTTATGTACACTGGCAATGTAATACTCATCTTCATTCTCTCTTTTCTTGAGCCTTTGCCGTCTGATCGACAATTACTCAAAAATGACGGCCAGCAGTCTCCTTAATATATATATTAGTACGAGTACTTCCTTTTATCAATTCCCGGAGTGGTTAAAACAACTTATTAAGGAAGTTGTAGCTGTTAAATGCGTATGGTGTTTTAACCAAAGAGCACAAATGACAAAGGTGTTAGTCCAATTTGAGTACAAGAAAAAATATCTGACGACCTTCTCAACGTTTTGCATATACTCTATATAATAAAGAATTATCGTTGAGTTATCACTCACCATTTCATATTTCATTAAATTAGGAAGGAAGAGAATGGATATTTCCTCCGTTTTAAGTCTCTTTCTAATTTTGTGCTACCTATGTGCCCAACAATGTTACGCAGGGGAAATAGATGTTCTACACGAATTTCTCAAGGCTCGACGTGCAAAAACAACAAATGTTATAAGCCAAGGCGTAGCGGTTGCTGAGAAACAGAGATCAGTGTCTGAATTCATAGTGCCACAGGAAGGATCAAAGGAAAATGACAAGATCTCAGCATTGCCAGGGCAACCAAGTGGGATCAATTTTGCTCAATATTCAGGATATGTGACTGTTAATGCTGATAATGGTAGAGCCCTCTTCTATTACTTGGCGGAATCGTCTAATGATCCTACTACAAAGCCTCTTGTTTTGTGGCTAAATGGAGGTAAATATACACACATCACGCCACGTTAATTCACTAGAATTGTCTTTCGAAACTAACCTTAGGACCATATGCATTTTTTTGATAGGACCTGGTTGCTCTTCATTCGGAAATGGAGGGATGGTGGAACTTGGACCATTCCGCGTCAATAAAGACGGGAAAACCTTGTGGCTCAATCAATTTGCTTGGAACAATGGTACTTAATAGTAAAATCTATCATCACTACTGAAAAAAAATAATCAGAAACCTATAAATAATAATGACATCTTTGTGACTATAATTATGCAGTGGCAAATGTCCTCTTCTTAGAATCACCAGCTGGTGTTGGATTCTCTTATTCTAATACGTCATCAGATTATAGTACTGGAGACGAAAAGACTAGACAAGACAGTTTCACTTTTCTCGTCAATTGGATGGAAAGATTCCCGGAATATAAACACCGCGATTTCTACATTGTTGGGGAGAGTTATGCTGGCCATTATGTGCCTCAACTCGCTCAGCTGATCTTATCCCATAAGAAATCAGAACCCAACCTTGTCATTAACTTGCAAGGAATAGCAGTAAGCTAATTAAACTTGTTCAAATGATAATTACCTTCTTTAAATCCTGACTAAGCCGCTAATGTTACCTTATTTGCATATGACATGATTTTCAGGCTGGAAATGCCCTCCTGGACGCTGAAACAAGGTATAGTGGTTTGTACGACTTCTATTGGACGCACGCACTGATATCAGATGAAGTCCATGAAGGAATTGTCAAGAATTGCAACTTCTCGGCAGAAACGTCTACCTCAGAAGCTTGTGATCAGTACACAAGCGAAGCAGATTCATGTCAATCTAATATATATAATTATAACACATATTCCCAACTCTGCAACTCCTCTGCCTATACTTCCCTTCCTGTAAGTTTCACTGACTAACTACTCATTCGTTCCCAGTGTTTATACCAATCTAAATAATTCAAACATTGTTAGTGTCAGAAATTAAGGTGAGTGAAAAATGTAAGATCATGCACAACGACATTCTACACCCAAATTACAAGCAATCTATAGCAAAACTTCTTTTGTGTATCTTAACAGATAGATGGATTTGATCCATGCTCACCTGATTACGTAGACAATTACCTAAACACTGCTGAAGTACAGAAGGCACTTAATGTCAGAGATATACCCCATTCCTGGGAATCTTGCAGGTAGAAATAGATATTGTGCTTTTCAAAAACATTTTAATTCTTCAAAACACTGACCTTTTCCCCCTCTCTTTTTGGGTTTATTTTGATGAATTGTGCAGTCGTTACATACACGGCTTTTGGCAAGACTCCCCAGTTACTGTTTTGCCGATCTTCGAAGAGCTCATGCAAAGTGGTATTCGGGTTTGGATATATAGGTAAGTAAATCAAGCAGGAAACTAAGCAGTCACTATAATAATAATTCTTAAATTTCAGCAATTCCATAATAATAAAATTTTCTGCTTGCTCAAACCACTCTGCTTCGTCCTTTTTATTTTACCAGCGGAGACATAGATCATATTTTGCCTGTAACGGCAAGTAGATATGGTATCGACAAAATCAAAACACCAATCAAAACGGCATGGTATCCGTGGTTCTTCCAAGGGGAGGTAATTAACCAAGTTGTCATCATTAATTTCGATCTTCAACTCTTACAATTTCTTAATATCTCCAGTATGAATATGAATTAAGTATTTCATATCTCCAGGTTGGTGGTTATGCAGTGGAATACGAGAACTTGACATTTGTGACGGTAAGAGGAGCAGGACATTTCGTGCCAAGCTATCAACCTGGTCGTGCATTGACCATGTTCTCATCCTTCATCAATGGCACACTCCCTCCTGGTTCCAATTAAACAGAAGATACATTGTGAAAAAAGGATTGCTGGTTTCATATGGAATAGATTTTGTGGAATTAATTAGTTATTACATTACTGTTTTATGGTTTGTACTCAAGCATGAGAGGAATTTTATGGTTTCTTTCTGTATTTCAAATTAAAATTTATAAAATGTTTAAATTGGAGGGTTTCTGGTGCCTTTAATATGTCTAATTAAATTTTTCGAAATGTTTAAATCGGTAATTACATAACTCTGTCTGGACTCTGGTGCAACTTGTGTTTAATTAGATCGGTGATTACATTTGAAAAGTTGCAGGAAGAAAAATAATTGGGCAAAGTATTTTTAATATAAAAGGTATGATAATCTCAAGATAAAATGCAGGATTTCCTACATGGTAAAAAACTAATCTGGTAATAACTTATCACGTGATAATTAATTCTAAGATAACTTGTTTCCAACCAAACGACCCTTAAATATTTCTTATGACCTGGTCAACCAAACCAGCCCAAGTGTATAAAAGATAGAAAGGAGTAATACTCTCCATCACAAGGTAATTAAACGTTGCACGTCATCGGTGGAAGTTGAACTAATAACCTTCACTGAGTTATAATACTCATCTTTACTCTCTCTTTTCTGTCTGATCGAGAACGACACCAAAAGTGAAAGCCAACAATCTCCTTAATATATAGTAATACGAGTACTTCAATTTATCAATTCCCTGAGTGACTGAAACAACTTATTAAGGAACAAGTCATAGCTGTTAAATGCCTATGGCATTTTAACACAAATGAAAAAAAGATATTAGTCCGATTTGAGTACAACAAAAACTAACTGACGACCTTCTCAACGTTTTGCATAGGCTATATAATAAAGAAGAGTTATCGTTGAGTTATCACTCACCATTTCTTGTTTCATTGAATTGGGAAGGAAGAGAATGAACATTTCCTCTGTTTAACCTCTTTTTCTAATTTTGTGCTACCTAAGTGCCCAACAATGTTACGCAGGGGAAGCAGATGTTCTACGTGAATTTCTCAAGGCTCGTCAGACAAAAACAACAAATGTTGTTTGCCAAGGCATAGCTGTTGCTGAGAAACAGACATTGTCAAAATTCATAGTGCCACAGGTAGGATCAAAGAAAAATGACAAGATCTCGGCATTGCCAGGCCAACCAAGTGGGATCAATTTTGCACAATATTCAGGATATGTTACTGTTGATGCTAACGCTGGTAGAGCTTTGTTCTATTACTTGGCGGAATCGTCTAATGACCCTACTTCCAAGCCTCTTGTTTTGTGGCTAAATGGAGGTAAATACACACATCACATCACACCACGTTTTGTCTGTTTAAAACAGAACAGGTACATACCATTTTACCCCTCATGATAGCTCTCATAGACATAAATCAAATTGTCATCGTATGTTAAAAATCACAAGTTCTAAGGGTACTTTTGTATGAATTTGATAGGACCTGGTTGCTCTTCATTCGGGAATGGAGGGATAGTGGAACTTGGACCATTCCGCGTCAATAAAGACGGGAAAACCTTGTGGCTCAATCAATTTGCCTGGAACAACGGTACTTAATAGCAAAATCTATCATCATCACTGAAAAAATTCAGAAATTTATAAATAACAATGACATCTTTGTGACTATAATTATGCAGTGGCAAATGTCCTCTTCTTAGAATCACCAGCTGGTGTTGGATTCTCTTATTCTAATAAATCATCAGATTATACTACTGGAGACAAAAAGACTAGACGAGACAGTTTCACCTTTCTTGTCAATTGGATGGAAAGATTCCCAGAATATAAACACTGCGATTTCTACATTGTTGGGGAGAGTTATGCTGGTCACTACATACCTCAACTTGCTCAGCTAATCTTATCTCACAAGAAAAGAAAACCCAACCTTGTCATTAACTTGCAAGGAATAGCTGTAAGCTAATTAAACTTGTTCATACGATAATTACCTTCTTTTAATACTGACTAGGCCACTAAAGTTATCTTATTTGCATATGACATGATTTTCAGACTGGAAATGCCCTCCTCGACGATGAAACATGGAATAGTGGTTCATACGACTTTTATTGGACGCACGCACTAATATCAGATGAAGTCCATAAAGGAATTGTCAAGAATTGCAACTTCTCGACAGAAACGTCTACCTCAGAAGCTTGTGACGAGTGCACAAGCCAAGCAGATTCATGTCAAGCCAATATATATAATTACAACACATATTCCCAACTCTGCAACTCCTCTGCCTATACTTCCCTTCCTGTAAGTTCCACTGGTTAACTGATGATTCGTTCCCGGTGTTTATACCAATCAAAATAATTCAACATCTAAGTGTCACAAATTAAGGCGAAAGTAAAATAAAAGACCATGCTCAACAGCATTCTACGCCCAAATTACAAGCAATGATCTATAGCATAACCTTTTCTTTTGTGTATCATAACAGATAGATGGATTTGATCCATGCTCAGCTGATTACGTAGACAATTACCTAAACACTGCTGAAGTGCAAATGACACTTAATGTCAGAGATATACACCATTCCTGGGAATCTTGCAGGTAAATAGATACTGTGATTTTTTAAAACAATTTAATTCTTCAAATTGAAATTGCTGATCCTTTTTTCGATTAACTTGATCACTTGCTTCAATTCTCACTTGTGCAGTGGTGACATAGGCGGATCTTGGCAAGACTCTCCCGATACTGTTCTACCAATCTTCCAAGTACTCATGAAAAGTAGCATCAGAGTTTGGATTTATAGGTAAGTAAACCAAACAAATAATGTAAACTTTAGCAATTCCGAAACAAATAACATTTTCTGATCAAGCCCCTCTTCTTCTTCTTTTCCAGTGGAGACATAGATCATATTTTGTCTGTAACGACAAGTAGATATGCTATAGACAAAATCAAAACACCAGTCAAAACGGCATGGTACCCGTGGTTCTTCCAAGGAGAGGTAATCAACAAAGTTGTCATTATTACGTTTGATCTTCAACTCTACAATTTCTTAATTTCTGGTATTATCATTTATGAATATGAATTAAGTATTTCATATCTCCAGGTTGGTGGTTACGCCGTAGAATACCAGAACTTGACATTGGTGACGGTCAGAGGAGCAGGACATCTCGTGCCAAGCTATCAGCCTGGCCGTGCATTGACCATGTTCTCATCCTTCATCAATGGCACACTCCCTCCTGGTTCCGATTAAACAGAAGATACATTGTGAAAATAGGATTGCTGGTTTCATATGGAACAAATTTTGTACGACTAATAAGTTATTACATTACTGTTTTATGGTTTATATTCGGACGTGAGAGGACTTATGGTGCCTTTTTGTATGTCAACTTGGAGGTATTCTGGTGCCTTTTTATATATCTAATTAGATTTTTGAAATGTTTAAATTGGTTATTACATAACTTTGTCTGGCGCAACTTGTGTAAAATTAGATTGGTGATTACACAGTCAGTACGACAAATCTTACATTTGTGACGTTGCAGGACAGTTTATTCCATTTTATCGACCTGTAATGTTCATTGCCTTCGTATCAAATCAAATATTATGGATCGACTAATGCAACAATATCTTGTGAAGCTTAACAATGACCTATAGTCTACCCATTCTTCTTGAGTTTTTTCTTCTTGTTGTTTTCTTCAGGTACTCTCTGGGTTATATCACAACTTATGTCGACTATTGAACATGTTTTACGTTATGAAATAAACACTAGAACTACAAATTCTTTAACCCTTCATACTCTTAAGATCGAATTCAACATGGAAATAATTTGCAAAAGAAGCATCTAAAGAAACAAACTTTCACAAAATTTTATACTCCTGTTACTTAAAAAATAACATTCACAAACCCTATCCCTTGCCTCAATAAAATTGATCAAAATTAAACACAAATTTCATACTCATGTAACTTTAAAAAATAACATTCACAAACTCTAACCCTTGCCTCAACAAAATTGATCAAAATTAAACACAAATTTCTCAATAAGAAAAACACAAACGCACAATTTTGTTTCCACCGGCTTCATCATCCCATGAATATGAAGAAATTGAAAAAAAATTCAGAAAAGCACAACAGAATGACAAAATTTCTAAATCACGAGGAAGTATTTTACGCAACGGACCGAATTGAGTAAATTTGGAGGCGTAAATTCTGTTCGAACTAAAATGAGCAGAAGCGCGCGATATATTTTGGGGAAAAGTTGAAAAAATTAAATAGAAGTAAAATACAAAACTAATGAACCGTTACTGCAAACAAACAGTTATAACAGGAATAACTTTTTGCTCCATTTGTTTTGATTAAAATTAAGATGTCTGAATCTAAATGCATATTTGAATATTAAGATATTACTAAATAGTTAACACTATTAATTTTCTCAATATATGAATGTATAAAATTTGTCTTTGTTTAACGCATAATAAATATAAAATTTAAATAAAATACAAAATTGATATAATATTATATCTATAAAATATTTTTTTAAAATTTATATGACACTTGGTGATGGTAGTAATTGTGTGTCAATTTGAGATGGTGTTGACAGATGATGGTGATTGTGGATAATATCTTATGGTATAGTGGTTTACAGTACTGATTAATTGTGGTTGTTGATGGTAGCGATTGATAATTAGCAGTGGAATGATAATGACGGTTAGCTATATATAATGTTGATCAATGATGATAATTATCTATAATGATTAGTGGATATAATAATTATTGATGGTGATGAAAGCAAAGGATGGCTAATGGTGAGGAAACAACTTTTTAAGGAACAAAGTCATTGCTGTTAAATGCGATTGGCGTTTTAACCAAAGAGCACAAATGACAAAAGATGTTGGTCCAATTTGAGTATAAGAAAATATATCTGACGACCTTCCCAACATTTCGCATAGGCTATGTAGTAAAGAAGAGCTATCCATTTCTTGTTTCATTGTATCAGGAAGGAAGAGAATGAATATTTCCTCTGTTTTAACTCTTTTTCTAATTTTGTGCTACCTAAGTGCCCAACAATGTCACTCAGGGGAAGTAGATGTTCTACGCGAATTTCTCAAGGCTCGTCGAGCAAAAACAACAAATGCTATTAGCCAAGGCCTAGCGGTTGCTGCGAAACAGAAACTAGTGTCAGAATTCAAAATGCCACAGGTAGGATCAAAGGAAAATGACAAGATATCGGCATTGCCAGGGCAACCAAGTGGGATCAATTTTGCTCAATATTCAGGATATGTGACTGTTAATGCTGATAATGGTAGAGCCCTCTTCTATTACTTCGCAGAATCGTTGGATGACCCTACTACAAAGCCTCTTGTTTTGTGGCTAAATGGAGGTAAATACACACATAAATCAAATTGTCATACATACCATTTTACCCCTCATGATAGCTCTCATAGATATAAAATGAAATTGTCATAGTATGTTAAAACTCACAAGTCCTAGGATACTTTTGTATGAATTTGATAGGACCTGGTTGCTCTTCATTCGGAAATGGAGGGATGGTGGAACTTGGACCATTCCGCGTCAATAAAGACGGGAAAACCTTGTGGCTCAATCAATTTGCCTGGAACAATGGTACTTAATAGCCAAATCTATCATCACTACTGAAAAAAATTCAGAAATCTATACTTAACAATGACATTTTTGTGACTATGATTATGCAGTGGCAAATGTCCTGTTTTTAGAATCACCAGCTGGTGTTGGATTCTCTTATTCTAATACGTCATCAGATTATAGTACTGGAGATGAAAAGACTAGACAAGACAGTTTCACCTTTCTCGTCAATTGGATGGAAAGATTCCCAGAATATAAACACCGCGATTTCTACATTGTTGGGGAGAGTTATGCTGGCCATTATGTGCCTCAACTCGCTCAGCTGATCTTATCCCATAAGAAATCAGAACCCAACCTTGTCATTAACTTGCAAGGAATAGCTGTAAGCTAATTAAACTTGTTCAAATGATAATTACCTTCTTTTAATCCTAACTAATGTTATCTTATTTGCATATGACATGATTTTAAGACCGGAAATGCCCTCCTCGACGTTGAAACTTCGAGCAGTGGTTCATACGACTTTTATTGGTCGCACGCTCTAATATCAGATGAAGTCCATGAAGGAATTGTCAAGAATTGCAACTTCTCGACAGAAACGTCTACCTCAGAAGCTTGTGACGAGTACACAAGCGTAGCAGATTCATGTCAAGCCAATATATATAATTATAACACATATTCCCAACTCTGCAACTCCTCTGCCTATACTTCCCTTCCTGTATGTTCCACTCGCTAACTTCTCATTCATTTCCGGTGTTTATACCAATCTAAATAATTCAAAATTTTAAGTGTCACAAATTAATGTTAAAGAAAAATAATAGACCATGAACAATGACATTTTACGCCCAAATTACAAGCAATCAATAGCATAACTTATTCTTCTGTGTATCATAACAGATAGATGGATTTGATCCATGCTCAGCTGATTATGTCGACAATTACTTAAATACTGCTGAAGTACAGAAGGCACTTAATGTCAGAGATATACCCCATTCCTGGGAATCTTGCAGGTAAATAGATACTGTGATTTTTTAATACATTTTATTTCTTCAAATTGAAATTGCTGATCCTTTTTTTCGATTAATTTGATCACTTGCTTCAATTCTCACTTATGCAGTGGTTACATAGGCGGCGCTTGGCAAGACTCTCCAGATACTGTTCTGCCAATCTTTCAAGAGCTCATGCAAAGTGGCATTAGAGTTTGGATTTATAGGTAACAATCAAACAAGCTGGCATCAGTCACCATAAAACTATTACTGAAAACTTTAGCAATTACGAAAGAAATACTAACATTTTCTGATCAAGCCCCTTTTCTTCTTCTTTTCTAGTGGAGACATAGATCATATTTTGCCTGTAACGACAAGTAGATATGCTATCGACAAAATCAAAACACCAGTCAAAACGGCATGGTACCCGTGGTTCTTCCAAGGGGAGGTAATTAACCAAGTTGTCATTATTAATTTCGATCTTCAACTCTACAATTTCTTAATTTCTGGTGTGTCAATTAATCATTTCATATCTCCAGGTTGGTGGTTACGCAGTAGAATACCAGAACTTGACATTCGTGACAGTACGTGGAGCAGGACATTTCGTGCCAAGCTATCAACCTGGCCGTGCATTGACCATGTTTTCATCCTTCATCAACGGGACACTCCCTCCTGGTTTCGCCTAAACAGAAGATACATTGTGAAAGAAGGATTGCTGGTTTCATATGGAATAAATTTTGTGGAATTAACTAGTTATTTCATTACTGTTTTATGGTTTGTATTCGAGCATGAGAGGGCTTATGGTTCCTTTCTGTATGCTAACTTTAATATATGAAATGTTTAAATTGGAGGATTTCTGATGCCTTTTCTTATGGATGTACTGTTTTCTATTAACGGGTCGATTAACATACCCAAATTGGGCGAGTTACATGTTCATTAGTCAAATTGGCCACCTCACAACTATCTATCTACATTTGATATCCTAATATTATATGAATAGGGGTTAAAAATTGCAATTGAAACTGACATTGACGAATTTGAACGTTATTTAGATTACAGTGAGTGCCGATGCATCTTTTGGATTATACAATAATGAGAAAGATAACAGAATTATGTAACAACCCCAACATATAAAGTAGGATTACTAATTTGAACAGAAAACAACCACAACACCTCTAATCATGAAATTCAATGAGTGCCCTCTTTTGATTATTTTCAGCATATAGTTGCAAAAATAGACAATTTTACATCAAATTTGTAGGGTAAGTTAATGATATTTGAACTCTTTGCACACCTTAACAAAGGATATTTTCTGAGCTGGAGGCTGTCATCCTGTTGCATTTTATCTTAGAATTTCTTCAAATAATTTTGAAAAACCATACTTCTCTTGATATTCACAAGTCGAAGTCCATCCTGTAAATACATCGAAGAAAATTAGAGAGCTATAGGTTCAAAATAAAACTAAATGACAGCACTATTGCTTTAAACCAGATTAAGAAAAACAAAAAACCATTATCTTTTAGAATTAGTACGATGGCTATCCTCAGTTAATATGATGAAAAGACACAAGTCTAGCTGTCTGCATCCCTCTTAATCATACCTGAAAAGCCTAGACCATAAGTTTCTCTTTTTAGTTAACTATTCAATGTTGTCTTTGTTTTCATTCTGAACTACCTTTTCTAATTCCTGGCTATTCGAGAACGACATGAAAATTAAAGCCAACAAACCCTCCTTACTATATATCCTTCATTTTGCATGACATTTAACCGATGAAACAAAGGACAAAGATGTCACTACCACAGCTTCAATTCCATTCAATTTCAAGTAAAAGAAAAAAGCATCACAAAATTCTCAGTGTTTTGCTTACTTTATAAATAATGATGAAGAAGTATCCTTGAGTTATCACTCAACATTGATTGTTCTTGCATGAGTAGGAAGAAAATGAAAGCTAACTCTGTTTTAACTCTTTCTCTAATTTTGTGCTGCCTAACTGCCCAACGATATTGTTATGCAGGAGAAGCGGATGTTCTACGTGAATTTCTCAAGGCTCGACGGGCAAAAACCACAAGTATTATTAACCACGGCCAAGCGGCTTCTGAGAAACAGAGATCAGTGTCAGAACTCATAGTGCCACAGGCAGGATCAAAGGAAAATGATAAGATCTCAGCACTGCCAGGGCAACCAAATGGGATCAATTTTGCGCAATATGCAGGATATGTTACTGTTGATGCTAATTCTGGTAGAGCCCTGTTCTATTACTTGGCCGAATCATCTGGTGACCCTTCGACAAAGCCTCTCGTTTTGTGGCTAAATGGAGGTAAACACACACACCACACCCATGTTACCTGAATTGCCAAGAGGAGGAATGTTTTAATTTCTAAAACTAGCTTGTTTCATGCAAAACTAGTAAGAGCTTAATCTCATCTTTTTCTTGCCTTGGGCTTTACTATGTTATAATGAGTCTGCATTCTGCTGTGTTGCTTTAGAGCTTATGATGGCTAGCTTATCATGTTTCCTTGATTGTTGTTGTATGAAATTGGCATATAGGGCCTGGTTGCTCTTCATTAGGGGCTGGAGCAATGAAGGAACTTGGACCATTCCGTGTTAATAATGATGGAAAAAACTTATGGCTGAACCAATTTGCATGGAACAATGGTACTTAATTACCTCTTCTTAAGCTAGAAAAATCTGTCATCATTTGTGTGTAACTGTGATACCTTTTTGACATTAATGCAGTGGCGAACATCCTCTTTTTAGAATCACCAGCTGGTGTTGGATTCTCTTACTCTAATACATCATCAGATTATAAAACTGGAGATGAAAAAACTAGACAAGACAGTTTCACCTTTCTCCTCAATTGGATGGAAAGATTCCCAGAATATAAACATAGAGATTTCTATATTGTTGGAGAAAGTTATGCTGGCCACTATGTGCCTCAACTTGCACAGCTGATCTTATCCCACAGGAAAACAGAGCCAAACCTTGTTATTAACTTACAAGGAATAGCTGTAAGCTAATTAAGCTTATTCAAAATGATAATTACATATTTTTCCTCCTGATTAAGTCACCACTATTATCTTATTTGCATAGTGATGTGATCTTTTTTCAGACAGGGAATGCCCTCCTAGATGATGAACTAATGCGGAGTGGTTCATTCGACTTTTATTGGACACATGCACTAATATCAGATGAAGTCCATGATGGAATTGTCTTGAATTGCAACTTCTCGGCAGAGACAACCTCAAAAGCTTGTAATGAGTACATTGACCAAGCAATTTCATCTCTAGGCAACATATATGACTATGACATTTATGCCCCACTGTGCAATCCCACTGCCAATACTTCACTTCCCGTAAGTTCCGAACTGGCTAACTGCTCATTTGTTGTTCTTGAGAAGATTTTCATTACTATTGCTGGTTGTGTAAATAAATGAACATTAAGTGTCACAAGTAAAATGTTTTATTAGATACAACAGGCCTATAAACCTGCTTTTTATTCTACAGTTGGGATGTTTTAAATTTCATCCCCCATTTCTCTAGCATGCACACCCGCAATATCATAAAATGCACATTTTAAGATCTGATCAATCAAGTAGGGTCTATAAATTTTCCAACATAAATAAAAGGATATAATAGAAGTATATATTCTACACCATGCACAACTAGCACCCCTCTGCAGATTTTACATGCGTTTATTAGATTTCTAACTTTTTTTCTTTTGTTTAAAACAGGTATGTGGATTTGATCCATGCTCAGACTATTATGTAAACTCTTACCTAAACTCTGTTGAAGTACAAAAGGCACTTAATGTCCTAGGAATACCATATTCCTGGGCTCCTTGCAGGTAATACATACCGTGATATTTTTCGCTTCAAATTGGAAAAGCTGATCTTTTTTCTTCTTGGCTTAAATTCACTTCAATTCTCACTTGTGCAGTGCACACTTGGAATGGCAGGACTGGCCGGATACTGTTCTACCGATCTTTCAGGGGCTCATGCAAAGTGGAATTAAGGTTTGGATATATAGGTAAGTAGAGGAGGAAAATAGGAAGAACTCACAATAAAACAAGTTCTGAGAATGTAACACTTCCTCATGATTTTAACGTGTAATTACAGTGGAGATACAGATAAGATTTTGCCTGTAACAACGACTAGATATGCTATAAACAAAATCAAGACACCAGTGAAAACGCCGTGGTACCCTTGGTACTTCCAAGGCGAGGTAACAAAGTGGTCATTATACTTCACTTGTACCACACAATACTCTGTTATAAGAATATCATGTATGTAATTGATTATTTTCATATATCCTTTTCTTTCAAGGTTGGTGGTTATGCAGTGGAATACGAGAACTTGACATTTGTGACGGTAAGAGGAGCAGGACATTTCGTGCCAAGCTATCAACCTGGTCGTGCATTGACCATGTTCTCATCCTTCATCAATGGCACACTCCCTCCCTCGTTATAGATAAATGATCATTGTGGAAAAAAGGAAGGCTGGTTTAGAATCGACTACCCAATTATGCTCTTCATCTGATATTCCTGTAACAAAACACTTATCAGTCTTGACAATGTCTGTTTCTTATAATAAAAAAATATCATTCCAGATGTTAGCTTGTTGCATCTTGAAGAGTTTAATTTTTACCTGCAAGTTTATTTCCCCCAAAACAACTCCTTACGTAACCCTAAAATATCTAAGTTTAATTGTGATGTCATGATATCTAATTTTAAGTTAGGATAAAATATCGCTAGTTATGTTCTCCCAACATTCACCTCTGAGTTGTTGTGCAGTGGGTGAGACTGTTTCACCCTTAATTAGAGGTCTTGGATTCAAGCCTTAGTTATGGAGAAAATTCTATTGGGAGTGTCACTCCCGAATAGGTTCTACAGTGCGATCCTAATATAATCGAGGTTGCAATGCAGACTCTCGGGAAAAAAAAAAGCATTTGGGTTTCCTTCGTCTATTTTCAACTGTTACAGGTGCGTTATCAATATATTTGGGCATATCCTGTTGACAAAGACTCCCACATGCAAGTAGCCTTTTTGCTTCGACTATTTTTATTTTTATTTTCTAATCAGCACGTGTAAATATAAATCACATCTAGTAGGCTTTCCAACTACTCCAATGTAGGAGCTAGTAATAAATTCTATTAAAATCATATATATATACCTCCCAAACAAAATTATATTGTGTTACTACTCGTTTAGTGAACCAGAAGATTTATGGGCACATGATATTTGACATGCAAAGCACGTATATACATATTTTTTAGACCTAGTCTCTTGTTAGGTACATGTAGAAGCATCACATAGATGGATTGAACTTAATTTGGACGGGTTAAAATAGGTTGGCAATTTCTACTAAATTTTAATTATTTTATTTATTTTTAAAATAATTTTTAAGTACCTAATAGTTTTTAAAATTTTATTATGTATATATAACATATCAAATAAATAAATAAGATGTCTTTCGAAAATATTTTGACAATATTTTTTCATGGATCAATTTGAGTTATATAGATGCCAGCTCACACTTAATGAGCTAAAATGAGTTTAACTAAAATGAGTTGAATTAATAAATGACAGATCAATAATTTACCCAAACTTAAACAAATTGGACATATTGTGGTTTTATGGACTAGTTTTAGAAAAAACTATCTAATTACATGTGTGTACACTGTGAATTTATTCCAAATTCAATGGCTTGAATCAGTAAACGATCGGTTATGATCACGTTTTCGAGTATGTTTTAGTTTAATCACCGAATTAACATAGTATTTAATTAATTTTTGGTCAAACCACGATTATCTAGACGTACTCAGCTGCCAATTTGTGAAAGTTTAGCAGCCACTAATTTATGAAAATATCCTATGGGAAAAAAATATTTGGGCAAAGAGGAGTAGGAACATTCTATAGTTTAAATTAAAATTGGAGAAAGACTTTAATTTTTGTAAAGTAAATTGGAGGGTTGAAAATAAAAAGTTATTTGACACAAGTCAAGTGGGTACAGAATGAGGTTTTGGATCGTCAAAATTCTATATCAGCTTTATATATATTAATATATGTGATTACCTAACTTATATATATTTTTTCTACTTGTTAGAAAGTCATTAGCCTATTGTCTTTTGATGGCTTAGTTCCAAGTATCGACATGAATACTAAACGGATAGATTAGACTAAATTTCAACAGATTAAAATGATGATAGAATAGATAAAAAAGTGATCTATTCAAAATTTGTCCAACATGGATTTGGTTGATTTGAACAAAATAATAAATCATAACCTAATTACAGATTACTTAAATTATGATTATTTATCTGTAATTTGTTTTGTTTTTAAAATGGGTTGATTTTTATTTTTTTCCCTTTAACAATCAAATTTATGTCTAATTTAACATAAATTTTTAAAAATTGAAATTATGCCTGAACATAACTTGTCGAATATTGTAATAAAAAATATAAATCTATGCTTAGAGGAAAATATATTTATCATAAAAGTCATACATAAAAAGACAAACGCAAAACTGAATAAAATTGCAAATGACCCGTTCATGCATGTACTCAAAACTTTTAACAGAATTAACTTGAGTCATGTCCCAATTGACCCGCAATGAATATATGACCAGCTTTTAGCTAGCGTTTGGCCCTAAGTTTCTACGTATTTTTGTTAAATAATACTTGGATCAAGTTTTTCTCAAGTTAACATCTTGGGTTTGGCCCTAAGTTTCTCTAAAAATATTTGATTATTTCAAAAAATATGATTTATATCCATAAGTTCTAAAAACTATGAAAAATGCCCATAAATTTGTATTATCTATTTATAATGAATATGTTCCATTAAAAATAACCTTATAACATAATTGATAACAATCAACAACAACAAAATAACAATATAGGCAAGAGCAATACATTAATGCATATTCAAACTTGTCATTGTTCAATTATAATTATAACAACCTCCGGAGGAGGTAGTAACAAACTATTCCTTTATATAATCTTCCCACATTCTACGAACAATCTCTTTTCGACAAGCTTTCATTTCTAGATCAAATGACTGAGAAGACGAAATAATATTGTTACTTTGAATCGATTGTTCGTCATCTTCATCCGTAACCATATCATCACGTTCTTGTTCATTGAATATTTCAATATTTCATCACTGTTTTGATTTTCACGCAAAAAATTATGAAATACAGCATGATAATGGATAGTGTGGTTGGTGACATATTATTAAATAAAAATAATGGATAGATATGGTAGATAAATATTAGTTTGATTCGGTTATAATTACAATCTATTAAAAAAATTGTCCTTTTTTCTCAATTTTATCATTCAAATTAGAACTCGAACTTTTTCGGAGGAGGTTGTAACAAACTATTCCTATAGATATATATTAGTAGGAAGTAATAAATGATGGGTATTTTTTATAAAATATAAAAGTTTGGAGTAATTTTTAAATTTTTTAAAGTTCCCAAAAACTAATTTTTTCTAAGTATTTGGGAACTTGAGATTCTTGGCAAAAAAGAAATTGCCAAGTTATTCCAAATAAAACTTGGGGCCAAACGGGTCCTTCATCAGACGTCCAAATTTAAGCAAAAATAATATTACTCCGTCTTTACACTTTACGAGAATTAATTTGACTAACTTTTAAAGTTAAATTGAATTAGGTTAATATAATATATTAAATTTAAATTTAAATATTAAAAAATTATCGTATTATTAATTATAATTTTTCTCCTATTAATATAGCACTAACTTTTCTTGGGCAATGAAAAAAAAAACGAATCATTACTATGAGGTGGAAATGATCTCATAAGCCTAGTTATTATTTTATAAACTTAAAATCCAAAATTTGTGCGTTTTTACTACATATGTTAGAAATGTTAAAAGTTATCATAAGACTGAATACTGGTCATCATTTGTTAGACAATAATATTATAATTGATAGAGACCATTCACATGGAATGTAGACTAATTTATGTACCTAATATATTCTCAGCTAACCAAAAATTCTCCAAAGCATGGAGTTAATTTATTTATTTATTTTGTTTTTAAGAAAACATTAGTATCAACTAATGCATTATGGCTCACACACTCATGTAACTAGCTTTGAGTTATGATTCATGAAATATAATACCAAACAAAAAATTACAAAGAAACTAGTGGTTACAAAAATACAATGGTAATTTTAAATAGGATAATTAGTGTCACTAATTAATTTTAAAACTTATTAAAATGGAGAAAATGAGAAACCAATCCAATGCTAGCTCAATACAAATAATTTCCTTCTAATAAATCCATCAATAAATTTTCAAATCTGACTTTTTTTTCTTTTGGGGGTGTACGGTTGTAGTTAAAATGTGCATGATATTGTGGGCATCATTAATACACACGGTGATATTCCTGTAACAGTTGTCATTGAAAATCTTTCCACAATCGAGGAGTAAAAAAAATGCAAGTTCGAAAACATAGCAAAAAGAAATCAAATATAAGAATATCAATTAATTACTTATTTTTAATATTCGGATACTACACCAATATTGTACTTAAACAATAACTAATTAACAACAATCATAACTTAGTTACTGCTAAATATGTTATTTTAGATGCAATTACTAATAACAATTACATTTTAGCATTCTTTGTAAATATTGTTAATTATAGATTTTAATACTCTTTGCTAATGTGCATAATTATTACCGCTAAAGACTGATTTTGTTATAAGGATATGTATTATGACTAAATACTCATATTAACTATTATTTTTCTATGAGACGTATAAAATCTAAAGTAAACAAGAAAAAATGACCGGAAAGATTAATTAGATTTAAATGAATGACAATTGATACTTGATACATTTTTAGCCTCTTATTCTCTGAACTTATCTGCATTATTGAGTGAAAGTTGCATTTGATTACTCCATCTTTCACATTTCTTTTCTTCTTTTGTTTTTTAATCCTTGTTGCCTTCTTTGTTTTTCTTCCTCATTTAGCTATAAAAAAGAAAGATTATTATGTGTATGTCAGCCTTGATATCCATTAGCTGACTTTAACTTAGCCGTAATTTTTTCATCATCATAAGTTTTCTATCCTTTAATTTAAACTTCAAACAAAAAGGAAAAAAACACTTAAAATGGAAATCAAACGGTAAAATCACAAAAAAATCGGATTCTTTTTTTTTCTAAAAATGGACAATAATACCCCTACACAAATTTAATCACAACATATTTATCACAATCAAAGAGGGATAAAATAGGTATTTCACAAGTAGTTGTTAATGAGTCCTGATCATAAAAACAAACATAAAAAAAGGTGACTCTGTCTCTGTCATTGGCCCATAGCCATTGCCAATTCCTCTGTTTTCCTTATATATATCATTCTTCTCTTCCCCTGTTTTTCTAAAACTGAAATTTCAGTATTTTTCTCTTTAAGAAAAAACATCGAACAGTTGGTGTGCATTAAATGGAAACAGAGGTGATGATGGCATCTCCGGCGCCAGTGGATTTCAACATCGACAGTGGCTGTACTACTCCGTACATGAGTGCTCCGTCTAGTCCTCCACGTGCTGCCACGTTGTTTTACAGTGCACCTGCTAGTCCTACTCGGATTTCCCCTCTTTATGATGAATTCAATTGGGAAGAAATCCCAAAAGAGAAAAATAATGCAGATGAAGATGATGAGGATTTTGCTTTTGATTTCAGTGGGCAATTGGAGAGGATTTCGCTATCTGCAGCTGATGAGCTCTTTGATTGCGGAAAAATCAAGCCATTGAAACCACCCCCACGGTTTCAGTATGAAGGAAAACACATGGATTCTCCCAAATCACCAAAGTCCCCGAAGAAATTGTTCAAAGAAACATTTTCTCCTCGACACAAGAAGAAAGATTTTGACCCATTTGTTGCAGCTTTACAAAAACAGAGTCGAACAGAGGACCCAGAAAAGATTTCAAAAATGGGAAGAAATCAGAGCAAAGAATTGAGAGTATCTGACTTATTATTTGATCACGAAAGCAATCAAGAAAACACGAAAAAATCCGCCTCTGTTTCGTCTTCTTCATCATCTTCTTCCTCCTCTTCGTCTTCTTCAGTTTCTTCAATGATCTCACTCTGGTCCAAAAAATGGAAAATCAAAGACTTGTTGCTGTTCAGAAGTTCTTCAGAAGGTCGACCAAGTAGTACAGAACAATTAAACAAGTACGAATTGTTGAAGAAAACCCATGAAGAAGATGTTAAAAATTCAAGCTTTAGATCAACAGAGAGTCTTAGATCAAGAAAAAAAGGGCCCATTTCTGCTCATGAATTGCATTACACAATGAACAGAGCAGTATCAGAAGAAATGAAGAAGAAAACATTTTTACCATATAAACAGGGCTTATTGGGTTGCTTAGGTTTCAATGCAGCTCTGCAAGATTCTGTTTCAAAAAGTGTCGCTAATTCTATGTCTATGAGTCGCCGTTAATACTTCAGATTGTGTAATTTTTTTGGCCTTAATTTTGTTACTCAGTTGATTGTTTTCCTCTTTGGAAAATTATTTTTTTACATATATTTCTCTCTGGAAAAATATTTTTAAAATACAAAAGAGAGACTGCTTACATTTTTCATATTTTGTGTATTTTACATGACTTTTTAATGTGCATAAAAATTTCACTTCCAAAATGCTCTTACATAGTTACATACACTTGTTTGTATTTGTATGAATAACTACTAAAGATTACAATTATTTCTATGTGCATTTATTCCGTATCTTGCTACTATATTATCTCTTTTTTAATAATCTGGCATTAGATGTTTTCCTTGTGGATGGAAAGTCTATCGAAAATAATGGGCTTAACTCGCAAAGATAAGGATAATCTGCATATATTCTAGCTTTTGCAAACTCATACATGGGATTATGCTAAATAAATTCTTATTGTTCAAGTTAGGTGTTTGATATTCATATTGAGGAAACCTAATTAATATGAGTTTGCGCGAGACTCATTTTAAAAAAAACTTTTTAGTAAAAATTTATATATTTAAAATTCAAACTCAAAATCTTTTACCGAAAATAAAGCATGACAATGCTTAATAAATTTGTGAGTAAACTTGGTCAAAAGAGTACAATATAGTCGTATGTGAAAACGTCTTGACACGTAAGAGTACATATGAGAGATTCACTATAATAGATTTAATAGTTTTAAAACGATTGATAATTAATTGATATACGCTAGCTATTTATTTATTACTTAATATATACTCTTCCAACAATTTCCAATCTTTTTTTACTTATGCATTATATATCGTGATGTATACTTCATGGATGGCACGTCTTAAATATTTATATCTGTTTTAAAATTTTAATTGTACAAAAAAATAATCCATTTTTAGGACAATACAAGTGTTTGCTTTTATTTTAACTTATTTCTGTTATTCTTTATAATATACTTAACACATTTTTATTCGGATTATCCACATGAAGTCTCCGGACAATCAATCAGTATCTAGATTTTTATTTTTTTATAATTTTTTGCCCTTTAAATTTAGTGCATTTATTAAAAAATTGCAGGTGGTCATGTACTGAATAATTTAAGATTCTTAGTAATTACCTAAGGAATATTTGGCATGATTAATATTCGCCCCAATAAATAGTTAATAGTTGTTTCCATTCTTATTATTAAAAGTGTATAAGAAATCTTTTTTTTTTGATACTAAGCCATTAACCAAAATAATATGAGACATTTCTAAAGGATGATTTTTTAAAAAGCTCTCTCAGTATAATCATTTGGTATCTAGAACCTATATATCTAATAACGTTAATTATTTCCTCAATGATTTCTCAATATGAAGATTTGAATTCAACACCTCTAATTAATAGTGAAAGAATCTCATTCAGCTCACCATATTCCTCGATGATATTTTCCATTTGTAACCAATAAATTTAAAGTTTGATTGCAGGGGTCAGAAAAAGAAACTCCATTTCATTCTCCTTAAAGTATATGTTAATATTTTAGATTAGAAGGTCATGACCTAGTAGATCATCATGACAAATATTTTTCGGCCGGTCGACAACCATACTTGTGCGGATTCATGTACTATCTAATATAATATAAAGTCCACAAAAAGAGTGCATAAAATTAATGTGACAAAGTACATAGTGGACCTGGTATCCTTTTTTAGTATAAGATGTAATATAATGTAGGCCATTCAAGAATCTTAAACTAAAAAAATTTCTGATATTAATTCAACGAATTTTTCTGTTCAACTATAAAATTAGTCCGTTGTTAATTTATATTATCTTAGTAGCGAAGGACGAATTATCTGTCAATCTATGATCAAAGAAAACTATACATGAATAAATATAGATGAGTAATTAAAGTCGAAACCTAGAGGTACAATTTTCATTATGGTCCAGCTATTACTATTACTTGGCACAGCTCAAATAAGCAAGAAGGAC
Organism: Solanum appendiculatum; assembly: GCA_018342035.1. Taxonomy (NCBI): domain Eukaryota; kingdom Viridiplantae; phylum Streptophyta; class Magnoliopsida; order Solanales; family Solanaceae; genus Solanum; species Solanum appendiculatum. The sequence continues at coordinate 166,202 of JAGDQO010001314.1, forward strand.
CCCCAGCCTAATTATTATTTTCTTACTAATATTTATATCTTGTGTAAGTAACTAAGGAAGTGCCAAGTTGTTTATAAATTACAAATAAACAATTTAATTTAGTTGCCAAACGAGACCTTTTTTGGCATAACAAAATTAATTCCCATGCCATTACAGCTCAATGATATATTAATTTTTTGATTATCTAATCAACACTTTAATCCAACTTTTGATTATCATTTTCATTTTTAATTACTTCGTTAGTTTGCTAAAATGTACTAGTGTCATTATTTTTCAAAATAAAATAATGCAAATATGCAATGTCTAAGATATTGAAGAGAACTTTATGCTTTTTTTAGGGGGAAATAGCATCATTATGTTAGTATAAACTTTTATTTAAGCAATAGTTAATCTTGTAGGGTAAAGTAAGAACGACCACCATCGTGGGAATCAAAACTTTACTCAAACGAAAAAGAAATGAAATTCATTGAATATAACTATGATATATATTTAGCTTTTTCTCTTTTGTTTTTTTCTTCTCTATTCTTGATTTATTTTGGCTTAAAATCGACCATATATTCTTATGATTAGATTAGGGAGTAAATGACGGATTAGATTAGCATAAACGGAGGTGGGTGTAATTATTTGGATCGTTTGGTGCTAACAAATTACAAGTGTGTCCCCATGTCCAAATGTACTTAGCTCATATTAATAAAAAGAAACAGAACTTGTTATTTTTATTTTTAACATGATAATCATGACCTTACAGTGTTTGTGTCGGTGGTTGTTACTATAATTTATGTTCTTCACAGATGTACTGTTTTTTTTTAGAGGAAAATGAAGTAAAAATGTTGACTTTTTAGTTGTCCCTCGATTTTGAATGTATCAACGTTAACAATTATTGTTATGTATGTTCATTCTTTAAGGCTAAATATGTGATTTATTCCTTGCTCTTTAAATTTTGATTCATGTTCGTTTGAAATTGAACTTGAGAAATACGTTTAGTCGTTATTGTTGGAGGAAAGTACATTGCAGAAGAAAGCAAAAGAATAAAAGCTTGTCTGAAAGAAAAGCCATGAAACTATATTCAAACCTTATTGGGACAGGACGAGGCGTAAAAGAAAATACTTATTCGCATCAAATGTTAACACATAAGGAATATACTACATCATTTCAAGTCACTAAATTGTGTCTTTGCATTCATCTCCGTAGCGTAAGTCAAGCCAGCACTGAAAATAATTAATGAAAGGAGAGACTTGTGTGAACCAATTGTGCTACAAGAATCAGATGTCCAGAAAGAAACAAACACTAAGAGCTCTCGTACTGTTTAGGCATTTATAGCACTTTTTAAAGTCCAAAATGCATCAGTCAACCACGTGACTGAACCCACTAGAACACCAATTACTACTAATTTCACAATCACCGCTGATTTTTTTGACATTCAAAGTCAAATAAAACTGACCCACCTAAGTCAATGTCAATGCTCATCAACAACCATATTTGTGGGTCTTCATACACATAAACAATTAATTTCATGCAGAGAAAGGAACAAAATTGAAGGAAACGAAGCATTCCTTGTAGAGAATGAAAACACATTGTTAATACAACTTGGTAAAGAAAAGAAAACAACAAGATTCTCTTTTCATACAATTTCTCTCAACTAGGTGGGTAGGCGGACGGGGGTGGAGAAGACAAAAGGCAAAGGGATAACTTGATCTTGAAATCAACACGGCAGGTTATAACAGAATGGGAATAATAAGAAATCAGTTTCGTTCTTGAACCAAATATCTTCATTGGGCTACATAGCCACACATTTACAGTTATAAATGTTTTAATTGGGAGAAACCGAACATGATACTACAACAACCATACAACTTCACGACGCTAAGGGCAGCTCACTCGCTGGAAGTTGATGAATAGATTAGGCTGCATACCTCACCCAGACTCCTTGCGTAAGGGATTTAATGTAATAAACTGTCAGTCAAGTAATTAGCGAAGCAATTAGAATATCATCTTCTCAGCCTAACATTGTGTAAGGTAAAGGTGATTTTTGGATGATCGAATGTTGTACATGCCACTGAAGAATCCTGAGCACACTTGTTTGGCATTACCTTGTCAAATATTCCTGCATTTAATATAAGATGAAAAATACTCAGATGACACCTCTGGTCAATTCTCATGACAGAAAACAAAGCCACAGCAGCCCATGACCCCTTTCTTCCTTTTCATGGAGGAGAATATGAAATTAGGAAAAAAGAGACCTGACCCTAACACGGAGAGAATTGAATTCCATTCTAATGCCGCTTACTAGTAGTTACTACTGTGCTACACCAGCAAGATGTACTTCTAATGAAATTGGATAGCGAGGTTGAGAACATCCCCTAATGATTTGCATATCAGAAGAATCCAACTAATAAAACAATGAATATTCTTTAGAAAAGTTACCCATGAAATCATTCAATAAAAATAGCACGACCTTGATGGTCTAACAAGATAATACTTAAAGTGAATAAAACTCGACAAATATTTCAAGTCAAAAAAAATTGTACATCTTTAGCACAAAATAGAATTTCCCATAGAGAACATCATTCACTAAAGTATAAGGACATAAAATAACCCAACAAGACAAGGTACCTTGAGGAACACACCACAGTAAAGTCTTACAGCATACAAAGACTCAATTGGCTCTTTGATAGCTTCCTGACTGATAGTTTAGAATTCAGACAAGACAAAATCATATGAAAACTCACCTCCTTTCAGCAAGAAAATGTTTGATAAAGATACACAAATCAATGCTTATAGAGACCAAGCAGTGATTTCTCTCGCTCTTCAACTCTCTTCCTTGCAGCCTCCCTGGCTTTGCGTGCTGCTGCTTCCTCCTCAGTGACAGCTTTTGGCTTCTCATTCTCCCTTTTCCTTTTGTTAACCATTAGTGAAGAAGGTTTACCTTTAGCAGATCTCATGGGGTTTGGAGGGGTTGAAACAACCCGTCCTGGTGGAGGACCACTTTGATGAGATTCTGTGCTTTTATTTTCTGAAGATCCAGCACCCATTGTTGATACAGGTGCTTTCGTTAAAGGCTTCTTTGAAATGGACGTTGAAGAAACTTGAGTTGCAGCAAGTGCCTCTTCCTGTGTTACCCACCTGCCTGTCACATTTCACTCAATTAAACAAGCTGCCAGAAAAAAAGTGTGGGGTAACTTATTGGATCTCTGGGAAAGCAAATTTACCTAAAACATCTGTATAATAGAAGCCAGAGTTAGGATCATAGGAACATCCATTACTTTGATTGTAATAGTAGCCGGATGAGCTGTCATACTCCCATTCTGTTATTACAAACACAAATTTAGGTCACACAATTATCAAGACAACATTAAGAAGGCCACCATTTTGACTCAACCTTGAAGTGATGAAAATAGCCTAAATGTGGAAGAGAAAGGAACTCTTAGGCGACATAAACTTTTTGTGTTAATTGTCAATACAGTTAGAATACATCCTAGCAATATTAATTTCCTTTTTCACTTCACCACCCTTTGAATCCCCTAACATAGAAGAGAACTTTGCCACTAAAGTAAAATGAGTAAATTCTTTAGGACAAGAGATTTACACCCCCTTTAAAATTTATCATCAGGGAAACAGAACAGTAGCATTAGCAAAAATGGAGAAAGTCATGATGCTTCATTGCTTTGTTCATATTGTGACTTAATGACCTGATAGAGTGGTTCCCATAAAACAAGAGAATTAGTTAACTTTGCCTATTAATCAAGGTATCCTGTAGACACCATAAATTGCAACATTGCTTTAACCAAGGTGATCACAAAGGAATTGCAAAGAACGAGCAGTAGATACAAAACCAAAAACCAAACAAGAAGAATGAAAAACTAATAGTAGAGATTATTTCTTTGTATACAACAACATCCCTAGTATAATCCCACAAGTGGGGCCTAGGGAGAGTAGAGTGTAAGCAGACCTTACCCCTACCTTGTGAGGGTAGGGAGGTTGTTTCCGATAGACCCTCCACTCAAGAAGAGATGAAAAGGAAGCAGTAATAACAAGAAGATAATAAGATAAACGAAATGGAAGAAACAAACATGTAGTTTTCTTTGTATATGAAAGTTAAAAGACTTATTTAACCTAAAATATCTGCAATCCAGATGATTAAGTGGGAGAACTGAAATATTGTCAAATGATAGTTTAACTCATACTCAATTTAACTAAGTAAAAGTTTTTATCTAAAAATTGACAAATGAATACAAACTATGAACTCACATGAGATATCTCTAGTTTATAACCAACTCCTTTTGTTCGGAAAAGTATCTCTACTTGAAATAAATTGAAAGACAATGTTTCTAATTCAGAGTCAACACAATTATAACCAAATAGTAAAAGGTATAATGTCATAGGACAGCAGAGAAATTGAACACCTTCTGATACAGCAGATCCCTTGGTAGTCGCTTGACCATTATCATGGGTAGCCAAGGCCTGTATATTGGTACTTCTGGCCTCTTTTACTCGAGCCATGTCCTTATCATAGCTGCGTTGAGCTTTCTGGTCAATAAAAGAAAGACATAACTAAGCAATAGCATTTTTGTTCATTCACAATCTCCTCTCAGTTCATCCATTTCTGCTTTAAACTATAAAACAAGTCAAAAAGACAAATTGGATGAATTTATGTAAAAAAAAAATTAAAAAAAAAAAAGAATTACTAATTCTATTCGTGGAAGTTAAAGAGAACCTATGCAATAAGATCATGTCAATTAATACAGAAGCAAATGAAAGATAAAGCTGCATTTCTAAGGAGGAGAGGAAATGCATCTTTTCTAAAAGGAGGTCATGTAAATGTCCGTAGCTATGTACTTAACAGTCTACAGGTTGTGAGTGACAGATACTGTGCTACTTGCTTACCCAAGTTAAGAGATATCTTTTCTTTTTAATCAGGATATCCATTCTGTCAAGTATTCCACTTTGAGATATCTTAGGATAAATTAAGTTGGTACCATTGAGCAGCTACATAACCTGCTAATTAGACAATTAAAGAAGAATATCCCTGCAGAGACATTTTCTCTTGTAAATGAAATTACACTAATCTCCCTAGCTGCTGAGCAGACCACACCTAATGGAGAAGGAATTGAAGAAGATTAACTAAATAACTTTTTAAAACAGATAACTTTTTAATAAGGTAAGTATTTTAGAACATATATGTAATTACAGAAAGAAACATCAACTGATTTACACACATATATTGTAAAAACATTTACATATCCTTCATAACCGTTTTATCTTCTTATGGATGCTAAATACTAACATCAAAATTTAAACCACGGATACTGTCGTTTGTCATGAGAATTCTGAAATACCTTGTCATAAATGTGTAAACTTATATATGAACATAAATACCAATATAATAGCACTTACTACTTCAATTTGCTCCAGAGCACGGGCTGCTTCTTTTAACTCTTTATCTTTTGTAGCTTTCTCTTGTCGCATTGTGTTAAGCCTATTGCCCACATTTTCCTTGTGGCGCGTACCAAGTTCATGGTTCCTAATGCTCGTAGGATTGTTCGATATGAAGATTTTGCAAAAATCACACCATTTATTTCCTTGGCTAACCCAAAACTGTACAATGAGAAAAATATGAAACAGACATATTTATAAAATTGTAAGTTCATCACAAGAAAGTATACATCAGCATAATAATCTTGGGTTCTGTAATCTAACATCGGAGGAAAAGGAAGAAGAAATCTAAATACAGAAAAGTAACGGGTTAAGGAAACAAGAAATATGCAAAATACTCTGACAGAAGGCTGGACATTCTAATACAGTAATAAAAAGGTAGAGCAGAACTAAATCAGAAACAAAAGCAAACCCAACTAAAAGATAATTGAAGAAACAAAAAACTTTGTAATGGATGGAATGAAATTGTTCTAGGTATTTAACTTCCAAATGTTCATAGCTAAATATGAATACCAGAAACTACACAAACAGCTAGTTTCTAACCCCCCCCCCCCCAACCACACACACACAAAAAAAAAAAAAACATGAATATTGCATTCGATTTCAACAACACAAGAAACTTGAAAGATCATGAACCTGCAATGTAATCTGAACACTCTTACCCTATCACCAAACATACTTATCCAGCACAACTCAAAGAACCAGTGAAATGGAAAACAACTTAGAAAAAAAATAAAAAATTGAAGAGTAAAAATCTAGACAATAGAGATGATATGAGATATGTGGGCGGATAGATACATCGACACATTACACTAAACAAATGTACAATTAAATAAGCATGAAGAAGGAAGCAATATAAGCAACCCCTAAGAAAGATAACCATCAGTGATAAAACTTCAAATTGAAATCATAAACTCTGCACCAATTCAACAGTGATCTATGTTCTTTGAAAGAGGGTTTCACATTATTTGATCTGTTGCTCAACTAAAGGTGCATGACAAACTCAATAGTCAATAGTGGTTCCACTTCCTCAACCATTTCTTGAATGTTCTTTAACATAATTTCTACTGTATAAGTCATATCTAAACCAACTCATATTTCAAAGCTTACCAACTCACAAATTTGAATCATTTTACCAAAATGAGCCCATCTCACAAGTGATCAAAAATTGACACAGTTGATCATGAATCACGAGTACACAAAAGAAACCACAAATAACCCATTCCTAACATCTAGTTAGAATTAGCAGGCATTCGCAAGTAGAAATAAGAGGGAAAAAACCATTTTGAAGTTGCAAGTTAAAAAAATGAAAGATTAGCAGAGCCATACCTCAGTCATGTCTGCAACAGATATACGAATGGATTGAATGAAAGGAGAAGACGGTGATTCCCAAGCTCAAATTTGTTTCCTATTCAAAATCAACGGCCTTTTCTTCTGAACCCTAATTTTGAATCAAAGAAGTAGAATTAAATTGAGGAACAAAAAATAAAATAAAGAGGAACTCGGGTTCGGGTTCGGGTTCGGGCTCGGGCCCGCCCGATCCGCTTTGAGATATTTGTTTGTTTAGTGCTTAAAAAAAGAGATATTCTGTGTTTAGTGCTTAGTAATCTCCCGATCATAACAAGTGATTTAACAAAATCTATCTTAATATAAGTACCGGTTGTAAAAAGTGAATTAAAGATTTGAGATACGAGACTCAACAATCGTCTGCTCCAATCTAATAGATATTTCTGAAAAATCATTTTAAGATATACGAATATATAATTGTCCTTTATAATATATATGTATTATATGTATACATAATTTTTTTCAAGATTAACCGGAATACATGCAGGAATACATGCACCTATTATAAGTTAGGTCCGACCATAATGACTGCTTCCACAAAATACACGAATAAAGTTACTTTGTCGAAAAATTATGTGACGTACACAAAATATTAGTTATTGTGAACGTTATAGTTAAACAAATGGGTGAAGCCATTGTACTCTTTTAGTTTTTTTCTTTGTAAGTTTTTTTTTAATTCTTGATGAATTTCTTTTTCTGCATATCTGTAATCACTATTGGGTTTAAATTTTCCATTACACTAACACTACGGGCTTATTTGCAACATTTGCGAAACTACATGGACTTATTTGCTCTTCTGCTGTTAATTCTTCCACCCCCACCCCCACCCCCACTTCGTCGTCAAATATGAATTGCCTTGATTGACATCGCCGGCGGTGGCTGCAAACCCTGTTGGTCGTCTCCGGCAAAGTCGACCTTCAACCTCTTTCTCGGCAACAATGGATCAATCTTTTCTGCTGATGCTAACAAATCTTCTTCACCTCCACAACCACCTTGACCCCACCACCTCTCTTCTCTCCGATTCCACATCATCCTACTCTTCCTCAGTCGCTTCACCCACCTCCCCTACTTCCCTCCTCACCTCCACCTCCGCCGCACCTCTCCTCTTCTTCACCATCGCATCCGTTCTCTCCTACCTCGCTACCCACCCACACAAGAAAAAACCCAAAACTTCCACTTCTTCACCTAACAACAACCCCTCTTCACCATTGCCGGCAGCCGCCGAATTCTCCGTCTCCGCTTTTCGTGCCCTCTCCACTGAACATATATGGGCTATGGAAGCTCCTCTCCGTGACGCTCAGTGGCGTTCTCTTTACGGACTATCGTATCCCGTTTTCACCACCGTTGTTGATAAGCTGAAACCCTACATTACCCAATCCCAACTCTCTCTACCATCTGATTACGCTGTTGCTATGGTACTTTCTAGGCTGTTCCATGGTTTTTCTGCTAAAACCCTAGCTACCCGTTATGGTCTTGAACCTTACCTGATCTCGAAAATCACTAACATGGTCACCCGCCTCTTGGCTACTAAGCTTTACCCGGAGTTTATCAAGATTCCGGTGAGTCGACGTCGTCTTGTGGAGACCACTCAAGGGTTTCAAGAACTGACTTCACTCCCCAATATATGTGGAGCTATTGATGGAACGGCCGTGAGGTTGCAGCATCTTCCGTCGGAAACTGTTAACTCGTCTATGTACTACAGCCGGTATGGGTTCCCATCCATATTGCTTCAGGTTGTTGCTGATCACAAGAAGATCTTTTGGGATGTTTGTGTGAAAGCCCCAGGTGGATTTGATGATGCTACGCATTTTAGAGATAGTCTGTTGTATAATAGGTTGATTTCTGGTGATATTGTTTGGGACAAAGGGGTTAATGTTAGAGGACAACATGTGAGGCCATACATTGTAGGGGACTGGTGTTTTCCGTTGTTGTCGTTTTTGCTCACTCCATTTTCTGGGAATAGGACTGGCTCGCCTGCTGAGAATGCCTATGATGAGGCCTTGTTAAAGGGGAGGAAGATGGTTGAGGAAGCTATAGGTTTGTTGAAAGGAAGGTGGACAATTCTTCAGAATTTGAATGTGGGATTAAGTCATGCACCCCAAACTATTGTTGCTTGTTGTGTATTGCACAACTTGTGTCAGATTGCTAGGGAGCCAGAGCCAGAACTTTGGAGGGAGCCAGAAGAGAATGGTTCCCCTCCAAGGGTGTTAGAGAATGAGAAGTCTTTCTATTATTATGGTGGAAGCGCGAGGCAGGCCTTGGCTGATGATCTATACCAACGGCTCTCTTCAAGATGAGTGAAGTTTCCCGAAGGATGCATGCTTTGATGTAAGGATAATTTTACTTGTTAATTCTAGCTTTTGGTTCATGGTAGCTGATATTGCTCTTTGACAAGGAGTAGCAATGTACTGAATATTGCCTGTAGTCTAGTTGGTAACCTTAAAAGTACCTCAACATTCACAATAGATTGCTTCCAGTGTGGAATAATTCTGCTGCTTTCTAACTCTGCCATCTGAAAGAAATAGAAAGATTTACTTGTCTCTGATTGATGCACACTTATGCATTTGCTGCTTGGCCTATATTATCTGCCTATCATGATCTTTTAGCTATCTATATTTTTATATTTGCCTGACCTTATTTAGAAGGCAGCATCCTGAGTCGTCGATCATACATAGGATTGAGAGATAAAATCATACATTGATTCTTCATTTTACGAAATCTGGAGGAGTTTTCTTCTTCTTTTTCCCCCTTTTTAAGTGATAATGAGACAATTGCCCCCAAAGAAGCCCACACATCAGTCATCCTTAAAATCTTTAAATGGATGAGAAGCTGCGCTTAGGCAAAGTCCACACAGTAATTGAGCTTTTATGTTGTTTTGGCACCCAATAGTTGTAGATAATTCCATGGTTCAATGATATTGATTTGCAACATTTGCGGCGAATGTGCTTTTCTTGTTTGTATGATCCAATATGTTCAGCGGAAGCCATTTCTTTTCCCAATATGCCATTATGACTTCGATTCTTTTTGCTTGATTTCTCCAACTTTTGGAAGATCAAAAGCTCATGGTAAGGGGAACAGAAAAAGAAAGGAAGCCTTCTATTTTGTTTTGAAATTATGTTGAGTGGCAAAATCGAAAGCTTGATGTTAGTGCAATTTTATATTCGTCACAACTTGATGTTAATGCAATTTTAAACTCCTCACCCAAGTAAAAATAAAGATGTCATTTTTTTCATTTTTTCTGCAATCTGTCAAAATGGGAAAAAATTGTATAGTACATTCGAACTTTATGCTAGTATGCTTCAGATTTAGATAAAAACGTGACACTGAGTATTTTTTGTGTGAAATCACAGCTAAAATACTCATTTGCGACTGCTCATTTTTAGTACACGATATTTTGCTGTAATTTCCCTTCCCCACTCTGTATACTTCGAAGTCTACTTAACTTGTAAGTTTATTTGCTTTCCAAAACTTTGTTTAAAAAGATGCTACAGTGACGAAGATTAATAAGAATGACGAAAAGGAAACCCATGCCCATTACATTTGTATTATATGTTTGGTTCGTAAACCCAGACAAAAGGCATCTGAATTAAGAAACTGATTATTGTTTTTCGAAATCAACCTAAAAAGTCTAAACATTATGGGAAATCATTGCATGTCGCAACATATTTTTGTAAGTTTCCAAGGAAATGATCTCACACTACAAATTATAATTTGAATAGAATAGAATGATCCTACAAAGATCTCATATCTTATATATTACCATCTCCTGGGGAAAAACACAATATAACCAAACCAACATTTGCAATGGATCATAAAACTGATCTCCACTTTGCACCATTTTATCCATAAAAGTGAAATATTTATTCAGCTTTTCATTTTCCTTGGAAGAGGGTTTTTGGGAGGGGGAGGAGGTTTAACAAAGGACTTGTTACAAGTAGGGAAAACTATCGGTTCCATATAAAACAGAGTTGAACGGCCAATTTCATCAGTTGTGTTGCCCTGGAAGTAGAAGCCTAGCAATAAATAGAGCTTCGTTAAAGCAAATAATTAACCCCAACTAGATTTTCCAAAGAACAGGTGCTCTGCTTTAGTGGCCATGAACATGATCTCAAAGGATGTATGCCCCATCCAAGTAGCTTCAGAGCTTCCTGAAGTTGGGATGAAGAAGTGAAGAACAGAAGAGGCCGCATTGTTTGATAAGATAATCTATGACCAGCTGTATAAGCAAGGAAAGATCATTTATATAGTAGTGTTAGTTCTTATTTCAGGCAATTAAACTCAGATTCAACTGAGAACTTTAGTTCTTATTTCAGGCAATTAAACTCGCAGATTCAACTGAAAACTTCAGATACTGTGGATACCTATTTTGCACTCTATGAAGCAATCAGGTACAGCCTTGCCACACCACTGTGAAAATGCAACTGATGTCTGATCTAGCTTGTACTAAAATGCTCAGCTTCACAAGCTTGACACTGAGCACCAACATTAGGGACATCATACTCCAGTAGCAATACTCACTAGCTTATATAAGAAACTTCATGACCAATGACCACAGAAATTCAAAGGATACCCATTTTACATTATGACCAAAACTTCAAGTATCGTCATCTTCATCATGCATGAAGCAAATGAAAAATGGCGTATGCACATGGCTAGTGTTCCAAGCCTTTAACATGTGCCAATCCGATTAAAGTATCCATGTCCTTAACCATCCCACAAATATGTATCAATAACCTACCTAGTGTAATACCACAAGTAGGGTTTGGGGAGGGTGGTATGTATGCATACCTTACCCCTAACCTTTGTGGGTACGGAGGCTGTTTCCAATAGACCCTCAGCTCAAAAGAAATGTTTCCGAAGCAAAGATTGGAAGAAAAATATGACAAAAATCTATTGAAAAAAAGGATGTGTAATGAGTTAATGACTAAGGCAAAGCTAATAAATGATATAATTATTCAAAGACCTACAATCAATAGATTTAGCAACTCCCTAAGTTATTACCGCTTGCTGAATAACCCGGTAAACCCAATTTTGCAAGTTGTGACCCATGGTTGTACCAGCGTCCCAGACACAGTTTCAATACCACATACCCAGTTTCATTCTATAATTAAAACAAGAAAAGGCTAAGAAAGTTCCCAAATTCATTACGAAAAATATTGAGCATGATACATGACAACTTTATCAGCAAAACCATCCCGCCATGGACCAATAAAAATGTTCTGATCATTTAGAATGCCTAAGTCAGAAGACAATAAATCCAATAAGCTTAATTTACTAACTAAAAAATCTTTCCCTTAGAACTGCCCCATATAAATTTTGCAAAATCATCAACCTAAGTTACCACAATATAAAAATAAAGAAAGAAGCCCAGGAAGAGTTTCCTAACCTTGAACAAATTTAACTTTCTGCAATAAGTATCTGATGCTCCATCAGCACAATTAGATACGATAAATTGCATTATATAATGCTCAAGACTATGTTATCAAAAAAAATAATGCTCAAGACTAACAACAGTACATCTGTGAAGAAAATGCCTCTCGCTCAGTAAATGCTCCTATAGAAAATTCCAATATGTAAGTGAATTTTGGGATGCATGCATAACGTTCAAGCTGGTATGGGAAGCCAATTCTTATTATTTAGCTAGTGCAATGTTGGTAAAAAATAATTTGGGTTGTTCCAACTTTACCGGATGTGCCCAATGACAATGCACAATAACTTGCAGGTTTTGAGACCATCTAGGTTGCCAGTTGTGCATTTATTTTTCTTTTTTTTTTGATAATCGAGAAATCCGCCTGTGACCCGCCCTTTGGACCAATCACAGCCTTCTAAACTCGGTGGATAATGGGCCCGCCCCTCTATCCTTCTCCACTTAAATACCAGGCTTCGCTTTGCATGGTGTGGGGCTTGAACCTGCGACCTAAGCCACAAATCCTCCACCTTTTGCCACTCGAGCTAGGCCTTGGGGGCTTGCCAGTTGTGCATTTATGATAATTCTTCCGTTTTGTTTAACCATAACTTCAAGAGGTTCAAAATCTATATATATACATACAAATTTAAAAAATACCTTATATATACCGTGTATTTTTTTTTTGCTGAGAGGGTCGGGTTCAAGTAAACCCCTACCCTTTAGATTTATGTTGCAACTTGGGGGCATTTATGAAACTCAATACTAAATTATTCTGCTTGGGACTATGTATTAATGGCTCTCTAGCTTCTCTTTAGTGTAAAAATTATCAACTTGTCGTTATAACTTAAAAGGAGATCGAAGAGACTTTTTGGTCGACTTAGTTTTCAAACTTTTTGCGGTTGAGCATACCTTATCCTAAAGCTGATATACCTACTTCTTCAATAATAGACTCTCATCTTCGAATATGGAAGATGCAATAGCAGAAGCATTTTAGAGGACTATTTAATGACATACCCTTGATGTAGTATCCATATAATGTGGAGTCCACACAAACTAACCGTAAATAATGGATATTGAGCTTGTTAAGTCCCACATTGTGGAATGAGGGAATTATGGACTACTTATATGCCCCACATAAGCTAAATTTTGGGGTAGAGTTAGGCCCAAAATTCATTTCTTTAAATGGTATCAGAATCAAACTCATCCCAATTTATGATTTACTGATGGTGGGCCCCCATATTAAATAGTCCACATACTAGATGTTCGAACCTGGGCGTGAGGCTGGGTGTTAAGTCCCACGTCGGAGCGATGAGGGAATTATGGACTCCTTATACACACTTGAGCAATTCTACCCTCATAAGCTAGCTAGTGGGTTGAGTTGGGCCCAAAATTCATTTCTTTACACAAACAAACTTGTAGGCAAGCACACAATGACAAACATCAAATTTGACATATTAAATGCACCCATAAAAGCAGAATAGACATTTCTAATTCATTGAAATCCTGTCCAATAAAACAGTAGAATTATAAATCTCCACAATAAATGCAGAATTAGCAAACTAGATGGTCTCAAAACATGCAAGTGGTTGTCGTTGCCATTAGGGACATCCGGTAAAGTTGGAACAACTCAAATTGTTTTAACAAACATTGCACCAGCTAGATAATAAGAGTTCACATACCAGCTTGAACCTTATGCATGCTTCTCAAAATTCACTTCCAGCTACTGCCATTGGAGATAGAGACATCGAGTGTCCTGTAGTGGTAAGTGGTGATACGAGCAGCATAGCTCCAAGACCAATCTCATTAGGAGGAATGTATTTGTTCCTTGCATAAATTAGAATATTTTCATCATCGGCAGAGAGATTTTCAAAGTCTGGCTCCCAGTAGACTAGAATGAAGTTGCCTCTGGAGTCTTTCAACAGGTGACAAAATGTGTTCTCTACGCTCTGATCTCTTTCTTCTTGGGACACTCAGGATTCCAGAGAGGATCTTTGTCTGCTTTCTCCTAACAAAAGGTGAATGTTAGTGCACATAAAACAATAAGGTATTAATACAATACATCTTTTTACTTTGTGGTAAAGCTTTTATTATTTGTATGGTTAAAGTATAGTTGGACTGATCAGTTCATATCTTTATCGATATCCAAATCACCTGTAATTCGATGTCAGTTCTTTGTGTAAAGGAAAGTAAGTTTTTGAAGCTTAGGGGAGACACTATATTTAATGATCAATGAGCAAGAAAGAAACCCAATATTTTGTCTATAGAGTATTATATAGTGATTGATTCCCTATGGCTTTTTTTGGTAAAACACTGAATGTGATTTGACAAGCACATCGCAATAATCGGGAAATGAAAAGAATTTCCTGCATAAAAATAAATCCGAGTGTTGTGAATCTTGATACATGCTTATCAAGTTGACTTAGAGCTCTTTTTTGTGGGGGTGGGGAGTGAGCAAATTTATCCATTTTTAATCAATAGAATAAGAATAGTTCTTAATTGGAAGCAATAATAATATTGGGTGAACTGTTTCTGCCTTTTCTTTTGAATCAGAAGACTATGCACTGCGGGATTACTTTTTGGGCAGGTGCATCTACAATGTTTGGTTTTCTAATTTCATCCATCTCATAATTTTGCAAGTTGTGAAATCACCCATCATAGTACCAACGTCCCAGACACAATTTCAATACAACAACATACCCAGTTGCAATCTATAATTAAAACAAGAAAAGGCTAAGAAAGTAACAAAATTCATTATAAAAATATTGAGCATGATTGATACATGACAAACTTATCAGCAAACCATCCCGCCACGGACCAATAAAAATGTTCTGAGCATTTAGAATGCCGAAGTCAGAAGACAATAAATCCAATAAGCTTAATTTACTGACTACATAATCTTTCAATTGGAACTGCCCCATATAAATTTTGCAGAATCATCACCCTAAGTTACTGCAATATAAAAATAAAGAAAGAAACTCAGGAAGAGTTTCCTAACCTTGAATAAAATTT
Source organism: Solanum appendiculatum (assembly GCA_018342035.1). Lineage (NCBI taxonomy): Eukaryota > Viridiplantae > Streptophyta > Magnoliopsida > Solanales > Solanaceae > Solanum > Solanum appendiculatum. Next base: position 181,398 of record JAGDQO010001314.1, read on the forward strand.
AACTTTCTGCAATAAGTATCTGATGCTCCATCAGCACAAGTAGATACGACAACTTGCATTATATTTATGCTCAAGACTATCAGCAGTACATCTGTGAAGAAAATGCCTCTCGCTCAGTGATTGTTCCTATAGAAAATTTCAATATGTAAGTGAATTTTGAGATGCATGCATAACGTTCAAGCTAGTATGTGAAGTCAACTCTTATTATCTAGCTAGTGCAATGTTGGTTAAAAACAATTTGGGCTGTTCCAACTTTGCTTGATGTCTCCAATGGCAACACACAGCAACTTGCGTGTTTTGAGACCATCTAATTTGCCAGTTGTGCATTTATTTATAACTCATCTGTTTTATTTAACCATACTTTCTGTAATCTACATATTTAGCCATAAAGAATGAACATACATTACGAAAGACAACTAAAAAGTCAACATTTTTCCCTCATTTTCCTCCCCCAAAAAAAACAGTACATCTGTGAAGAGCATAAATTATAGTAACAACTACTTTCTTTTTCAAATCTAACCTTCCTCCGTCCCATATTAATTGTCCACTTTTCCCTTTACACAGCCCTAAAGAAATCATAAATAAGATGTGTAGTTTTACTATTTTACCCTTTATCCACTCCTTTGAAAAAATAACTTCATGGAACTTATAAACTCGTTTATGCTTTCAAAAAATATCAATTGTAGGGGTAAAATGGAACATTTTTAATTAATTTTACCTTGGTTTTGTAAATTGACAAGTAATTAGGGACAACTATTTATAGTAAGGTGGACCACTAATATGGGGCGGAGGGAGTAATTTGAAGAGATATAAAGGTTAGCTTAGTCAAATAACCCTTATTATTAATGTTATTGAATGGTTTTTTTTACTGTTTGTGCCAAAAGCTTTTATTACATTTAAATAGGAATAAGGAAAGCTAATCCGGAAGACAACAAGCAGGTGTACTTTTTGGTTTTGAAATCTGCAGTTGCAAGTTTTGTGTTAAGCTATCATGTTATGTTCCTTCCATCAAAGTCCATTCTGGTAATTGAGTATATAGTAGAAAATCTTCGCTCCACCATTTTCTTTTTTCTTTTTTGGCATAAAATTATATCTCCCGCCAATACTTCCTTTTTTGGCAAAATAATTAACTTAGTAGATTAAGCATTCTACGTTTCAAACAAAACTAAGAATAAGAAGGTACGACCCTTTTAAGAGTTCCACATGGGATATGGGATGGGTAATTGGTCTCCTTATATGGACTTGGACAATCCTCACCCTATGAACTGGGCTTTGGGGTTGAGTTAGGCCCAAAATCTATTCTTTAACAAACCCAAAAGTGGCCTTTTTCAGTTGTATGATCCTCCGGAGCCTAAGATGCTTATCCAGCCCCATGAATCACTACTATTGTTTCCTTTTTCAGCTATCATCATTTACATTGCTCTGCCACTGTGTAAAAGAACGACAAAGATTTTAACGTTCTCATTTCTTCCCATGTCCTATTTTCCTCTTCTAAGTTGTTATATATTTTACTCTCTTCGCTCCTTTCTACTGTTTTGTTTTTGTATTTCCTGGCCTACTAAGAAGTTTTATGGTAGTTGTTGAGAATATAATTAAATAATAAAAAAAAGTGTGCTCTCTCTAACAGCTTAAGCTTTTAGATGAGATGGTCACACACTTCAACATGGTATCAGAGCCAGGCAGAGGTCCTAGGATCGAATCTCACCGCCACCCATATCAAAAAAAATTTCCACATGCTTGGCTCATGAAAAAAAATCAAGCCCGCACGTGAGGGGGCGTGTTGAGAATATAATTAAATAATAAAAAAAATGTGCTCTCTCTAAAGGCTTAAGCTTTTAGATGAGATGGTCACACACTTCCCATGTCCTATTTTCCACTTCTAAGTTGTAATATATTTTACTCTCTTCGCTCCTTTCTACTGTTTTTGTATTTCCAATTTCCTGGCCTACTAAGAAGTTTTATGTAGTGAATACATTTTTCCAGTTTCTACAATGATTGTTGCTTTTATTAAACTACTTCATATTATTTAAAAGTCTATCAAGTAATATAAAAGTTTTTGAAGAGTTATATTGGGTAAAGTGGCAGATCAAGGATTTTCACTAAGGGGTTCGAAAAATAAAAATGTAGCACTTGAGATTTAAACTTGAAACCTCAAGGTGAATTTTGAACCCCCTCAACCACTTAGTCAACCTCTAATCTCATGTTCAAGGTTTAAAATCTATATATACATACAAAATTTAAAAATAACCTTATATACTGTGTAATTTTTTGTTGAGGGGGTTCGGGTGAACCCCCTCGCTACCCTCTAGATTTATGTTGCCACTTGGTGGCATTTATGAAACTCAATACTAAATTATTCTGACTCTTAATTGCTCCTGGATTATGTATTAATAGCTCTCTAGCTTCTCTTTAGTGTAAATATTATCGACTTATCGTTATAACTTAAAAGGAGATCGAAGAGACTTTAGTCAACTTAGTTCTCAAACTTTTTGTGGCTGAACATACCTTATCCTAAAGGTGATATACCTACGTCTTTAATAATCAGACTCTCATCTCTGAATATGGAAGATGCAATAGCATAAGCATTTTCGAGAACAATTTAACGACATACCCTTGATGTAGTATCCATATAATGTGAACTCCATGCAAACTAACGGTAAATACTGGATATTGGGCTTTTTAAGTCCCACGTCATGGGATGAGAGAATTATGGACTCCTTAAATAGACTTGGACAATCTTCCCCTCATAAGCTAACTTTTGGGTGAGTTAGGCCGAAAATTGATTTTTTTACATGGTATCAGAGTCAAACTCATCCCAACTTATGATTCACCGATGTTGGACCCATATTAAATAATCCACAGACTAGATGTCTAGTCTTGGGAGTGAGGTGGGGTGTTAAGTCCCACATAAGCGCGATGAGGGAATTATGAATTCCTTATACAGACTTGAGCAATCCTACCCTCATAAGCTAGCCTGTGGGGTTGATTTAAGCCCAAAATTCATATATTTACACTAACAAACTTGTAGGCAAGCACACAATGACAGGCATCAGAAATGCACCAAAAAAGCAGAATAGACATATCTAATTCATTGAAATCCCATCCAATAAAATGGCAGAATGATAAATCTCCAAAATAAATACACTATTGGCAAACTATATGGTCTCAAAACACACAAGTTGTTGAGCATTGCTGTTGGGGACATCCAGTAAAGTAAAGTTGGAACAGCTCAAATTGTTTTAACAAACATTGCACTAGCTAGATAGTAAGAGTTGGCTCACATACCAGCTTGAACCTTGTGCATGCATCTCAAAAATTCACTTACAAATTGGAATTGGAATTTCCTACAGGAACATTCACTGAGCAAGAGGCATCATTATCTTCTGCCATTGGAGATTGAGATGTCAAGTGTTCTGTAGCAGTAGGTGGTGATACGAGCAGCATAGCTCCAAGACCAATCTCATTAGGAGGAATGTATTTGTTCCTTGCATAAATTAGAATATTTTCATCATCGGCAGAGATATTTTCAAAGTCTGGTTCCAGTAGATTGTTATGAAGTTGCCTCTGGAGTCTTTCAACAGGTGACAAAATGCGTTTTCTACGCTCTGATCTCTTTCTTCTTGGGACACTGTCAGGATTCCAGAGAGGATCTTTGTATGCTTCTCCAAACAAAAGGTGAATGTTAGTGCACATAAAACAATAAGGTATTAATATAATAGATCTTTTTACTTTGGGGTAAAGCTTTTATTATTTGTATGGTTAAAGTATAGTTGGACTGATCAGTTCATATCTTTATTGAAAATCCAAATAACCTGTAATTTGTTGATGTCAGTTCATTGTGTAAAGGAAAGTAAGTTTTTGAAGCTTAGGGGAGACACTATAATTAATGATCTATGAACAAGAAAGAAACCCAATATTTTCTCTATAGAGTATTATATAGTGATTGACTCCCTGCAGCTTTTTTTGGTAAAACCCTGAATGTGATTTGACAATCACATCGCAATATTCGGGAAACAAAAAGAATTTCCTGCGTAAAAATAAATCCGAGTGTCGTGAATCTTGATACATGCTTAGCAAATTTATCCATTTTTAATCAATAGAATAAGAGAAGTTCTTAATTGGAAGCAACAATAATATTGGGTGAACTGTTTCTTCCTTTTCTTTTGAATCAGAAGACTATGCACCGCAGGATTACTTTTCGGGAAGGTGCATCTACAATGATTTGGTTGTCTAATTTCATCTCTCTCATAATTTTCTTTGAGATCAAGAGTTTTGGGCTACTATCATGCAAAACAGAAGAAAGGAATAGGAAGACATTAGTTTCCACTTTTTATGACCCTTGTGCTTAAGAAAGGATTTGATTCAGAACGTGCATCATATTTGCTGAGAAAAGTTAAGTGCTCTATATATGAGTGAAATTATTTTACCATTTGTTTCTTCCATCTGCATGCAGTTGTCTGAGGATAACCCTGCTGAACCTAAGCTTGATATGTTATTCATTTCCTCTTCAAGACAAGCTGAAGAGCCATCCTGTCCAGAAACCTCTATTCCAACTTCTAGCTTTTTTTCATCACGAGCCGGCTTCATGTCAGAAGGTAACTGATAGCTCTCTATTTCTATGTTTGCATGTCTGGGAGTATAGCCATCTAGTGTCCTCCTAACCCGCCATCTTGATCCACATGCATTGCAGAGCACTGGTTTTTCAGGTGGCCCATTTCTCCAAAGAATGGTTTCTGTTTGAGTTCACAATTAATTAGTGTTTAAACTGGGACAAAATAAGAAAACATTCTTACAGGCAGAAACTTATCTCAGAAACTAAAGCACAATGATCATTGACAATTAAGATTTCCTGTAAAAAGGTATAGAATGCATTTCACGAGAACGGAAGCGTCACGAAACTAGAGTATGTATAGGGGGGAATTTCTTTGGCAAAACAAAAGGAAATATCTCTGTGAAACATGCATAGACTTTTAGAATCGACTGTTTTTGTACTCACATTTTCATCACCATGTTAAGGAACCATACAAAGTAGTTGAACTTTGAGCTTTATGGTGGAAAGATTGAAAAGGATTTGCTTGATACTTCAAGGTACCATGCAGAACAGTTAGCCTCTTGGCAGACTGCATTTATTTGCATGATATTTTAAGGAGGAAAGTTACCATTTAAACCGACAGTGATTAACTTTACAATATTCAACAGGGACTATCTCTTTCTCTAGTGCTCAACGGTAAAATAATCCCCCACCCACCATTCTCCGGTGTGTATTACCATTTGATGGTTTTTTTTTTAATCTTGTCATTTTGTTGTCATTTTCTTGCAACCCTTCTTCAAATACTCCTCTTTAAAGCCAAGGGTCTATAATCTGATTCTCTACCCCACAAAGGTAGGGTAAGGTCTGTGTATATCCTACTCTCCCTATACCCCACTCGTGGGATTACACTTGGTATGTTGTTGTCTATGAGTCAGTACAGGTGCGAATCTAAAGTTTGGATCCTTAATGCTCTAAATTTTAAGATTCAGGGATACAGATCCAAGTATTGATACAGGTAGAGGGATTCGGTTAATAATAATTCAAATATCTAAAAAGAGTTATAAAACCCTAATTATGAGATATTATGTGGAAAACTTCAAGAGAAAATATTGATCAAGAAGAAAACTTACTCTTGACGCCACAATGGAAACATGGCCCCTTTTTACCCATAAAATCTGGTTCTGAATGATTCCAGTTCGAATCAGGTTGAATGTGCCGCTGCTAACCTAATTCGTTTTGCTCTCAAAATCTAAAATGACTGAGTGAGGTGACAGATCACAAGATATATAAACAGATAAGAAATAGGTAGACTACAACTTGTCATTTCTATGGATACAGATGAATCATGATTGAGTTGTCATAAACTTCGATCTATTCTGAACTATTTTGTTTCCTCTTATGACAGCTCATCAACTTTGATTACTGTAATTTCTCAACTATTTATACTATTACTCCAATGAGAGAAGTATTTAATTCTCCATCAAAAGAAAAAGGGGTGGGGATTTAGGGGATGGGTGAAAGCTGGATTTGGTGAATCCTCATTATTTAATGACTTTAGTCTAGTGGTCAAAGCTTGTTAAGCAATGAATCTGAAGGCAAGGGAGTGTTAAATAGTTTCAAGATGACAATTTGAATATATAAGAGTGAGCAAATAAAAGAGTTGCCAAATAACAACGATTTAATGCAGTAATTGCCTGCAATTGTGGAATCAGATTTAGAATTGAAAAATCCAAGGCCCTCAGATTACACTACTGAGAGAAGATCCAGCAAAAGAATGACTACATTCAATTTCTTTGCAATAATGCTTTTTTACATCTGTTTCTCTTACTTACCAATTTTTACATCTGTTTCTCTTACTTACCAATTTTTACATCTGTTTCCCCCTGCACTAGAACTCCAGGAGATAAATTAATCATTACTTACCAATTTGATGCCATAAAGCTTGTGAAGTATGGATGCAGAAACAGCAGCAGCATTTCAATGCCTTCGAGATAAGATAAGCATGTAAATAGTATTATCTCTTTGCAAGAGTTTTTTTGTGTGTTCTGCAAGCAGTGCTACTGGATGTTCATTTGTTGCGTGAGATATTGCCTCAACATCTTTTATTATCTGCACAAAGCGATTATTCATGAAAAACAGAGAATTTTCCTTCATGCCCAATCTAGAGGAAACACTGAACTGAATAACAACACTCAGAAACTAGCTATGATGCACACGGAACAGATGCTCCTGACAATCAACATCGCACTCTAGTAAGATGAGACGTCAACTGGTAGCAAGGGAACAGTTGGTCTACATGTGTTGTTAGAACCATAGGAAGCAAATCAATCAAATGTAACTTCTGGATGAACTTGCAAACAGTCATTTGTGGGGAAATATGAAAACACCCTGTCGCTTCCTGTGAGAAGCCTATTTAACACAAATGCACCACAATTTCTTGAGATTCATAATATGTTAGCAGTATATAGAAAGTGAGAAGACCTGGGGCAGTGCTCTTGGTCTTTTCTGATCTCGTTATGTTCTCGATTATTTTTGTATACCATTATAGTAAAAAAACATTGCACGTCAATGTATGAGAAATATGGATGGAGTGTTTAACTGGTCAAAAGATATATTTAAGCCAGTACTAGTTTATGCAACCGGAGTTTTTAATAAAATGGAAAATGCCTTCTACCTCTAACTGGCAATTCTGGGCTGATAGACTTTGAGCTTCAAGTTCTTTTGATAAAAGTTACAAAACCAGAAAGATCTGGGACTAGTTGCTAGACTTGGATTATTACATTTGGTATTAGAATGGAAAAAGTTAGTCCAGAAGTCTAAGTGATAGCTGATCTGAAGGCACGACACTGTAAATCAAATCCTACTCTCGAAACAGCCATGCCCATCCATTAACAGACTTCATCAATGGTACATACAATGTTCTTGAACAGAAAAGCTCCTTAGGCTGCAAGGAATGAAGATTTCACAATGGAAAACACGTATCAAATTACTGGCAGAAAGAGTTGAATTATAACAGCATTGTTTTGCTTAAGAATTACTTAAATTGCTCTTTCATCTACAATCATGTTTTTGTCTAATGTAGTTTTACTATGTGAACCAAATGTACTAGACATCATACCTGGAGTTTTCACACGTTCTCGAATGAAACTCACTTCCTTCTCATCATCTTGTTTCACCTTTTCAAGTAAGCATCCTACTTAACAAAAATTATTTGTTCATCCTTTTGTGAATGTGTTGCTGGTATATGGAACTGACCTACCACTAAAATATAGCAGATATAATAGAGATAGACAATAGGAACATGAGGCATCACATTAGCAAGGCCAGTAAATCAGCAATGGGAGAAGGCGATGTATCGATGGAATATATGACATAGATGCTGGAAGTTAACACTTAACATGATAATGCCATTTCAGAAGAGGAAATCCCAATTTAGCATGATGATGCCATTTCAGAAGAGGAAAACCCAAAAAAATTGCAGCTAATGTCCATACATTGAAATTTTCAAACATCTGAACCTAAGACTAAATATAATTAAACTTCCTAAAGAAAGTATAAAAATCCTATTTATATGTAAGTTTAATGTGCAGGATATTGACAAAAATTGAGGTATGTACTAAGTCCAAAGATAAACGGAGTTTAAAATCTGACCTTCAAGCAAAGTGGGAATTTAACCCTCTCGAAAGAATGTTGCTCATTGAAGTAAACTAGCTCTCCACATTCACAATGGCATGAGAAACCTAAATGAGGGGGAAACAATTTGTTGCAACCCAGTTTCCAGCTTGCTTGATGCATTCTACCTCATGCATGGGAAAAGTTGGTGTGATTATTTTAAGATGATAAGTACTTTATTGTGGCATGTGACAAAATGCGGTTTTCCCACTATTCGGAAGAAGGCCATCCTTGGCCATTTCAGTAAGTGCATTGAATACTGCATCCATGTTCCCTTCCTTGTAGTTCACCTCAACAATAACTTTTGCTAGCTCACCATCAGCAAGTTTACAGGTTTCCAATGTGCTTTGAATTACTTGATTTAATTCCTCACTCATCCCTTCTTTAAAAAGTTCTTTCATCAGCACAATAATACTTACTGTATGAGGAATAAATCCAAGATTAGCCATTTCTCTGTAAAGATACAAGGCTCTATGCAAATTCCCACCCCTGGAATGACCGTGTATAAGTAGGTTATAAGCTACTTCACTCGGCTTCTTGTGTTTTTGCAGCATCAACTCAAAAACTTGGTCAGCTTCATTCAACAAACCTTTCATGCAGAATCCTTTAATAAGACCTACCGCACTCTTAAATTCAAGATCTTTGCAACTTTCTATTAGCATGTCATAAGTGACACTATTTGGCACTGATTGCTCATACAACAACTTGAACAGAAGCCGCTTTGCTTCCCTAGTGCGAGCTTGTTTGTTCAGCCCATTGATTAGGACATTGTAAGTGACGACATCAGGAAGGAAACCCTTATAGATCATTTTGTTATGCAGGTGAAAAGCACCTTTAATATCCCCATTTGCACAGTATGCACCAATAAGTGTAGTATATGTAAACTTATCTGGTTGCAGACCTACTCTCAACATCTCTTGGAAAAGTTCACAAGCTTCAGTCAGTCTTTGCTGCTCACAAAGACCTTGAATTAGGGATGAATAAGTAATAACATCAGGTAAAACCCCTTTTTCAACCATCTGCTGCTTAACACAGAATGCTCTTTCCAATCCACGGTTTCTACAGAACCCAGATATTATTGTACTATAAGTTACAACATCTGGGACCAGCCTTCTCTGTTCCATCTCTTGAGTCACACGTAAAGCATCTTCCATCCTGCCTTCTGCACAATGCCCATTAATTAACGCATTGTAAGTTACAATTGAAGGGGAAAAGCCATTTGAAATCATTTCATTCAAAAGCTTATAAGCCTCATTCATAAGACCCTGCTGAGAAAAACCAACAATCAATGTTGTGTAAGTTCTATCGTTGGGATATAATCCCCTAGCATGCAGTTGATCAAAGAATTCCATTGCGCGGTGCAAATTCCCAGTCTTGCACATGCTATTAATCAAAGAAGTATAAGTCACAACATCTGGAGACAGCCCATTCCGTAACATTTCCGAGTGCAAAACAAGAGCTTGGTGAAAATTACCCTCTCTACAATAGCCATTTACCAGTGTGTTATAGGTTACTTCATCAGGCATCAATCCCTTTCCCCTCATCTCTTCCAAAATCTCACTCGTCTCTTTCATCCTTCCTTCTCGACACAACCCATTAATAATAGCATTATATGTGACCACACTTGGTTCCAAGTTCCTCACTTGCATTAGCTTCAACAATTCGACTGCCTCATCAACCTTACCTATCTTACAATAACCACCTATTAGGGTGTTATAGGTTACAACATTTCGCAAGCAGCCAGTTTTTTCCATTTCATTGAAAACAACCAAACCCTTTTGCAGATCCCCTTTTGCACAAAGCCCTCGGATCATAATATTATAAGTATACACATTAGGTGAAACCCCAGATTTAACCATATCATCATAAAACTTTTGAGCTAATTCGAAAGACCCGTTACATGAAACCCTGATCAACGCATCAAGAATGGAATTATAGGACAAAACAGTGAGCATAAACCCATTAGACTTTGCTAATTCAAAGATATTCATAGCTCTGTCAATCATTTTCAAATGAGAATAGGATTTTACCATCAAATCGAACGCAGCAGAGCTGGACTTGCAAGAATGGTAAGTGTCCCTGAGACATGAAAAGACCGATTCACCCTTGTTATCGCCGAATTTCAAAGCGACATCCTCCGCAAGGGATTGGGCAGTCTTGTAGAGCTTGAAACGAGTGAGGATATGAATGGAAATGCACTTGCATTGAAGGTTGAAGAATTGACGATTGCGTGCCCAGTTGATGAATCTTAGAAAAAGGGGTTTATCGAATCGGCATTGGAAAAGCACGGAAGAAGCATATTGAGGGGTGAATTGGGAAGAAATGGAGTCCAAGGAAATTGGGTCGTAGCCTTTAAGAATTGAAACAGCCCTGTCGACAAAAAGGGTGCTGGAGGAAGGTGGTGGTAAGTCTAGGGTTTTAGATTGGACTTGCCGAGTTGAGCTATGGAGGGCTCTCCGGTAGGGTTTAACAAGTTGCATGTCGGAAAATGCTACAACCGGTGTTACGGCGACTGTGATAACATGTAATACTAGTAACAAAAAAAATGCCCTGCAAATTAAGGAATTCAGCATATGATTAAACCTAAAATTAGAGAGGACAAATATATTATTGGATCTCTCCAATAAAAGTTGTTCGTTGTTGACTTGCTTAAAAAACAATAAATAATAGGGATAATATTACTATTTTATCCTTTGACTTTATTAAATTTAATGTTTGGAAAACTATGTTAAATAATAAATAATATTTAATAACAAATGTAAAATAGACACAAACGATAAATTATCTCTTGATTTTCTAAACGACAAGTATTGTTAGACAACTATTGTTGGAATTTGGACGGAGGGAGTAGATGATTTATTTATTTTTGAAATAGTGACAATTATTTGGAGAGTTTAATTAGTATATGTCAATATATTATAGATCTTCTAAAAATAGATTATTTTCATTCTATCCTTTCTTAACTAGTATGTCCGCAATCTTATTTTGTTTCTTGTATTCTCAATTTTCTCCTTCCTTAGTTAGGATGTTTGCGACGCTATTTTGTTTCCTGCGTTTCTCAACATCATCTTCAATAATAGTAATTGTCATTGCTATTCTTAATAAGAGGATTAATTACCGCTAAGGAATCAACTGTCATTTGATCAACAATACTCTCCTCATTTATTAATAAGGTGATTCCTAGGTTATCCTTCGTTTCATCACATGTTTTTTTTATAATCTTGAAATTCTAGAAAGAAAGAAAAAATCCCATCCAGTGCCAATTTGACTTAGCCAGACCTTAGGATAGGTAAGTACATGGAATTCAAGAAAATTCTAAAATCTTTGATCCTGGAAGCAAACAGAAAATAACATATACTCCTAGATGTACTTTATAAGCCAGCAATTAACAGTTGTACAAACATGACAGTCCCAAACTCCCAATACATCATAGCTAATTGGTATACTCCCAGTTGAAACAGAGCTGGTGAAACATGATGTCAATATGGACAATAATACTCATTCCCATTGATTGTGGAATGTATTACTTGAGGCAGCATTACTTTAGTCATTTGGTTTCCAAATAGGAAGATAATTAGGCACCAGAAACAGTAGCACCTTTATCTGCTAGGAAGGAAGATATAATTCAACTCCCAGGCAACTTTAGCCTGGAATCAAATTTGGACTATAAATATAAATCAATCAATCAATTCCAGCACTGAATCAACTAAGGCCCTATAATCTATACTGAGACCACAATCCCAATTTAAGTGGCAAACTAGTAACTACATCTTGTTAATCCCTGTTGGCAGGAGTTGCAACCAGGACCATTCCCCTTAGTAACAAACAACTGCAAGTCCAATCAACCAGGTGTTTACCCGGCACAACATCAGAAATCTCTACACAACATGGTGTGGAAGTACAAGCCATCAAATACATGCTGAGTGTGAAATCCATGAATCAAACGTACTCCAGCAAATTGAATTCAGAGCAGGCCTAGGAATTTTGACGTCTCAGTGCAAGGTGGCTGATATCTGTAATGTTCAAATGCTTGAAGATTAACTCAGCCACAATGTCTAGAATCAGGTATATCGGACACTCTTGAATGCGGTTCAAATGTTACTGCACCTTTGCAAGTCCTCGGGTGGAAGGACCATGCAACAATTTCACAAAACCAAGAAAACTGAGCTTTCCATCTGTATGCCTTATCCAGTCATTAAGGACAGCATGAACTGGAATTGAAGGACCCAGTCCAAGTTCCTAAAAGCGAGATTTGATCATAATATTAGGCATTAAACGTATAATGAAACATACAATACCCTGTATTCTCAAAAAGTCCAAGTGACAGAGATACAACACTAACATGAGAGCATAACATGGCATTTGTAACAAACAAACGGAAACTTACAGATGCAAGTTCTTCTATAACAATAGCCCTATTGCCATCCTTATCAAAGATTTCATATGCACACCTAGCATGTTGCTCCCAGCGCTCAAGAGCCTCCAGCTGATGAACACTTAAGGCAGCTGCGCAGAATTCTTCAAAATCCATCTTTCTATATTGAAGTGCATTTAGCTGTCAAAGACAACATCGAAAACCACCATTCATAATCTAGAACCACAGAAGAAGCAGGGGAACACACAAATGGTGGTTATGTCAATACCGAGGCAAGAAAATCTGGAATCCGAGACGACTTCATAGCATCTGTTCCATATTTCATTAGTGCCTATACGGAACAAAAAAAGCAAGGAGATATAAAACCTTTTAGATAAGGAGTAAGAAGATAAGACCTTCAGGCTTGAGCAAACAGCACAGAACAGCTAAGATGAGAGAGTCAAGATACTAACTGATCTTATATTTTCTAGCTTTATGTTGCCATTTTTGTCTGGCTCCAGCAATGCAAATTGCTCCTTTAGATAGAACAGTTCATCTGCTGTCAAAGTTTTCGACAATGCCTATCAAAGGGAAAAGTATTAGGTGCAATTTACCAAGTCAAATGCTACCAAGACTATAAGCATCAGAGCTACTAGATGCCGAATAATCATATCAAACTTATATAAATCAGCAGAACTTTAAAGAAGTACAGCATTGCATTAACAAGAGAACATCACTAACTATTTATAAACAGATGCAACAAAAAAAAATTCAAATTTCATCGATTCAATCAACATGGAATTTCTCTGATGAGCCACAAGTAATATTTTGTAGATAACCTTTCAAAAGTTCATTAGCTACAGAGCAAAAGAATCAATGATAATACCAATTTAAACTAAGATTTCACAGATGATGAGTCTTGTGACCCTGATGTGATCAGCAAAAGCTAATGCAAAATATGAACTTGTAATTTGCATCGGTGTATCTTAATCCTGAAAAAAAATGAGTTACAATCCCTACCCCCCCCCCTCCAAAAAAAAAAAAAAACTTCATCCTGAATACCTAGGGATTAGCTTAAGGAGTTCCCTTATTGCACCTTTTAAAATTTCAGGGAATAGTGTAAAACGTAGAGCTTTATGAACCCATATGAGAAAGAATCAGTATCATATGGATTTGCATATGATATGAACCCATATACTGATTCCTAGTTAGAAATGATAGGGGACCATTATGTTTTCCCGCACTAGCTTAGTTCTTATTATCCATCTTTAGTACGACACCTAATCACTTATCAAAAAAGTATACAGAAACCTTCACCAAAGACAAAAGGCAAAGGTAACTTGAAAATCTTATTAACTACTTACTTCAGACCTAAAACCAAAAGATATAGGCGACCATAAGTAGTTCGGCTATCAGGGCAGAGACAGATATATCAGGTAATATTGATAGTTCCAGCTAAATAATACACACACTTGAAGCAGTCTTACACAAAAAGGATGATCGCCTAAAGGCGAAGGTAACTTAAGAACCTTATAAACTATTTTAAACCTAAAACCAAAAGATATAGGACTATCAAGGGCAGAGATATATATATCAGGTTATATCAATAGTTCGAGCTAAATAATATACACACCCTTAAAGCAGCCTTACGCAAAGAGGATGATCGCATATATGCTTTCATGAGTCGAAATATAAGAATATCAAGCGGTAGTTTTGCACCACTGTGATTAAGCATCCAAGGATGACCTGCACAAGGGGGCCATGAGAAGAGGCAATATAAAGAAAAGGAAGTCAAGAAAATTCAGAGGAGAAAACACTCACATAATGCTTGAGCAGCACTCATTCTTTTTCTAGGATCTTTATTCAATAGTCGCTTGACAAAATCTTTAGCCTCCGAAGTTAGCGTAGGCCAAGGTGCTTCATCATAAGTTGGGTCAGCCTTTAAAACAGCCCTGAAGATTCCAGACTCTGTGCGAGCCCAAAATGGACGACTACCACACAAAAGAATATATGCTATTACACCTATACTCCACACATCAGCCTCTAAACCATATGATCTGTGCAGAACTTCCGGTGCTACATAATATGCACTTCCAACAATGTCATTAAGCTTTTCATCTGCATGCATCATATTTATATTAAATGTTTAATGGAGAAGACAAATATAAGAATTCATAGAACCTGCATGTGTAAAAACTAACCTGGTCTCACAAAATCTGATAAGCCAAAATCTATGGCTTTTAATGGGGAGGATTCATCTTTCGACAAAAACAAAAAATTCTGAACAGGAAATGGAAAAAATGAGATACTTTTGCAAAAATACCAAAAGAAAAAAAAAGGAGATATGATACATAAAAAAATTCATGTCCTTGTTAGTTAATATAAAGGTTTTTTGAGGATGGATGTGCACAGCAGCTATGTTACAAGCAAGGAAAGTTATTAAAACAGTTCCACTTTTTAAATAAAAGTAACTAATGCTCTAATTTGCAATTCCATTTTAAGGACTATGTTTACCTCGGGTTTAAGATCACGGTGCACAACACCCTGGAGATGGCAGAATGCAACAACATTTAATATTTGTACCATGACATCCTTCGCATCCTCTTCTGAGTACTTCCCACCCCTACCAAAAGAAATGAGAAGGAAATTAAATACTATCCCAAATAGAAATATCTTAAAGAAACAAATCCATGAATTAGAAGTAAAATTCCCTAAATCAAACAAAGACATACCGTGCAAGTATTCTATCAAGGAGCTCTCCTCCTTGGCATAACCTGAACAGCAATTTTCAAGAATTCCCTTAGCTTTCATATTCTAAAAGGGACATGCTAGGGATTCAAAAGAAATTCTTCTAAAGCCTGATGCTATAAGGTTTAGCATTACGCACTTTCTTTGAGTAACTAAGTTGTGGCATAGTACCCAAACTTTCTTACTTACATGAATTATCACCACGCTAGAAGCATCACTAAGACAGACAGGAAAAACCTTACAAGAAATGGATTAGATCTCACTAATGTGGTTTAGATTCTTACTCCATCACTATGTAGACATTATCCCGATCTTCAAATGCTTCATAGAATTGTATGAGATTGTTATGTCCCGTTAAGGCGCGCAAAATTTTAACTTCCCTTCTGACATCCTCAATGGAAATAGCTGTTGTCATCTGAAAGACAACAAAATTGGAGTATGAGTCTGCTGTTAAGAGGGTAAGATTGAAGTGAAGAATTGCATCTGACCAAAAAAAAGTTGTTCTAATTGCTTCTGACAAACTTAAACCCCCAAAAGTGAATTCAGTTTACTTCATACAAATATAATGGGTCATAAGTCAGCGGTGGCAATAATCTAACTCCATATGGAGGCTACAAAATATGACATGGTCTAATTAGGTCGAGTAGCAAAATTTCACTAAACCTATCACCTACCGAAACCTTTTCTTTTTCTTTTTTCTTAAGTATTTCTGCTACAGAATCTTTTAAGCAACCAAATAGTTATTTTCATGAATTTATATAGTCTTTTAGTTTACTGGTAAAGCAGAAGCTCCGATAATTGTTGATTATGAACAGAATGAAGCATAATAGTGTGATTGAGTCTCTCATTTCCTTCCCTAGTGATGATACTGAAACCTTTTAAAAGATAATCCTATGCAATTTTTCTATATCTTTTTCCTTTTGATAAGTTACAATGTTCCCCAGTTTTTAATGCAGTGACTTGCACAGTCAATTGGGAAAAGTCAGCCCTTGAAGTTCTGAGGGAGATATGAATAATTTAACTTGCATAGATGATTTTGTGAACAAAAAGTAAAAATCTTTAGGAGTCAGGCAGGGACACAACACACAGTGAGTTTGCTATAATTCATGTCTTCATCAAAAGCAAAAAGACAAGAGATTGCAATTCTATAGTGCTCAAAACCCACCAACTCAATATTAAATAGTAAAAACCACTATACTTTTTTTCAAATATTTCATGGACCCCAATAAATTCCAATTGGAATTCCTAACAAAAAAGCCACTTAGTACTACAAAACAAGACCAGTACAGCTCTTAAGAGCAATTTCCTAGAAAAAGAGAAGCTTATGCCCCATAAAAAGGGGAGGTTGAATAATTTATTTTTAAAAAAAAAAGAAAGTAAAAGTAGCTTGAGAATCTGAAACTTTGGTTTTGAATCACCAAATTTGTAAGTGAAAAATCCCCAAATTTTCAAGATAGGAGGAGAAAAAGTAAAAATTAAAATACGTCTTGTCGGTAGGAGAATTAACAGAGTGAAAGGATGATCTAATAGCGTAAATAACATCCTGGATTCCCCTCATCTCACTCCACAAAGAAAAAAGGCATATACAGAGAACAAATCTAAAACCCCAACAGAACTTAAATCAAAGAAAATGGACTCCTAAAATTTTCCCACCATGCACTTCAAGAATCAGACATTGTAAGTAATTCAATATGCATATACACTTCAATGCATTAATGAACAGACAGAGAGGAGAAGAAGAGACCTTGGCTTTTGGAATGACCTTAACAGCAACTTTCTGACCCTTAAGTTCACCTTTCTTGACAATAGCAGAACAAGTATACCCAAAATGGCCTCTACCTACTTCCTCCCCCATTTCATACTTACTCGCAAATTGCTTAGAAAACCCAAAACTCTTATCCAAGTTAGCCCCCTCAATTTCCTCCCCTTCAGGAATAGCTGCAGCATTAGGCTTAACACTACCATGCCGTCTCAAAAGCAGAGCTTTAATATGCTTCGCCGGAGAAGGGGGAGGAAAGGGGCGTTTAAACAACCTCGCCGGAGTAGAATTCGCACTCTTAGAAGCAGAAGACTGACGGGCAGGTGATTTCTTGGATAGAAAAAAACGAGCAGGACTGGGAGAGTAAAATGGGAAAAAAGGTGATTTTTTAGCTCCATTTTCTTTCTGGGTTTCAGCGACGTTTGGTGTTTCCGGTGGGGGAAGAATTTCTTGTGGGGAATAAGGATTGGGTCTTGGAGGTTTTGAGGTACAAGCACCCATGTTGATTACAACAAAACCTTAGACATACAAGTGAGATAACATAGTTATAAATTCAAGAACCAAGAATCAAGAACAATGGTGGTTAAAAAGATTGAGAATTTGTGGTCCCGCCGGAGATTTTAAGGAAGATGGGCGGGAGCAGTATGTATGTATATTGTATGTATATGAAATGGATGGATGTGTGGATAGTAGAGAACGGGGTTGGGTAACTCCGTTTTAATGGATGGATGGACACTGAAGGAAGGAGAAGGTGCTTTATGTCTAAAGGGCACGCGTCATCCACGTGAGAATTCACTGCCCAATTAACTATCAGCTAGCTAATTGGAACCAATCTCCTGTGCTACAATGGCTAGTTTGATCGGGAACAAGTTATTTAAAGATTGTTATTCTAGTGAAGAATAAAATAACATCACAATTCTGAAATAATTAATTTTTATATATCGATCAAACATGAGATAAAATAATCTTAAAATTAATCCAAAATTAGTTCAGATTTTGAATCTTTGCTCCGAAATAGGATCCGCTTGCACTGAAAGGGCTATTTATCCTTTGTACCAAACGAGTCCTAAATCCGAACTTTTGATTTATAAAATTTCCACTTGATGTTCCATAGTGAAGACTCTCAACTTAAATTTATATCAAAAAAATCTTACTTTAGAAGTATTACTATTGGCATTGCCTACTAAACATCATATACTGGAATTGAAGACTTTTTTAGTTAAGCATGATGGGATACTTTATCGCCAACAATGCAAATCTTGCTTCAATTTGCGTAAAAAAATGAAAAAATGTAGTTCTTGGACTTAATTTTTAAACAAAATTGTAAAAGAACTTTTTTTTTTTCTGCAAATAGATTCATCTTCAATTTTTTGAACCAATTGCTACGTACCTTATTGTTTCATCATTAAAATCATGGCAGTTTGTTAGAAATGTCTAATTGTTCATTTTTACTTGTTCATTTTTACTTGTTCATTATATTTTAAATAAATATTTATTTTTTGATAAATCTTAAAATAAACCAGGATTAAATAGTTCGTTTTTCTAAATTAACAACAACAACAAAAAATGTGTACGGAAAACTCCTACATATTTTTTATAAAAAAAAAATCCTGATTTTAAGACTTACTTGATCGTTGTTATTTATTGTTTTTTGATTGGTTTGGATCTGTGTCACACTGTCACTAGCTTATTAAAAAATAAAAATTATAATGGTGATATTAGCTAACCTTCTAGAATGCTTGTTTTTCTCTTATTATATATTTTTTTGTTTTTGACTGAATTTAGATCTTGTCTCATCGTCCAAAAAAGAAAAAGCTACCTCAGCCAAACATGGATATCATGGACATAGATCAAGAAATAAGATGACTTCAAAGTGGAAATCCGTATCAATTTGTATTTATACTCAAGATGTAAATAGATCGATGAGGAAAAAAGATACATATACAATGCGGGTATCTAACACCATATAAACAAAAAAATAGAGGACATATATTTTTTAACTAGTTATTGCATTTGTGTATAAATCAAGGAAATTATTAGAACATTATTTATTTTAGAGCCCTTTGAATAGAGTCATCTTTAATATAGAAAAGATTTAGATAATTCGAGCCTTTCAAATAGAATCGTTTTAAATTTTTTTAAAAAAAGTTTTACGTTTCAAGTGAAAATTGAATTAATCAAACTCAAAATAAATATTGAAATCATATTGATAACGACAAAAGGTTAGAAATATATATATATAAATATGTGCATGTGGAGAGAGAGTATATTCGCACTTGATATTTAATACCTATATTAAAGTCTGTTGACAATCTGAATTTGATCATTAATTTTTTTTTCATGTTCATAATTCAAATTTTAAGAATTTCACCCTAAGTCATATTGATATTAATGATCGAATAAATTATAGAGGGAGAACCTTCATATTGCGAGAAGAACACGCAAATATTAGTGTTATTATTATTACTTGAAGTTCACGAAAATCACATTATTTTATGGAGCCCAAATATTTCGGGATTCCTCAAATTATCATCTTTTTGACTGGTTGTACATGACACCAAATTCAACTTTACGTATCCTCTTCACAACCAGACAATAACAACAATTAACAATAAATAAAATCAGTTTTCTTTGTTAATTAATGATATGTTGCCATGAGCCAGCCAAGCCCACACATGCACATAACTACTATATAGTATGTGATTTAAATAAAAAAACAAAATATTTCTTTTTATTTGTGATTGCTACAGTTTGTAACTTCTAACAATTCGTATCAATCGGATCTCGAATATGAAGATGCTACTGATTTATTTTTTATCCCATATTCTCATTCTTTTTTTTTTCTATGAAAAAAAATTACCGTGTTAAATTTCTGTGTTACATATTATTACAAGTTTACAATAACATATTCAGTAGTCAGTAAAGTATCATTAATGGCTTATAGAAAAAATGTGTATATAATCTTACTCTTATCTTAATATTTTTACGTGTTATATGCTAAGAGTTGTAAATTTTCCTACCTTATTCGTATTCTCAATTTGTTATTGTTTATGTCTGTTAAAACGTGTTGAATTTCTATTATAGGTGACGTCGTAAAAAGAGATTATATGGTGAGCAGAAAAATCACACTACATGTTCAACTTTTTTATAAATGCATATAGTAAATGCTGAATTCTCTAAACCTGTTCGTATTTAAAATTCTTTTATAAAAATCATGACTCCATCACTAACCAAATATACTTGTTATTCTGATTGTTATTAGTTAATTAATTTAAACACCAGATTTTGAGGAACGTAAGAAAGGAACCTAACCCGCCGAAGTTTGCAAACCAACAAAATACTACAAATTAAATAAATAAAGTTGTGTTATCTTTCAAAACATAATTAATTAGTAATTTTAACAGTCAATTATTGGAATTTCCTGATAGTCACGGATAATATTTTCTTTAACTAGTTAGATAATCTTTAAAAAACATTAGAAAACGTAGGATGGTCCCCAAAAGATGGACGGTGAAAGTATTGTAAACTTCTGTGGTCACTACTGACGACCACAAAATAGAAAAAAAAGGTGTCATCACTAATTACGTGCCACAAAAAAAGCCTAGGCCACTCTCCTAATAAAGTCGATTCTGAAAAATATCAAATCGTTATAATAAAATATTATTAAAAAAAACTATGGATATATATAAAGAAGTTTGATTAAGTGTTAATTAGTTATCACATAATAATGTCTCTCAGTTGATTAGACACAGAATTAAAATCATAAGCAAACATGATTCATGAATAGCTACAATATCTTCGTAGCTAAATTATGTAAAATATTCCTTCTGACAAGATCATAATTTTCAGTTAAGAGACAGAAATGTTTGTTTTTCTTCTGTTCTAGTCTTTTGTTTTGTTTGGGACTAAATGGAAATGTAGAATATGCTTACATAGATTTCCATAATTATGAGTGATGATACCATATATTATACACTGACACAGTATTTAGTGAGTCCCATTACCAGGAAAAATCCACATTGTGCCTTTTTTCACCATGTAAAAGCTGCCCCCTGAGAAATATTCTTTGCTCAGAATATATCTCCAGGAATAGTAGTACTATATATATATTTAAACCAAAAAAAGGGAGAATTATATTCTCTTTGTCTCAAATTGTGTAATTTTTAATTTTAAAATAGTTATTTTTTTAAAATAAGATAATTAATTCACATTTTTATTTTATTTTTAGAAAATAATTGTTCTTAAAGACTATAAATATATCAATAAAAAATATTTAATAATGAGATATTATGTTTTAAGACAAATAAAAATAAATTAGTCAGATTTTTTATTTACGAAAAAAATATGACACATAATTTAAGAACGAGAGAGTACTGCTGGTTGGTACGCAAGGAATTTCATCCCATATCTTAAGCATGACTATATATATATATTACTATAATGATGAGAGATCTAACCCATACCCCACAAAGATAATTGTAACATAGTGTATATATTAGCAGCCTTACCAATAGGTGTCTGTTCCACTATATATTTGTACCATATATATGACTATAACTATAATAATATATATAACTATTCGATGCAGAAATTCAGTGTGTTTGGTCCATTTTCAAGAAAAATATTTTCCTAGAAAGCAGTTTTTGTGAAAAAAATTCTTGGAAAATGTTTCTCGGTATTTTATTGGTAAGTGAAAAATATTCTCCAGAACAAATAGTGTGCATTAGACCCCTCGTTCATTTTTACTTATTTACTGTGCTAAAAGTACATATTCATTTTTACTTGTCCAGTTCAAAAAGTTAAAAGATAATGTATTACTTAATTTTTAATCTATCCTTATTATTATTATTATAGATATTTCTCAGTACATTTCTCAAATATTAAATTTATTATATTTAAAGAGTAATATAGTAAAATTATCGTTTTATATTTATTGCTCTTAAATGAAGAATGTCAAATTAATATTGGACAAGTAAAAATAGACAGAGGTATTAAGTAGTACTCCCAAACCTCAATAATATAATGTTAGCAAATTAGAGAACGTTTTGATGAAAACTTTTGAAAAAAGATTAATAAAATAATGTCTAAATGTTAGTTGAACAAGAACTCCCTCCATTTCATTTTACTTTACTCGTCTTTCACTGGCCTATTTGTACCCAGCTACAATCTCTTCCCTTATAAAAGAAAAAAGATTTTTATATCAAAAAATAAATATTTCATTCTATTTGTTTGTTTCAGCAAATCAAAAAAAGTTTATTATCTTTTTTTATAACACACTTAGTATTAAATAATTATATAGTAGTCAAATTTAATTAATTAAAATAACTTATAATTAAAACTTCCTTAAGAGACGTGTCATTTAAATATATAGGAACTAAATAATATGAAACAGAAGGAGTTATAAAGATAGTTGCACTTGCATGCAAATTGATTTCTATTCATAAGTAAAGAAAGACATTTTCCTCATTTTGTCGTAATCAAACATCATAAATGACCTTCTCGTAGAGAACTTTTGAAATAACTTATGATAAATGTAATATATTTCTTTTCCCTCAATTTTTCTTTCCTCCTCTATAGTGACATGAAATCTTCCAAGTATTGTTAAGCAAAATATTTGAGAAATTCAAAAAATAAAACATTGGAAACCATACATCACAATTCACAAATATGAATTAAGTTGATGAAGTTGTTATATGGATTTCATGATAGTGGTGTGTCTGTTTCAAAATGAGTAGGTTCCCCACTAAAATGCCCATTATTATAAAGGAACCAAACCAAACCAAAAATTAGTAGGTGCTCTCTTTTTTCTTGTGCAGCCATCATATCTTATAATTCATAATTCATGGAAAGGGTTGTATGTTCACATACAATTGGAAAACACCAATATAGTTGACTACTCCTTTATATAGCAGCCCTTAGTGGCTTAATCAATTTGTCACTACCAAATTTTTTCATGCTCTCTTTTGTCCTGTTGGTATCAACTAACAACACCCTATTAAAAGTGTAAAATTTATACACATTTTGATTAAATTTATAGAATATCTGTTGATCGATCACTTTCCATCAACAACAGATACCAGATAATTATACCCATCAAGCAACAAAGTTATGAATTTATATCGACGAAATTAAAATTTTGAATCATTTTAGAATTAATTTTCGTATCAAATGAAACCACCTTATGACATTAATAAATTAGCTATAGTGAAATTTTTCACCATAAGTTATCGTAATGTGTGCGCGTGCGTGTAGAGCCAAAAAAGAGTGGAATAAAATTCTCTAACTATTAGGTGATACCTATTGGTAATTGGTATCTATTTCATCGTTGAAAGAAAACCATGATACATATAATGCGAATGAACATTGATTTCTACTCATTCCATTCATGTTTATTAATTCATATTTGACTTGACACATTCCTTACGAAGTATATTAAATAAAATAATAAGTTTACTATATTACCTCTAATTATTATACACTGAGAAGTGAATTGAAATTAACTATATATAGTACTGAATAATAAGTGTAAAGTAGATATAAAATAAAAAATTATATTATCTTGATTTTCCAAATTTGAAAAGTAAAAATGAAGATCTATTTTTAGTATGATAAACCAGTAAAATTATATTAACTTTCTTCGGTGACAACTTAGTTAGAAGTTTGAACTAAGGAAAAAGAACATATAGTGATAGAAAATTCAAAAGGGGAAGGGATTAAATTCATGCATGCATCTCTCATAAACTTTTGAGCTAATAATAACTATTCTCCTTGTTAGGAAAACTTCCATTTTTGCCTTTGGACTCTTAATGGACCTAAAACGTAAGTGTAATTTTAAATCGTAATCAAAAGTTAAAGTTAAAGAAATACATTTGAACTTTTCTTACTAAAGAATTAATTGAAACGTAGAATCGAGTTATTTCATGTTACGTAAGTAAGTGTACGTAATTAATAAATCTAATTACCAGATTAGTAAGTCCTAGGTCCAGTTCAAGTGAAAAGGAGATGAATCAATATTGTATAAGTCTCAAAGACTTTGATTAGTCATTGCTTGACCTCAAAAATCAAAAGGCATTAAATAATACAAAAGGGAAAGGATTGACTTTGAAATATTCAGTACTTCTTTCGTTTTAAATTTTTTATTGTGATTTTGAACAAAACTCTTGAAAACTATTAATTAAGAGGTTTTTTATATTAAAAAAAAATTACTTTGCTCTTTATTGATATTTGAATAATCATAACATCAACTCATAATTGAAATATCTGTAGTCTTAATCAAGTTATTCATTCTTCTCTCTGAAAAATAGAATATTGTTCAAAGAAGGTGACTCATAGTCCCTTTTATAGTATTATCTTAGTTGTGGATGATCCAGTCGGTGTGCGTATGAACGAACGGAACTCCCCCTCTGAGAACCGTATATGAGACTTTCATCTCGTACAGCTCAAGCAAAAACATCCAAATACTAGTTGCAACGGATATGGAATACAAAGTTTGAAATTTCTTAAATTCTGATCCCATCTTCTCTGGAAAATCAATAACTAGTAAAAGTGCGCAATTAAAAAATATATATATCGAAAATTTAAAACGATAAATAATTTGAGACGTGGAAGTATGTGTGAACGTGTTCTTTGGTCATGCTACACGGCAAAGCAGTAGTCTTTTTACAATTTCTCAAATGCAGTCACAACGTGTTAAGGAGATTGTGATTGCTCAACAACAAATCACTCGTCATTAGTTATTACTAGCCTAGGAATATAATATGACACAAAAACATCCTCATCCAACTACCTACCTTTGCCAAATAAAATCTTACATTTTTTGTACCGCTCAATCGTTTAACTTTGAGTTGATTATTGATTCGTTTATTTATGAGCTCAATTTATTTCTGTTTATTAAAATTTAAGCTTGAGTTGATTATTGATCCGTTTATTTATGAGCTCAATTTATTTCTGTTTATTAAAATTTAGGTTGATATTTTAGCGAGAAAATTTTATATATAACATTTATAGACTAATAATTACAAGTTATAACATTATTATTTATCTTTCAAGTTGTAACAATAATCAATTACAGGTTATAACATTTTACTTAGTTAAAAAAAGGATTTAAAAAAGCAATAAAAATCAATTAGCTTGAAAAATAAATAAATAAAAAACAGAAATTAAAATAATCAATAATCTGAAAACATTAATGATATTAAATAGAAGGCTTAAAAATAGGAGACGAATAAAGAATAAAATATTTTTTTCGCTTGTTTAGCTCAAAACAGTTATTGGACGCGAAACAAATTTCTTTTTCAAATTTTTTCCATATTTGTCTCTGGACGCGAAACAAATTCTTTTTCTAACTTTTTCTCTATCATCTCAAAATTCTCTCTTGCGAGTCGTCACTCTCGTGTCATTCGAAATTGGTTAATTCATATCGTCATTTATTGTGATGGACGAATTCTTGTCGGTATTGATAAAGCATGGTGGTCGATGGGATCCTTCAGGTGAGTGTTTTTTCGATTTATATAATTGTATACGGACAGAACGTTAAAAAATTGATATAAAATAGTGATAGCAGGAAAAATTTCTAATTGTTGCTATGAACATTAAATTTCTTCAATTTTTGTGATAATAATTTTTCATTATTTGGTGTGTTTCTGGTAAAAAAAATTGTGTTTCAGTGTTATGATTGAAGTTGGTATACTTAGTTATATCACACATCTATGGAATTTATTAAACTTTTTTTTTTGTTCAATTGAAACTGATAAGAGTGAATTTTTTTTTTTGCATTATGAAATGAATTCGGGATACTTTTTATTTAATATTTTACATTTAGTAGTTAGAAATGGTATAATTTTGGTATTAGTTTGATATTAAGCTAGTATGAAAATAATTTTGATTTTTTGTTATGTGTACTGGGTTTTTTTGGTATGAACATTAAATTTTGTTTCTTATTTGTATGAAATAATTTTTCATTATTTTGTATGTTTCTGGTTCAAAAAACAACTTTAGATTAGTTTGGAATTGATATACTAGTTATATGAGACATTTATGGAAATTGATAATGACTTTGGTGTGAATGTAGTTTGATGTGATGGAGCATAAATTGTTGCCGCCTGGTTCAAAAAGAATTGTAGGGAGACTACAACTTGAACGTTGGAAGGGGTTTGCTGATGTGAAATTCAAGAAGTCTAAAGTTACGTGCGCAGTACATGTCGTCAGGAGGGACACAACCCGAAGACCTTTTCAAATTACCCTACACCAAAAAAGTCATAATTTATTATTCCTTTGATTTGGTTGTTTAAATGTGACAAACTCATGCTTTGACTTATTTTTTCTTTTAAGCTAATGAATTAAATTTTTCAGAACATTTGTTATGTGTAATACTTATTTCTTTTTGTGTATTCATTGTTTTTCAAATATCAATTAGGTATGCAAATGAAGTTTTGAATTATAAATATGTCACCAGTAGGATACCAACTTCATTCATTTTTATTTGTAGTTTTTAATTAAATTTTCAAATTGGACATCAATTTTATACAATTGCATTACCGATTTAATGCCAATCTTAATTTTCAATTTGAAGATCAACTGGATACAAAGTAAGCGACACTACTACTATTGACTGTAATTTTCAATTGGTTTCCAATTGATATCCCATTAGAATAATAGAAACAACAAGATGTAATTTATATTAATTTGCACCAAATGTAGTTATTGTTGTATACAATCGGTATGCATTTGGAATAAAACTGGTATACCATTGGGAAAATAGAAAAATCAATATGTAACTGAAAATATAAGTGTAACAATGTTATACAATTATTGCATACTATATTTATGAGGTGTTTTCAAAACAAAAATACAAAAACTAAATGTGGCAAATGCTGATATCCAATTTGTATACACTTGGTATCCAAATTGAAAATTTATAAATCTGGCTAACGCTGAGAAAGATTATAAATAAAAGTGAATGAAGTTGGTATGCAATTGGTATAACTCTGGGATGAATAAATCAGACAACTTTAAAACAGTTCATATTATATTGTTGTTAAAACTGTAGCAAAAACATGTATACATCATCCAAAAAATTTAAAAATATTTAATAATTAAAAAGTCTAAACTGCATTCAACTATTTCAACTTTGAATGTCTTGGTCTTGGTGTATGATAATTGGTAGTATCCGGGGCATGTTCTTTTGCTATGCGTGGTCCACCAAATTTGCTAGCAATAGTTCCAGTTACTTCACTCTCACTAATCGCACCATCATCATTCTTGAATCTTCCATAGTGCCATATCATGCCAAAGTTATACTCATTCAGATGATTGGATACCAATTTAGCACATACCATGAACTATATAAACACGAATTTCATACATACAACATTTATACCAACTAAATAGTATAACAATTTCATGCCCAAAAAAATATACTCAATTTGATCATTGGATACAAATTTAATACAATTTCACAAGTTATAGCATACAAATTTCATTCAAATTTTACACTCAGATTTATACTACAATTTCATCCAAAATTTATACTTAGGTTTAATACAATTTCATAAGTTATAGCATACAAATTTCATCCAAATTTTATACTCATATTTATACTACAATTTCATCCAAAATTTATACTTAGGATTAATACAATTTCATAAGTTATAGCATGCAAAATTCATCCAAATTTTATACTACATAAATACAAGTTAGTAATCATAATAAAACTAAGATTATTCAAAATCAAAAGACACCACGCCAACAATAACATATATCAATACTAACAAAAATTCATGATAAGCTCAAATAGTTAAAAACTGAATAATATAAAAATTGAATAATTTATAAAATAATTTAAATAAAAAATTTACCCTCGCAACCTTTTTCCCCTTGTTTGACTTGGGGATTTTCGAAACATCTTCCAATATTGCTCTTCTTTTGCAGGGTTTTGAAGACTGACCCATGTCAACATTTGTTGATTTTTTTGTTTTTTTTCACTTACAAAATCTGGGTCAGATTCCGAATACTCCGAAGAAGGGGATTCCACCATTTTCCCTTTTCTCTTTTGTCCCTTCCGACTTGGAGGATGCAATTTTCTTTGCTTCTCTTTTCTTCTCCTTTGCTGGGCTTTGTTTCCTCTTTGGAGGGGTAAGACTCTTGTTTGTCGGCTGCGTTTGAGTCAAAATGTGAAACGATGGAGGCTCGATTTCAACATTAGAAATCGCTTATATTAATCTAGGGCTCTTTCTAAGTGTATGCTGCTTTTTTTAATTCTTCGACATTTATTTTCTTAGTCTTGTGGATGAGTAAACAGGGAAGAAAATTTAGAACATGGTGAGAGAGATCTTTGGTAAGGAAGAAGCTTGATAGAGAAACTGATGAAATTGAACGTGGGAGTGGGGGTAGACGTGTAATGCTTAGGCGTGTGAGAAGGAAGGAAACTGATTGGTGGGAGGGGTGGTGGGATAATTGACGTGTGACAGTAAAAAATCAACTAAAAAGGATTATGTGAAAAAGTAAAAAATCCCTAAAAAAGTGTAACTGATAATTATCCTTGTATGTAAAAAAGTAAAAAAATCCCTAAAAAATAGTAACGGATAATTATTATTGATTCTGTATTGTTAAATTTATTTATATCACTTATTAATTAGAATATAATTATAAAAAGATTAATTAATTATTAAATTGGAATTAATTGATTTATAAATAAAAAATGATATGTTATTACTTGCAATTAAAATGTTATAAGTAGTAATATTTTAAAAGTAGATATAAAACCTGTAATATTACCCCTTAAATAGATATGTAGAGTGAATTTTCCTATTTTAGCCTACATTGATCTGTGAGAAACCTTGTTAAAAATATTTTCGGCCAGTTATTCATCCATGTCAATTATGTGAAATTAGGTCTTGGGCCTAACTCACACCCCAAAAGATAGCTCAAAGGGAGGAGGATTGCTCAAGCCTCTCATTAACCACCAATGTGGGACTTTTTGTCATTCTTTAACACGTTTCACCTTTATGATACATTACAATTTTATCATGTACAATATATCGTTTTCAAATATTAGTTTTGATACATAACCCTAATTTATTGAAACAGAAATTAGTATGTATCATGTTCATAGTTATGTATTGGATACATAATTATTACAAATTTCGTTATCTTTTACTACCGATACATATACCCAGCCTTATTCAACTAGTAGAAGGCTATGTATCTGTTGACACTATCAAATATTACCGTTGATACATAAACCCTAATGTTTTATAACAAAATTAGTTTGTATCATATTCATAGTTATGTATCAGATGTTGTGATGTATCACATGTTGTTAATAATCTGCAACACCGTTTTATAAATAAATCAGTGTATTATTCATAGTTTTTTTTTGCGTATGATACATAACTATATAAGATTGTCGAGTTTTTTTTGAATCTGTTATGATTTGAGAGAGATTTGAGAGAAGAAAATTTGAAATTTGAATTGTTTGGAGCTGTTATTTGGGAGAGATTGACATCAATTTGATTTGCATGATTTGGGGAACTGACATTTAATTTTATATTTAATTTCCTTTTTAATCTCAACAAACTAGTTATATAATGTATCAAATGTGATGTATCCGGAAGAATGTAATGTATCCGGATGGCAGCAATTTTAGGAAACTTTTGTAAATTGAAAAATAATAGGATATGATGTAATTTGCTCATTACACTATGTGATTCCTAAAATTTTTACCTTTTTTTTCTTAAACAAACTAAATAGTCAACAAAAGGCAATTAATGTTCTCGAAGATCCAACTTGAAAACACTAATGGGCCTTAGTAGGCTTTGAGCCCAGAAGAAGGACTAATTTACAAGAATAGCCGAGATCTTGAAATTTTTACCTCTTTTTCTGACAATTAATTTATTTCTTACCTTAAAGGTTTTTCCATGAGATAAGCGGAGGTTAAACTTTCAAGATCACCCATTTATAAAGTTATTGAGTGTAATTTCTTGCAAAAGAAGTGGCTCATCTATGTAGGATAGGCTAAAGATTTATTAGAAAAGTGGAGTATATTTGCAAAAACTTTGCTTGGTTTACACATATTCATCCTAATTGATACCCAGTTTCTCACATTATGAAATGTGCATATCAAATTAATTTTTAATTATTACTTTACATTTTAATATTTCTTCAAAATAACGAATATTATGAGAAAAAAAATTATTTACATTTCCAACTTTATGAATGTCCTTCTAAATCCTAGTCTTTTTTTTTTGGGAGAGGAACTAATTCCCCTATATTTCAAAATTAGTCATAAATTGAGTGTAAGGTGCAAAAACGTAAGGACTTAAAATCCTTTAAAAAAATGTTCTCCAAAATTAGTCTAGTCCCTTCTTGTTGTTCACCTCCATCAACTACTACACTCCATCCCGAAAAGAGAAAGAGCCTTAGAAAAAGAGACAAGAGAAAAGAAATAAAACATCTTTATTCTTTTCTCTATTTGCAAGTAAAGACCAATTTCCTTCTTTAATTTGTTGAGAGGGCATGGTTAATTAAACACTGTTCGTCGAATATATATATATAAAGAATTTTATGAATTTTAATAATGAATCAATAGACAACATTTTAGAAATTGTAAATATTATTTTATGAGCAATATTATATTATATATGTAAAAACATTCAGTTTCATAATAGTGTAGACCGACGTATGCCAGAAAAAAGTATTACTTAAGTTCAAATTCGAGAAAAGCAATGTGGAATCACTACTATATTAACTCTTGCAATATTTTGATTCACTTGATTTAATTTCAAAGGACTTGTTCGTTGATTTATGAACCACTCATTATGTTACAAAGAGAATTAGGAAAAATCGAGATTCTTTTCTTTTCATTTAAAAAAAAAAAAAGAGTAAAGGAAGAAGTGAGAAAATGATAAAAAAAATAAAATGAACGGATTAGAAAAGAGGATCTAATTTAAAAATTGACAAGTGTACAAATTAATTTTGTCTTAACATAAAAAAAAATGTCTTAACATTCATTTTAAGCTTCCGTGTTATTATAGTTCTTTCAAATTCCATCCGCCCATCTTTTACTTTCGGGTACACTAAAAATAGTTGTTCAATTTAAAAAATTAAGAGATAATTTATCGTTTTATGTCTATTTTATCCTTATTTGTTAAATAACTACTCATTCCCAACATGGAATGATCTAATAAAATTATTCTTTTATTTATCATTTCTTAAGGAATGTGCCAAATCAAATATGAACAAATAAAGATGGACAAAGGAAATAGGCAAAATGTTCTGATGGACCCATGTACTTGTATGAGTTTGTATTATGGACCCTTCTGCTTAACTCTTTACCAACTGAACCCTTAAACTCAGTAAACCATAATATATCAAACCCTTCTGACCATTGACCAAACTTATGTGGCATTAAGATAACTGAGTTGGCAGGAGAGTGTGACTACACGCATGTAATGGCAAGTGAAGATCATACTTACATTAAAAAAATATTAAAATTTAAAAATAATTAATTTTAAAAAAGAAAAACAAACAAAAAAACTTCTTCTTCACCCCACCCCACTTCTTTTTCAGCCATTCCCACCTCCATCCCCAACCTAACCCTCTTTTCCAGTCAACCCTCCTTTTTCTTCATATCTTACTGTAATCATCTTCAGCAGATCTATCCCTCTTTTTCATGTTTTTTGTTTTCATTTTAGTCTCACCAGTTACCACCATTAAAGAGTAAAAATTTTAAATTTTTTTTTACAGTAAACACCTAATAGGTTACTTCCTTGCTTCTCTCTAATTTTCTCTTCAACACAAAAGGCTAACAAGGAAAGAAAACAAAGGAAGATGGCAATCTAGATCTTATATTTTCAATCAAGAATTTTCGGTGATTGTCTATAGCGCTTCTTGCGTGCTTTCGATGCCGACACACTAGAATTTTCAATGATCCACTTTCGATTTTTTCTCAATCCCTACTTTCTTACCGACAAATCGACATCGCACTTTACGTTCGAATCAATCTCCGATTTGTATAATTCGTTCTCTCCTCTATCTATTGATAATGATTCCAGCTACTATTACAACTAATTTCTTGGGTTTTTGGGCATTATATTATTGTATATTTTCAAGATTCAAGATATTATTTTTAAGACTTTATTCTCTATGTCCCTTTTCTTTTGTACGAAGACAGATTTAAATGGAAGAAAAAGAAAATAAGAGGGTGGAGGTGATGGTAATGGTGATGGTGAGGATGGTGGTGCGTGGTTGTGGGCTGGATGGAAGGTGAAGGAAGTTGGAGGAAGTTGAGAGAAATGGAAATTTTATTTGAAAGAATTATTTATCTTTTCTTTAGTATTTTGATTAATAATTTTTAAAAATAGTTAATAAAGATAATTATGACGTGTTATTAATTTATGTGACATGGATTTGACATGTCATCTATTTAAGGGCGAGTGAGCTACACACATGGTAGAAGGGTTGAAAAATCTTTTTTTGACTGAATTTAAGGGTTCAGTAGGTAAATAGCTAAGTAGAAAGATCTATAATACAAACCCATACAAATACAGGGGTTCATTAAACCATTTTGCCAAGGAAATATAATGGATACACTATTGGGTACTAATGGCAAGTAGGAGACATTATAAATAAATAAACTTTAGTCTAACTTAACTACAAAAACTAGCTCGAGAGGAGATCAAACGACACCAAAAAGTTAATGTGGGCAAATGGATTCTTAAGAAAAAGATCTCAACTTTTCATGGTCCACGTAAATTTTCAAATTGATACTAGGATCAATTAAATACTATTCAAAGACGTGGGCACCTATAAATATAAGGCACCCCAAAGAAGATATCTATCTCTCTATCTTCTCCAAACCATTACAATATTGCACATCCACATATCTATATGGTCTATTATTAGAGTACATAATTATTAGGTAGATATGAGTTCTACATGTACAGTTCAGGGTAAACTTTGCTTCTTATATATGTTCTTATTACAATTTTTTCTTTTTCCCGTAAACAACTTCATTATATTATCTCATAATCTGTTTCAAATGTTCATATGACATCATTGCATCATTTTAAAATGTGTATAGGTAAGACAGCTTGGCCAGAGCTATTGGGGCAAAATGTGGATAAAGCAGTGAGTATAATAGAGAAAGAGAATCCAACTCTTCGTCCCGTGGTGTTAAACATTTCTCAGAATATTCCAGATCCAGATCCGGTGGATTGTACTCGTGTTCTCGTATTTATTAATGACAACAATCAGGTTGCTCTTGTACCTATTGTTCGTTGACGTTCTGATCTAATCCAATCTCTGTCTGTCTCTCAAGTTTCGACGGAGCAGTATAATAGTACTGTTTTTTCCATTCAGAGTAGCTATTGTACTATTAAAGTGGGACTTTATTGTAATGTAATGTCTTTTTCAAGCCTATTGCACAATTCTCTTCCTTTTGTCTTTGGTTTATAACCTTATTCACACTGTTTTTATTCCAATGGAATTTCTTTTAAAGTGGCTGTCAATTTTTATCCACGTGTCAATAATTGGATATGTCAGTCTACTGTCGCATGTGCCAACAGTTGTATATATGAGGTACAACTAACCGTTGATGGTTTAACTGATTTTGAAATTATACGAAGATTGTTCAAGATCAAATAAAGAAATTATTTATAGTCTTGAAGTTAAACTTCAATCGCATTAACTAATTAAAAATGAAATTCCAAAATCAACTAAGTATAACACTCGTTATTTTGTTCCAAACACACAAAAACTAAATGCCTTAAAGTATCAAACAGCATCTTATCAAATCAGAAAGGCCAACGTTTGAGTGGCATGACAACAAACTTCATGGTACCATTGTTGCAATGGATGCCCCCATGCTCTCCACAAGCAAAATAGTAAGGCTGTGATTTCTTCAACACAAACTCAAATCCTTCTCCTGCACCTTGGTTCGGATTTGCTATCCTCTTAGCCTTCCTGAAGTCGCACTTGATGAAGCTCCAATAGTTTGGTAACAAGTATACACTGTGTGGAAATCCACCGTTCGGGTTTGGTGGATCATACTTGAAAACTGCGTATTATATACAAATATGAATTCAGAATTTTAACTAAATGAGCGATAAGTTAGCACACTATAGAGTCGGTGCCAATAGGACAAATGTTGAATCATTTAACTTATATACCCATATAATGAATCTTTTTATACTATAACGACAAATAACGTCCATATAAAAAGTGAAATTAATAACATGAAAAATGAGACAGAATTTTAAATCACGTTGATAGTATAAAAATTCTTTAGACTACTATTTTATCAGTGTATATAAGTTATCCAATATCATATATGTCAGTATGTGAAAAGCATCCTTAATAATTGATAGATAGAAGGGAGAATGTCGGCTTTATAGAAAAAAACGTTAATTTTTAAAATGAAAGAAGACGTACGTACCTAATGTGTCATTGACAAAGAAAGGGCCATTTTTGCGACCCCAATCCATATAGTCGAAGCCATAATGCCAATTTTCGGAACCACCAACGTTGAATTTATTTGAGGTTTGAGTTGCATTTGGGTGATTATTACCATAGGGACAATTGGTTCTGTTCCACTTTCCTCCTGCCCAAGTGTAGTTAAAGTTGGCCAAACTAAAGACAAACATGAAAGAAAACACTACAAGAAATAGAAATGTTTGTGCATTTGCCAAAGCCATTTTTTCAAGAATAATTAGTTTTGATTTGCCAATGAAGATAGAAGAAAAATGAAATTGATGGGAGAGACAAAAGAGAATGGGCTATATATAGGAAATACAAGTACAAAATTATGACTAATTAGAAAATGAGTCAAAATTTTGTTGAAGTTGGTTGGTGAGACATAAAAATGGTTACTGACCTAAACCGAGTTTCTTAGACATATTTTGACTAATTAGCACTTTTGTTGGTCGCTTCTACACATGAGATATCTTAAGGGTTCATATATTTCTGTATTTAACCTAGCTAGTTTTTCTTGTTTGGAGGTTTTATTTTTAAGTTTGCATATTAATAATTAGGTCAGTGGCCATTTAATTAGTTAATGTTCCATTAGTGGTTGGTTCTTGGTACGGGTTTGTGAATCTGAACACATTGATTCTACTCGTTCAAGTCATGTTATAATTATTATGTATGTCAAATGGTGTTTCGAATTCATGTGTAAGAGTTTGGGCATAGACGTGGACAACCTCCTTTTATATTGCAGTAGTCTTGCAATTGTGACAAAAAATCTTAGATAATTTTAGTCGTTCAAGTCATCTTATTATGTATCTTTACTTTGATTATTAATCGAATATTTTATAGGAAAATCATGTTTGCATCTTTAAGTAATTGCAAAAGACAAAAGGAGTTCAAACTTTACAATGCTAATTAATAATTTCATATTCTTCTTTTTTGCTAATAAATCCATCTGACGAGGCAATATGAAAAACGAAGAAGAAGATGTAATCCACAAAAGGGTCCGAGTATGGATCTGAAGATGGTAAAGTA
Source organism: Solanum appendiculatum (assembly GCA_018342035.1). Lineage (NCBI taxonomy): Eukaryota > Viridiplantae > Streptophyta > Magnoliopsida > Solanales > Solanaceae > Solanum > Solanum appendiculatum. The sequence goes on from JAGDQO010001314.1 coordinate 216,960, forward strand.
TAGGTAGAAACGTATGATCAAAAGCAATTCTAATTAGTATTTCATGGAAAATAGGCTATTACATTATTTAATTGGGGCAGTACGCATATTCATTCACCGTCCTAGACATTAAGAGCTTACTAGCTACTACCACAAGAACATCCAACTATTATTTTAACAAAAATGAAACCAAAGGTTTCATATTCTTCAATTATTCTTTGATGATTATAATAAAGATAACAATATAATATCAAACATAGAACTCCTCCTCTTCTTCTTCTTTTTTTTTTTTTTGTGGGGGCGGGGGATATAATACTCCTACTTGGTTTTCTGATAATTTCCTATATTTTATATAGGGCTTCTTTCATTTTTGTCCCGTCAAACAAATTTAATTACCGGCGCTATCCCAAATATACAATACATATAGGATTGATTATGTATATTATACATATACAAGGATTATGTATTAAATAAAAACTTCGATATTCAAAACCACAACATTCAAATAAAAACTACACTATTTAAATAAAAATCAAATTTAAAGTACTCAAATTAAAATTATATAATCCCAAAGAAACCATTAATATTCAACTCAGTACTCAAATCAAAACTAAAATGTTCAAAATAATATAGTGCATGATGGGAATGATTTTCGACTAAATCATATGAACAAGAGAACTATCTGGCTAGCAAAATAATTTTTACAAACTATTCTAGTTTTTTTCTTGAATGACTAATGAAATTGGAATTCGTAACCACATAATAGGAAAAAAAAGAGAGGTAAAAATCACAATTTCTTAAAACGTGGCATTATGAGATAATTAGCTACATTTGTTAGGATGGTACATAAAGATATTTCTTTTTACTTTGTGAATATAATCATATATCTTATTAATTTTTATGCCTCAGCTTAATAAGTAAGGAAAATTAATTTCGCAAAACAAGTGGAACAAATTGAGATACAATTTAACGTTCTTTTTGACGAAAGCACTTTCCATGTCACGCAATTCTTAGTAAGAAAATTGAGATACAATTTAGGAAAAAGTATAAAGGTAAGAAAATCCCCACATATTTGGAGAGTGTAAATAATTTTTTGGGACAAATTTAGAATGCAATTTATGTATTTTCCCAATATAGTTATGTCTTTTATATCTCTACTCTATAAATGTTAATAAATTAAATAACTAACCATAAGTTCTATATCTTTCAACTCCTAAGTAAGTTTTCAAATATGGAAAAAATATTAAAACCAAAGAAAAATTACACCTATAAATATAGACACCCCCAGACTAATTTTATACAAACCATTGCACATCTATAATAGAATTAGAGAATTAATTAGCCAAATATGAGTGCTGCCGGTTGTTCGTCTGCATGCAAGGTTTCTGGTAATTAAGTTAATTTTCTATTTAATTTTTGTAACCTTGTTTTGCTTCTTGTTGCTATAATGAATTACTGTTATAGAGAGGTCTGACTGTATTTGTTAATGTGTGTGTAGGTAAGTCATCGTGGCCGGAGCTAATGGGAACAATGGTGGACAAAGCAGTGAGTGTAATTCAGAAAGAGAACCCAAGTGTTCATGTTATGGTGTTGAACATGTCCAAGTCAATTCCATTGCCAGTGGATTGCACTCGTGTTATTGTTTTCATTGATGACAACAAGAAGGTTGCTCTCCCACCTGTTGTTTGTTGAACTTCATTCGTTTCCAGCTTAAATTCCATTGAGTATCTATTTTAATTTATGTCTTTTTAATTTCAAACATGTCTGCAATTTCTATCCTTATTTCAATGGAATTCTATCAATAAAGTTGTTTCAATTTAGTTCTATGTTTACTACTACATCGATTCTATTGCAGGTGCAGCCACATTTATATGCTATCTCGTTATTTTTATTAGACGTGATAAATTTAATTTATGAAAATATAACTCATATAATTTAGATAAGTTGAATGGAACATATATTTATTATTGAGTCACTTTAATCGTAACCAAATGAGACCATCTAAAAACTTTTGCAATTTCGATTGTGCATGTACATCAAATTAATCCAAACAAAAATCGTACCAAAAAATAAGATTTTGTTGTTTAGATATAATCATGAGTCATGACAAAAAATGAATTCAAATTGATATGGCTAGCTATTATATAATAAGTGGAATGAGTTGATGTATAACTCATTATTTAGTTCAAATTAATTTGCACATATCTTGACAAAAGTAAATTTTAAATGGAAAAATATGACTCCGGACGTTTACGGAATCAATCTGTTTAAACTTTAAATTATTATGGCTCAGCCAATACATTTGATACTTTTATGTGTCCGATTAAAAAATCTTTTGTAATAGAAATACAGAATAAAGGGGTTAAACAAAGGGCAAATAGTCTTTTATTTTATTTGTGTACTCATAAATATGAAAATAAATTGATATTCGATCACAATTATGTCTTAATAATTATTTAAAGATGAGTATAAAGTAAACAAAAATGAAATCAATTAAAGATTGTAAATAACAGAGCATTCAACCCTCTAATTTTGCTACCCAGCGATTGACAATTTGTCGCGATAAAATTACTCAACTATAGTGAATTCCTCAAAACTTATAAATGATCGGAAGGACAAATTTGCGTCATTGTCTTGCGTATGTTAAAATTTACGTACTCTCATTTTATTCTATGATTTGCATTAAGAATGAAATGTTTATTTTCTTTTAAATTTAGGAATAGTTCAAAATAGTTATTTTCCTTTCAATTCTAGGATCTAATAATAATCCCTAACTAAATATATTTTTGTTTTTAGTTTAGAAATAATAAAGAAAATAATCCCCCTTCTATTTTACTATTTATTTTAATTCTCTATAAATAGTGATATAGTCTTTATTTTAATTTATTAATAATGCAAGAAACAATACCAACATCTTCTCTCTGATTTCCTCTCTAGTTTCTCTGACTCTTTTTATTACAAATTTCACGTCAAAAAATATTTTAATATATGACGAAGTGTACCTAACAATAGGCAAAAGGCATATTATAGTTAAAACGTGCAAACCTTTCAAGCTTAAATATCTGGAAGAGTTTGTCAACAATTCAAATATCTGAACATGAAATAGTTACATATATATCTCATTATCAATTTTTTAGTCAAAATTCCAATAATCACAATAAATCCAAAGTAAAGCTCCAATATCTAACAACTCTACTCAACGATAAGACCCGTTATTTAGTTCTAAAATGCAAAAGGTTACAAAGTATTGTAATTCTCCGACAAGATAACTTAGAAAGGCCAACGTTTGAGTGGCATGACAACAAACTTCATGGTACCATTGTTGCAATGTATGCCTCCATGCTCTCCACAAGCAAAAAAGTAAGGCTGTGATTTCTTCAACACAAACTCAAATCCTTCCCCTGCACCCTGGTTTGGATTTGCTATCCTCTTAGCCCTTCTCAAGTCGCACTTGATGAAGCTCCAGTAGTTTGGTAATAAGTATACACTGTGTGGAAATCCTCCATTTGGGTTCGGTGCATCATACTTGAAAACTACACGTTGCATGCATAAACGAATTCAGAAATTTAAAGCTAATAAGCAAGATAGAGACATGTAACTCTATATTCCTTTTAATTTTTAAAATGAGTACGTACCTAATGTGTCATTGACAAAGAAAGGGCCACTCTTGCGAGCCCAATCCATGTAGTCGAAGCCATAATGCCAATTTTCGGAACCACCAACGTTGAACTTATTTGAGGATTCATGAGTAGCATTTGGGTGATTATTACCATAGGGGCAATTGGTTTTGTTCAACTTTCCTGGTCCCCAACCGTAGTTGAAGTTGGCCACACTAAGAACAAACATGAAGGAGAACACTACAAGAAACAAAAATGCTTGTGCATTCGCCAAAGCCATTATATTTTTCCCACGAATAAATAGCTAGCTTGATCTTGTTTTGCCAATTGAAGATAGAAGAGAAATGAAATTGATTGTTGTGATGGGAGACCCAAAATGAAGGGCTACATATAGGAAGGCAACTACAAAATTATGACTAATGAGGAAATGAGATAACAAAAATGAGTCAACATTTTCTTCAAGTTGGTTGGTGAGACACAAAAATTAGTGCAAAAAACACTTCATTGCCTTTTTCAAAATTAACTTTTTTTTTCAAAGTGAGACTTGGTGATTAACGCAAACTTTAAGAATATCAAATGGTTACTGACCGAATTCACCGAGTTGCTTACACACTTTTAGGCGTACTAATCAGCACTATTGCTGCACATCGCTTCTACACTTGAGATATATCCTAAGGGGTTCATATATTATTTTCTATTAAACATGTTTTACAGGTTTAACTTAGTTTTCTGTGCTCACATGTTTGAAAAATTACACTATGGTATATAGAACTTAAATCCACGACTGTATATATAGTTTATGATCAATTACATAGATGTCACATGGGCTAGTCCCATTGGGTCGGTCTAACCTAATCCATGATTTGATAGGGTTGTGCTAAGATTTTCGGAGTCCATTTAAGAAAAGGGTTTTTTAGCTGAGCCTGAATAAGCCTGTTGATTAGTAGGGCTAGAGAAATATGGAAAGAGCCGGCCCGTGTGTAAAAATAAAAATATAATAAAGTATTTAAAATAACAAGAGTTCAAACTCAAAATCTATTTAAAGTTTTAAATATTAAAATTTAAATACAAATTATGTTTATAAAATATGTACTACATAAAATAAAAATTTCCTAAAATTTCTAGGGAATCACTACGCAGGCTATGGAATATTGTCATACTTTTTGTGTTTTATTATGATCATTGAAAAACAATAAGGTTAATATTTCTATTTAGCTATTTATACTTTTACTTGAAATCAAACTTAATAAATATTATAAAGACCATTTTATTTGTGGATCTGATTAACAAGTAGTAACACTAACACCATGTAATATTGTCATGTCGATATTTATGATAATATTTTAAAATTGTAATTTGAATTAAAAAATTATAAATAATATACTTTTAAAAAAAGAGGTTTGGCCCGGCATAGCCCGTAGCCCACATACTTAGGGGTTCAGCTGACCGTTTTCTGGCCCACAAAAAAATGGGCCAGTCTGGCAGTCAAATTTCAAAGTCTGTATGGATTAGCCCGGATGGGGTGGGTCAGTCTGGTCTGGCCCGTCAAATTTCAAAGTTTGTATGGATTAGCCAGAATGGGGTGGGTCAGTCCTACCTGACCCGTCAAATTTCAAAGTCTGCATAGGTTAGCTCGGATGGGATGGACCAACCCATATTGACAGCTCGTCATTTGTCGTACTTTTGGCATGAGTGTAAATTTATTCGTAAAAACTTATTAAAATTGTACTCTCTCTGACCCATTTTATGTGACACCGTTTGACTTAGCAAGATATTAAAGGAAAAAAAAGAATTTTAAAACTTGTGGTTTAAAACAATTTTTAGAAATTTATGTGATTGTAAATTATTTTATTTAAGATAAAAGAAGAATTTTAAAATTAAATTATTTTTAATTATAGTAAGATAACATTCGTTTTGGGACGAACTAAACGATGAAAGATGGAAGGATGATATACAAAATGGGACAGAGAGTAATACATAATAAATATAGAGCTAAAAGTTTTTCCTCCACAACAAGAAATTGTCAAATATAAAAAAAATTAAATTTTTCCTTTTTAGAAAAGTAAAAATAATTAAGGTAATACGTTGACGAAATAAATAAAAGCAAAACTCAAATATAATTTTTATTTAAAAAGGGCAAAACCCTAACAAATTTTTTATTTTTTTCACAAAATAAATCGGTGAGAAATGTGGACAAATATACTAATTAAAATAAAATGTACTAAAAAAAGATGATGGAATTCAAAAAGAAAGACACATACTTTTAAATTTATTTTAAAATTATTTTTAGCGTAAGCACGTACACCATGTCACGCATCTCTTAGTTAGAAAATTGAAGGTAAGTCAATCCCCACATATTTGGAGGGTGTAAATATTTTTTGGGGACAAATTTAGAATGCAATTTATGTATTTTCCCAATATAGTTATGCATGTCTTTGATATCTCTACTCTAATACTCCCTCTGTCCAACAATACTTGTCCACCATATTATTTTGGGATATCCAACAATACTTGTCTACTTTATGAAATCAATGTATAATTTTACACTTAGTTCCTAATTTACCCATATCATTAATTATAGTCTTCCCTATTATATTTTTCAATACATTGTATTTATTATATTCAAAGGGTAATATAGTAAAATCACCCTTCTATTTATTGTTTCTGAAGGGGTGTGCCAAGTCAATAGTGAACAAGTATTGTTGGACAGAGGGAGTATATGTTAATAAATTAAATAACTAACCTTAAGTTCTATATTTTTCAACTCCTAAGTAAATTTTCAAATATGGAAAAAAAATTAAAACCAAAGACAAATTACACCTATAATTGGCTATAAATATAAACATCCCAGAATAATTTTCTCCAAACCATTGCACATCAATAATAGAATTAGAGAATTAATTAGCCAAATATGAGTACTGCCGGTTGTTCGTCCGCATGCAAGGTTACTTTCTATTTTGATTTAATAATAAAAAATAAAAAACGATACAATGAATAATACAATGAGTGCATCAACATTGGCCTCTTTCTGGCTCTCTACATAGTTTCTCTTAATTTTATGTATAACAAATTTCACGTCGAAAATAACATTTTGAAACGATACATATATGAAGAAGTGCAAACGGCAAACTCCAAACTCCAAACTTAAATATATATCTGGAAGACTCAATCAACAATTCAAATATCCGAACATGAAATATAGTTATATTATAAATCATTTTTCTATCCTCTTAGCTCTTCTCAAGTCGCACTTAATGAAGCTCCAGTAGTTTGGTAATAAGTATACACTGTGTGGAAATCCTCCATTTGGGTTCGGTGCATCTATTGAGTTAAACAGAGCTGATGTATGGGGTCATTTCTCCATTGATGAGCACAAAAAACTGAGAATCGAGATAAGAGCAAGAGAAGTGAATTCTCTGATTTGGAAAAAAAAGAACTGAATTACTTCATGTAGATTACAATCTATTTATACAACAATGTAGGAAGATTCTAGAAGTCTAGCTAACTAATTCTTGGTGCACAACATCTGAGGCCTAACTAACTAACTAACTATCAAGGGAAAGATTAACTAATCACATTACTAATCTGTCTGTCAGTCTAATTACAATTTAATACACATAATATTTATCTCAACATCCCCCCTCAAGTTGGAGGTGGGAAACTCACAAACAACTTGTGTAAAATATTGGAATGGTTGGTACTTGGTAAGGCCTTGGTCAGAACATCTGCTAGCTGGTCCCCAGTTGGAATGTGATGGAGTGCAATGAGACCTTCTTGAAGTTTATTTCTAACAAAGTGGCAATCCACTTTTATGTGCTTTGTTCTTTCATGGAACACAGGGTTCTTAGCAATGTGGACAACTGCTTGACTATCACAGAACACAGGTACAGGCAAAATACATGTCAAGTTCAGTTCTGTCAACAACCTTTCCAGCCATACTATCTCTCCTACCACTTTTCTAATGGCCCTGTATTCTGCCTCTGCTGAAGACAAAGATATGGTCGTTTGCTTTTTGGACTTCCAGCTAATGGGACTGTCTCCCATCAACACTACATAGCCACTTACTGACTTCCTTGTATCAGGGCATGCAGCCCAGTCTGAGTCACAATATGCAGTGATTGAGCAATCTGCATTATTGGACAAATGTATACCCAAGCAAGGATCATTTTTTAGATACCTTAGGACATGGTATGCAGCCTTGAGGTGTGGTTCTCTGGGATGTTGAAGGAATTGACTAAGGTGTTGAACACTGAATGCTATGTCCATCCTTGTGCTAGTTAAAAAATTCAGTTTGCCTACCAGCTTCCTATAGTGTGTAGGATCCTTCAATAATAGACCTTCATTTGCCTTGAGTTTGACTATGGATTCAAGAGGTGACATTAATGGTGTGTAGCTTGAACAATCAATTTCCTGCAGCAAGTCTAGGGTGAACTTTCTTTGAGAAGTTAGGACTCCAGAGTCCTTGTACAAAACTTCCAAGCCAAGAAAGTATTAAAGTCTTCCCAGGTCCTTGATCTTGAATTTATTATGAAGGTAACCTTTCGGAGAAGTGATCTCTTCAACATCAGTGCCTGTCAAGATAATATCATCAACATAGACAGCAACAAAGACCAAAGAAATTCTAATCTTTCTGTAGAATAGAGAATAATCACTCTCTGAATGGGAATAGCCTCTTGAACACAACACTTGTGCCAGCTTGTCATACCATTGCCTGCTTGCCTGCTTCAGTCCATATAAGGACTTTTTAAGTCTGCAAACCAAACCTGTATCATCTATCATAAGGCCTGGAGGTGTGTCCATATACACTTCTTCATGTAAATCCCCATGGAGAAATGCATTGTTCACATCTAGTTGATATAAATTCCATCCTTTCTTAACAGCCATGCTTATTAAAATCCCGATTGTAGTCATCTTAACCACTGGAGAGAAAGTTTCATTGTAATCAATACCAGCTTGTTGAGTGTAACCTTTCACAACAAGTCTAGCTTTCAGCCTTTCTACAGTACCATCATCCTTATGCTTGCCCTTGTAAACCCACCTGCACCCAATTATCTTCTTTCCTATGGGCAGTTTAACAAGATCCCAAGTGTTATTAGTATACAATACTTCAAACTCTGGTGTCATTGCTGCTTGCCAAGCAAGATCAAGTGATGCCTCAATCAGAATCAGAAATATGGTTATTTGCTGGTGGTGAGTTAGGAGCCAATGAATGAACAATGTCTGGTGGTGCTAGAGGTGCATGTGCAGGTGGGTGTTCTGGCAGACTATTGTTAGTGACAGCAAAAATGGTATCATCATCCAACACAGGTACTTTGTTAAAAATGTTATCAGTAGATTTTAACATGTTTGGATCAGTGTGCAAATTTCTTAAAACTGTGCTGAAACTAGAATTAGAGTCAAACAAAGCAAAAGCAAAGATATTTTCATGAAATGTCACGTCTCTGGAAACATGTATCTTCTTGGTGCTCAGGTCCAGGACTTTGTACCCTTTTGTGTTGCAAGGGTATCCAACAAATATGTGAGGTGTGGATCTTGGGTCAAATTTATTTTTATGAGTCTTTAATGTAGGAAAGCATAGACATCCAAAAGATCTAAGGTGTGAGTAGGTGGGACATTGGTGATGCAGTACTTCAAAAAGTGTCTTGTTATCATCCAGTACTGAATTTGGAAGTCTGTTGATCAGATAAGTGGCTGTTAAGAGACATTCTCCCCAGTATGTAGTGGGAAGTTTGGACTGGTATAAGAGTGCCCTGGCAAATTCTAGGAGGTGCTTGTATTTTCTTTCCACCACACCATTTTGTTGTAGTGTGTGGGGGCAAGTTCTTTGATGTATTATACCCTTGGCTTGAAGATATAAGTTCGTTTCATTGTTGGTAAATTCTGAACCATTATCAGTTCTTATTGACTTGACAGTGGTCTTGAACTGGTTTTCAATAAGAGATATGAATGACTTTACTGGTTTTCAATAAGAGATATGAATGACTTTACTCTTTGAAGGGTGTTGCTCTTGCAACTGAGAAGGTGAGTCCATGTTGATCTACTGAAATCATCAACTATGGTTAGGAGATACTTATAATTGTTGTGAGTTAGAACATGATAAGGGCCCTACAAATCCATATGGAGGAGATCAAAAGGATTAGTATTGGAAACAGTGGATTTGGTTGGAAAAAAAAGTCTAGCCTGTCTAGCCATGGGGCATATAGTGCATGTGAAAGATTGTCTAGGTGAGAAAATAATGGGAATGCTGGAAATGCCCTTCATTTTCACAAAGGGGACTTGTCCTAGCCTATTATGCCACAAGTGGTCAATACCATTTCCATGAGACATGACAGAATTATTCAATCTAGAAACATTAACAGTAGAAGCACAATTAGGAAGCACTGTATTATTACTCAAACATGTGGATCTCACAGATATGGCATTACAAGTATCTGCATTAGAAGTAGCATGTGAAAGATTACATGAATTACACTTGGAAGAAGCAGTAGGAGTAAGAAAACAAGTCCTATATGCAATGGTAGAAATTGATCCAGTAGGGACAGAAGCAGAAGCATGACATCTTGAGCAAAGAAAATACAGTCCATTATGTGCTCTACCAATCTCCAGAGGGCTCTTCAGTGAAGGGCCCTGCATAAAACAAGAAAAGTTATTGAAAATGACCATTCCTTTTAGATGTGAAGTCAAACAATGAACTGAGATTAAATTGAATTTGAACCTGGGTACAAACCACACATTATATAAAGTTAGTGAAGGATTCAGATATGCATCACCAATTTCTGTCACTTTCACTTTATAGCCATTTGGAAGGGTAATTAGGAAGGGTATGATAAGGGTCTGAGGTTAGTAAGGAGTGACTTGGTGAAGGTCATATGGTGTGTGGCTCCTGAGTGTATGATCCAAGAATCAATATTAAGTTTCAGGCATTTACATGACAAATTGCCAATATCAGAAATTGAAGAATAGCATGCTAAGATACCTGCAAAGTTGACAGCTCCACCATTGAGATTGTGCACAACATCTTGTGCAGTGTTGCTGCTTCCTTGGATCTGCATATGCTCCAACAAGCTTACCAGCTGATTGAATTGCTGATTGGTTAGAGTCTGACTTGGCTGCTCATGCATTTTCTCTTTGCCCTTACCTTTCGCATGAGTTTTCTCAGAACTATCCCCCATCAGGCCCTCTGAGAGAACATTAGCAATGGTTGCTGTGCATGCATTTTTTCCTTTTGTGAACTTAAAATCCGAAGGAAAACTATGGAGGTTGTAGCACTTGTCTCTGGTGTGACCAGTTTTTTTACAATAGTCACAGAACAAATTAGACTTGTTGAGAGGTCTACTGGTACCCACAGTGCTACTATAGGGAGTATAGTTAGTCCTAAAATTAGAACTAGCAGTTGCATTCACATGAAAAGAGGCTAAGTCTAGGTTGAAGTTGGTGTGAGGTTTGACTTCCCACTGTTTGTCTTCTTGGACAAGAATAGAAAAAGCTTGAGCCATAGTAGGCAAGGGGTTCATCATCAAAATGCTACCTCTCACAATAGTATAGACTTCATTTAATCCCATTAGGAACTGAATGAGTCTCCTGTCGAGTTTAGCCTTGTGCATTTTTTATTTTCCACCACATGTACACAGACATGTACAATGTGAATTGGTGTCCAAAGTGTTAAGCTCATCCCACAACTTCCTGATCTTGGTGTAGTATCCAGTGATATCCTAATTACCCTAACTGAGTTCATTGATCTCACGTTGAAGCTGATACAATTTTGCCCCATTAGTTTGATCATACATGTCCTCCAATTCATCCCAAAGCTCCCTCGCATTATCAACATATTGCAAACTATCTCTGAGGTCTGTGGACAGAGAATTTAAGATCCAAGAGATCACCATATCATCACATCTTTCCCACTGAGCAAAGGTGGGTGTGGTTTTTGTACTTTTCCATTGATGAAACCAGTTTGTTCTTCACAGATAAACCCCGAAGAATAGCTTTTCTTCATGAACGATATCCAGATCCATCAAAAAAGACTGGAACAATTGTGGATCCAGCACTCTCAGAAGGATGAACATAAAACACACTATTCAAATCCTGGGCAACATGAGTTGGTAGCTAATCCCCAGTGGAGGTCCCTTCCTGAGTACTAGTTGATCCCATGATGTGACGAACATGGAACTACAGAGAAAGAAAGGAAGAGAAAAATGCCGGCGATATAGGAAAGAGAAGATGAAGAACACCTTATGGCTTTGATACCATATTGAGTTAAACAGAGCTGCTGTAGGAGGTCATTTCTCCATTGATGAGCACAGAAAACTGAGAATCGAGATAAGAACAAGAGAAGTGAATTTTGTGATTTGGAAAAAAAAGAACTGAATTACTTCATATAGATTACACTCTATTTATAACTATCAAGGGAAAGATTAACTAATCACATTACTAATCTGTCAGTCAGTCTAATTACAATTTAATACACATAATATTTATCTCAACAGCATCATACTTGAAAACTGATGTTACATACAAAGACGAATTCAGAAATTTAAGGTTAATAAGCAAATGATGTTGGCATACTAAGGACAAACAAGAAAGAAAACACTAGAAGAAACAGAAATGTTTGTGTAATAGCCAAAGCCATTATATTTTTCCCACAAATAAATAGGTATTAGCTTCTTGTTTTGCCAATCGAAGATAGAGGAGAAGTGGAATTGATTGTGGTGATGAGAGATCCAAAATGATGGGAAGGCAACTACAAAATTATGACTAATTAGGAAATGAGATAACGAAAATGAGTCAACATTTTCTTCAAGTTGGTTGGTGAGACCAGAAAATTAGTGCAAAAAACACTTCACTGCTTCTCTCAAAATTCACTTTTTTTCAAAGTGAGACTTGCTTATTAACACCTTTTCCTTTTAAATAAACTTTAAGAATATCAGATGGTTACTGACCGAATTCACCGAGTTTCTTACACACTTTTAGGCGTACTAATTAGCACTTTTGTTGCACATCGCTTCTACACTTGAGATATCCTAAGGGATTCATATATTTCTCTATTAAACATGTTTTACAGGTTTAACTTAAGTTTCTGTGTTAAAAGGTTGAAAAATTACACTATGAATACATAGGACTTCAATCCATGGTTATATATATAGTTTACGATCGATTAGTTTAATGCTAATAACTTTAAAAATTGAACCCATAAAGTTCAAATTTTGGTTTCCCTTTTGTCGACACATGAACTGGATTTGGGACACATTGATTCTGCTCGTTCAAATCGATTATCTTAACTAACACTAAGAGATATAAACACTTCAAAGAAATTTTTAGACTCTTCAAATTTTCAATGCAGGTTTTCATATGATCCTCATATGTCCAGTTTCGTTTGCAAACTAATCAATTGGATGTTACTTCCCACTTGCCGGTTTGGCCTTGCAATCTGGAATCATGATACAAAATCATGATATGATATAATAATATGAAATTGAAGTTTTGTTTGGACATGCGATATGAAATTTTTGTGTTGTATATTTTCTCATAAACATAAGAATCCCATAAATTGTAAAACTATTAAAATAGCCCCAATTATTTATTCAATATTACCAAATAAACAAAAAATTTATAAAATCGCATAATAAATTATTATAAAGCTATTTGTTCTCCACTTAAGTAACTGTTTTATCTAACTTTAATTGATCAAACTTTAATTCAATAAAAAAAATTGAACATAAATTGTAGTGTACTAGTCTTTAATATAATCCTCCCACATAGTACGAACAATCTCCTCACGTTGAACTTGCATTTCTCGATCATATGATCGAGAAGACGAACCAACATTGTTACTTTGAGCCATTTGCTGGTCAATATCATCCGCAACTATATTTTCATGCTCATAGGCCATAAATATTTCATCACTCTTTTGGTATTCTCGCAAATAATTATGTAACATTGCACAAGCTATGATAATTTTCACTTGTATGTCAATATCATAATAGTTCATGCCTTGTTTCAGTATTCTGAATCTATTTTTCCAAGCTCCAAAAGTCCGTTCAATCACATTGCGCAGAGATTCGCCTATAATTAAAGTGGCTATATTGTGAAATAAATATAAAAGTTGTTGGCCGCTAATAAAAATATTTTTCAATTAGTACCATTGTTGGCAATTACACATTTTCAGTGTATTAATTTCATGCTAAAATCAAACATATTGGAAGTAGTGATTATCAAACATACATCAACAATTTTGTCATTTCTCATATTAAATTGCTTTAAACATTTTCATATGTAGCCGAAAGAATTTTTTTTTTTATTATGAAAAAACAAAAAAGTATTACTCTCTCCGTTCTTATTATTTATATCCACCAAATCTATTCCTATTTTATCATTTATATTCACCAAATTTAAAGTAATAATAAATTTTATGTTGGTGAGGATAATAAATTTTAAAAAGTAATGATGTGATTATAAATTTTATTTACATATGAAATAAATGGTTAGTAGATATAAATGTGGGGTTGTTTTAACAAAATATAAACTTGTGAGTCAATTTTTGTATTTAGAAAATCTCAAATCATGATATGAAATTCCCAAATCATGATTTTTGGAGAATATGGGATTCCATCTCATGATATGGAATCATGAGATGGAATCAGCATGAAATCGTATGTCCAAATGCTGATTCCATCTCACGATTCCATATCGTGATATGGTATCGCATGGCCAAACGCCTACTTAATATTCTATATCAAACTTGTTGGGGCTAAAGTTCTTCATCTACTCTTAGCTTTTTGTTAATAAAACGTGTTAACGATTTGACTTTGATGTTTTTAGAAGTCCAACATAACTGTTAACAAATTTCTATTTGAAAAATTATATTGCTAAAGCACCATATAACATATCCCAAGTTTTAAAAGATGTTAAAAATATGGACATACAGAAATCAACTTCAAAATCGATTAAAACTTGAAATCTAATGATCTAATCTATTCTGATTTGGACACTAATTTTAAAGAAAAAAAATTAAAGTATCTTTTTTATCTGAATATTGAAAAATATTGGGATTGAAAATCAAGGCGTTTGTCCATGAAACAAAAAATTGTCAAATATGTACATGATTTTCGCACTCATTTTCCATTGAACCAGCTTGCTAGGAAAAAAGTCATGATCGGGAAATAAATTCCCATTAAAATAGCGGAAAACTTTCTAATTTTTCCATATGAAAACATTATTATTTTTTCTTTTTCTTATCGATTCAATCAAAATATCTGTAGAAATAGCCACTGAACATTTTTCAATGGAAAAATATTAATTTTTTGTAGTATTTCCTTTCAGAAAACAAAAAAAAAAACTAAAAACTAATTAAGGTTATACTTTGACTTTAAAAGAAAAAAGGGCCAAAATCTAACCAAAAATTGTTTTTTTTCAACAAATAAATCTGTGAGAAATGTGGACAAGTGTATACTATGTAGTTAAAATACAATGTACTAAAAAAAGACACATACTTTTAGTTTGTTTTAAAATTCTTTATAGCGTATGACTAACCATGTCACGCATGACGCAACACTTAGAAAATTGATACAGACAGGGGAAAAGTATGAAGGTAAGGAAATCCCCACATATTTGGAAAGTGTAAATATTTTTTTGGGACAAATTTAGAATGCAATTTATGTATTTTCCCAATAACTAACGATAAGTTCTATATCTTTCAACTCCTAAGTAAATTTTCAAATATGGAAAAATTATTAAAACCAAAGACAAATTACAGCTATAAATATAAGCATCCCAGAATTATTTTCTCCAAACCATTGCACATCTATAATAGAATTAGAGAATTAATTAGCCAAATATGAGTACAGCCGGTTGTTCGTCCGCATGCAAGGTTACTGGTAAGTTCATTTTCTATTTAAGTTTTATAACCTTATTTTGCTTCTTGTTGTTATAATGAATGACTGATATAGAGAGGTTATAATGAATGACTGTTATAAAGAGGTCTGACTGTATTTGTTAATGTGTGTGTAGGTAAGTCATCATGGCCGGAGCTAATGGGAACAATGGTGGACAAAGCTGTGAGTGTAATTCAGAAAGAGAACCCAAGTGTTCATGTTAAGGTGTTGAACATGTCCAAGTCAATTCCATTGCCAGTGGATTGTGCTCGTGTTATTGTTTTTATTGATGACAACAAGAAGGTTGCTCTCCCACCTGTTGTTTGTTGAACTTCATTAGTAGTCCTACTTTCTCACTTAATTTCAATTAAGTGAGTATCTCTTTTAATTTATGTCTCTTTAGTTATAAGCATTTTCGCAATTTCTATCCTTGTTTCAATGAATTTATTAGGATTGGTAAGGTAAGGTCTAGCGCCTTTGCTTGTACTTATCCCAATAGAGGATTTTTATATTATTATTAATAAAAGACCACTAGATATGTTATCTAGTGGTATAGTAATCTATATATATTGTGTGTCAATGTATAGTTGGATATCTACTACATAAATTCAAGGCATGTTATTTTTATTAGGTGTAATAGATTTAATTCATGAAAATATAATTCGTGGTAAGTCAATTTAAGCGTGATCCAAATTAAATAGACCTTCAATAAAAAGTTGGGCCAATTTGGACTGCGCACGTACATCAAATTGACCCATAAAAACGTATCAAAACATAGAGAGAATTTCTGGGGATTTGTTCATAAGTATCAAAATTAAAAGACATTCAAACACCAGTACGTGTAGTAATTCTTCAGAGATGATATACAGTAAAACCAAAATAAAATAAATTAAATATTGTAAATATTAGAGCATTCATCTCTTTAATGGATTTTCATGATGAAAGAAATGTTATCAACAACAGTTTTTACTCATATATTTTTATTGGCTAATTAATTTCACC
The DNA here is from genome assembly GCA_018342035.1 of Solanum appendiculatum. NCBI lineage: Eukaryota > Viridiplantae > Streptophyta > Magnoliopsida > Solanales > Solanaceae > Solanum > Solanum appendiculatum. Next base: position 233,428 of record JAGDQO010001314.1, read on the forward strand.
TATAGTTACTAAGATTTTATTCAATGAAAAGTCACAAAACTAACTATTTTGTCACAAATATAATTGGTAAGTACCTCAAGAATTAACTAATAATCGAAAGGACAAATTTCCAATGTTAAGTAATGTCACGTCATTCGTTGCATCAATGTGTTGCCACACTTTGTATGTAAAATTTTACTTTTCTAATACTATATGATTTGCATTAATGGTAAAATTATTATTTGCCTTTTAGTTTAAAAAGTATTCTACAATATTTATTTTTCTTTCAAGCCTAAAATTTAAATCATTGAAAAATATTTAATTTTCTTTAGTTTATAATCTATAAGGAAAATAACATATTGCTATTACTTTTTATTTTATTCCTTTTGGTTCTTCATAAATAGTGATGTAGCCTTTTATTTTGATTTAATTTAATGCAAAAAACAATACAATATAATGAATTCATCAACATTGGCCTCTTTCTGGCTTTTTCCATAGTTTCTCTTAATTTTATTTATAACAAACTTCACGTCAAAAAACAGTTTGAAACGATACATGAAATATAGTTATATATATATCATTATCAATCTTTTTTTTTTGGGGTCAAAACTTCAATCACAATATATAAATCCAAAGTAAAATTCCAATATCTAATAAGTCTACCCAACGTTAAGACTCGTTATTTTGTTCCAAACAAAACTAAAATGCAAAAGGTTACTAAGTATTGTATTTGGTCCCATAATTATTCGACAAGTTTGGAGCAGCCAACGTAACTCAGAAAGGCCAACGTTTGAGTGGCATGACAACAAACTTCATGGTACCATTGCTGCAATGTATGCCTCCATGCTCTCCACAAGCAAAAAAGTAAGGCTGAGATTTCTTCAACACAAACTCAAATCCTTCCCCTGCACCCTGGTTTGGATTTGCTATCCTCTTAGCCCTTCTCAAGTCGCACTTGATGAAGCTCCAGTAGTTTGGTAATAAGTATACACTGTGTGGAAATCCTCCATTTGGGTTCGGTGCATCATACTTGAAAACTACACGTTGAATGCATAAACGAATTCAGAAATTTAAAGCTAATAAGCAAGAGAGCGACATGTAACTCTATATTCCTTTTAATTTTTAAAATGAAATAAGACGTACGTACCTAATGTGTCATTGACAAAGAAAGGGCCACTCTTGCGAGCCCAATCCATGTAGTCGAAACCATAACGCCAATTTTCGGAACCTCCAACGTTGAATTTATTTGAGGTTTGAGTAGCATTTGGGTGGTTATTACCATAGGGGCAATTGGTTTTGTTCAACTTTCCTGGTCCCCAACCGTAGTTAAAGTTGGCCATACTAAGGACAAACATGAATGAAAACATTACAAGAAACAGAAATGTTTGTGCGTTAGCCAAAGCCATTTTTATTTTTTCCCACGAATATATTGTTCCTTGTTTTGCCAATGAACAGAAGAGAAATGAAATTGATTGTGATGATGAAGAGACAAAAATGAAGGGCTATATATAGGAAGGCAACTACAAAATTATGACTAATTAGGAAATGAGTCAAACATTTTCTTGAAGTTGGTTGGTGAGACAGGAAAATTAGTGCAAAAAGCCTTTCATTGCCTTTTTAAAAAATTCACTTTTTTCTTTTTAAGAATATGAAATTGGTTACTGACCTAAACCGAGTATCTTAGACACTTTTCGACTAATTAACACTTTTGCTAGTCTTTTCTACAATTGAGATATCCTATGGGGTTCATATATTTTTCTATTAAATATGTTTTACAGGTTTAACTTCAGTTTCTGTGTTCAAACGTTGAAAAATCACATTATCAGTATATAGGACTTAAATCCATGACTGTATAGATAATTTAGGATAGATTAAATAGTGGACACCTAGGATCAGACGCAGATCGATAGTCATTAGACAATTATCGTCGCAAATTAATCTTCTAGATCAAACTTGTTAGAGCTAAGAGTTCTTCATCTACTTTTAACTTTTTTTAATTTTTAAAAATTTTACTTAAAGAAAACCATGTTAACTAACGATTTGACTTTGACGTTTTCTGTTACAATATGTAAGGCATTTAGAAGTCAAAAGTAACTGTTAATTATTTTTTATTTAGTGGGATGTTGATCAAGAAAAAGTTATAATCCATCATTCGATGCGCTAGTAGCGGGTGAATAATGCTTTTGGAACTGAAAAAAACAAGTCGCCCGCAAAAATGGACAGAAGAAGGATTTACTTTTTGCAGACGATACATTCACGTAATAATGACATCAATTAGGCCATTATATGTTATGATGAAATGTTAAAGTACCGTTTGATCCTTAATCAAACGTTTCAAGTAGAATCACCTTTAATTTGAAAGGTTTTACAACACGTTCAAAATTCGATAAATAATAAGCATGTCCATCTATCATTCTTGCTTATATAATACCAAGCATTAAATTGAAACTGAACATGTCACCATACACCTAACCCATGCATCACAAGCCGTATTTTAGCGTAAGCTTAACCCATACATCACAAGCCCGTATTCATTGTTAGACTAATAAAGCCCTGGGGACAATTGTGCATGCTACTCCAATTCACTTATAAAAATATATCAGCATACTTTTCTGTCTTAGATACATAATTTAAGAAACATCTATATATTCACTACACATGTATTTATCCACCTACTAGAAGTGGACCTTTCTTAGAGGTAAAATACGAGTTTTTCCCACACGAATAATAGTGATACTTTCAGGTAAGAAAATAGAACAACTGATAATTAAAGTGCATTTTGATAAATAATTGATGATAGTTCAGGAAAGAAACTAACACATAACAATTCATGTATGAAACTCGGAACTCACACCTAGCAGTTCATGTATGAAACTTGAAAAACATAGATACTTTAGGTGTGTATTTTTGACCATCAACTTTACTTTCAACTTCAAATGTTAAAGTCAGTCCAAACAAGTTGCATTTCCCTTTTTTTTAAAACCAGAAAACATCACTGTTGAAATGGGACCTCAATTTTGTTACTGTACTTATTTTCCCAATAAAAAGGTGGGCACAACTGCATAATATGACTTACTCTATAAAGAAGCATCTTATTTGGTTCTTTTTTCTTTCTCATGTGCAGAAGAATACAGTAAAACTATACAAGCCAAAAAAAGGATGTTCCCACTGTAGATTTTGTTTAGTCACTTTTGGTTCTTTTCATGGTAAACTTCATGTCTTCATCCCCAAAAGGGTGATCAAAATAAGGGAGGACTGGTTACAAATAGCAAGTTAAAACATACACAGGACACAAAAATGTTGGACCAGAACACTAGTGCTAAAAGTTAATCTAAGACAACTGAGCAGCTCTATTGTTTCCCTAAGCCTTTATAATGCTAGGGATACAACAGTCACAAGAAAATTGAGACTCACAATACATAGAGGTGTGTCAAAATATATATAGAGACAACAAACCACTATGTGTTTTGAGTTTTGATTTTCTATACTCGGAAAAATGCAAGGTCAGACACGAGGAAATGATCTCTAATGCCAACTTACAATTTGAATAACAGAATATCACTCCACAAAGATCACCTGTTATTAACAGATCTCGTGTGCTGATATTTACCGATTTCCTGTGAGAAGGGACATAAGTCAATAACTACAATTAACATATAAAACCACCAACCAAATTAACCATCATACGCCCTTACCATTGCAGTACTTAAGTTACATACAAGTTATTTCCATCTCAATGTGGAAATATTAGGCTACAGAGATTGCAAGAAAGTCACCTTGCAAGTTTGCACAATTTTAAAAGAACATTGGATAACAATGCTCATGATTAAATTTTTTTTTCTCCATGCAGCTTATTAATAGCTGATTAATGACAAACAAGGGTGCATTGACACCTAAAATCCCTTCTGCTATTTGGTGCATATAACCAAGAATAGCCTGAGCAGTTCATTTAAAGTTAATTCAGTTCATAGATCAGGATCGATGTGTCTCGAAACAAGGCAATAAACTACCCTGTTTCTGAAAGCAGAAGGAACTCCCAGAATGATGGCAATTGATAAGAGTATAAATTGCCAGCACTGGTGCCAAATAGATGAGTACCAAAACTAATTTTGGAACATCCTGGAAAATGCTTTTCTCTCCTTGTCACGTCTATCAACAATCTATAAGGAAAAAGAAAGAAAACAAAATAAGTATGACAAATAGACTGTCTAGGAAAAAACTAATTTTATTGTGTTAAACTCGTACTGAGTCTTCATGCCAAGCACTAACCTTCTTTTTAGCAGCAGCAAGCTGGCTTTTGATTCCTCCTGAAAATTCATCACCAAATTAGTGTCACTTCAGTACAAATAGCCTACAAGTGTAATAGACACTTTGCTTATCCCCATAGAGCTATCACTACTGTTCTCATGCAGCTAATCACGCCACCGATGGTATAATTAAACAATTCTCTTGATATTACAGCATACACATCCTTACATTCACCTAAGTAAAGATCTCACATCACAGTAACATTTTCTGATCATTAGTGTTCCAATCAGGGTTAATTCTAGTTGGGTGTCGAAAACCTTTAAAGGCAAAAAAGCATAACAAATTAACCAGAAAATGAATTATCTCTAACCATCATTTGGCTCAAGCTCCAATGCTTTCTTGAAACTTTCTACTGCAGCATCTATGTCATTAAGAGCCATGTGTGCCTGATTGGTAAACAGACAGACGTTATTGTTGAAGACACAGGAGCCATTGTAAGGAGTAATAGAAGATGGCTGTGAGTAAACATTAGCCATAATGACATTAATGACATATAAAAGCAGCTACCATATCGGCAATTAAACAGCAAACACGTACAACTTAACACTAACCATACTCACAACCCAACCCAACCCACCCAACCCCACACACAGAAAAAGAAAATGTAACCATCATTGAACATATACATCCAAAGCAGGATTACATTGTAAAAAAGCATTATAACAAAAGAATCTCTCAAATAAGCACCAGGAATCCACAGAAACTAATACTTTACCATGTAAATTAAACTTCAGAAGTAAATTAGAATAGCCATCCTATTTTCCCCCTTTAACCACTTCAACTTTATGGTGAACGACACATAGCTGCACCTTCGGCTGCCAAGAGAATAGGCTAGACATGTCCTACACCACTCTACTGAGTTATAGAACCATCTCTGGAAACACAGATCACCGACAGAATACCATGGAGTTCAATCTTGTTGACCATTAGAAAGCTTTTTTTACCAAGAAATAGCAGAAATAGCAGAAGTCACTCAATTAAATTTGTAAAGCTGTTAGGTATATCAAAAAGTATATATCTATTACTTTCAAACTTGAGTAGTACCAAGTATTCGACTCAGCACTAGTAAGAAATGGTTGCAATCTAATTTATATCTATTATTCCGAAACCTGCCTTACTTGAGCCAAGGGTCTATAGGAAACAACCTCACTACCCCTTCACAAGGCAAGGGGTAAGGTTGTGTACACACCACCCTCCCCAAAACCCACTTCTGAGATTACACTGGGTGTTGTTGTTGTTGTTTTCGATATTCCAAAACCCAGATTAACAGGCAGGTTATTCAATAGTTAAGATGATCAAAGCTGCTGCAGAATACAAAAGCCCTTGATAGATACCAACCTGCCCCTGACGAAATAGAGCTTTTGCATTGTTTTCTCCATCCCGCATTGCAAAGTCAGCATCTAGGAGTGCTCCCTTCAGATCTCCTAGTTTTAGTTTAGAAGCCTGGTTATACATAACAGATATCAATTATTTTGTTTGGTTGGTTAATAGGCAAACAAATATGAATTTAAGAAAGCATGACAACTGGAGTTATGAAGGCAAGTGCTGAACTCAAGATATGTGATAAAATTATGAGGTTTCAATCAAAGAAAAATGCACAATCAGCAAATATAAGACATCAAAACAAAAAGGGGCCTAGATGAAGAGGAAAGTGCAATTAAAAAAAATTGTAGTATATTTATCGCAATAATGACTTTAATGCTGTTTAGTCCCTTTACTATCCAAAAATGATCTAGATGTAGTATAAACATTTACGACCATTAGTAACAAAAGCAGAGTAAGTGTATTGTTACCAAGAAGGGAAATTGTATGATGATTATTCCCTATAATGCAAATTCAGTAGTGCAACAAACTAAAGCAGCAGAAAGGAAACTCACAGAACTGTTGGTAAATATCTGTGATTTCATCCTTCTCAAATATGCGCTCCTATCTGCAAGAGGAACAAGCAGAGTTATAATTCACATGACAACATTTTTTACGGACAAATCCATATTCCAGCGCTATTTATGTTCGTAGAAACAAATATATTTCAGCTAAGTTGCTCGGACTTTTCACTTTTGGTGCCGCAGCCGTGTCGACACGACATGGGTGTGGGTGTGGGATCCGTGACCGATTTGGTCAACCAATTTTGGGTACTTTGACCAAAATCGATGGGGAAAGTCTGGACAGTTTTAATGATTTCTGTAATCAATACAAAAGCAAAGGTGAAATTGAAGGATTCTCCTTTAATCTCCTTCAAGGATTCTCCTCAAGTTCTCCACATAATATCTCATAATTTAGGTTTTATAACTCTATTTTTAGATATTTTAATTATTTTTAGGCGAATCCCCGCACCCGCACCCGCACCTGTATCCATACATGGATCCATATTCCCGAATCTTAAAAATTCAATCATGAAGGATCTGACCTCTAAATCCGCACCCGTATAGAACACCCGCACCCGAGTCCGAGCAACTTAGCATTTCAGAGCCATTTATGTTACAAAAGATTTTACAATCCCTACCTTCATCTATCCCTTCTTTTTCCCAGCAGATATCCAAATAGCGCAAAGCTTTTCGATATTTTCTAAGAGCCATCTTGTAATCTTGTTTCTGTGGGAAGAAGCAAGCATACGTTAGAAAGATCGCTAAAAGAGATAGAATCAAATGTCAACGAGAAAAAGAAGCGAGGGGATTAAGTAGTTAATAACACTGATGCTGTTTTAAGATTCATACCTTAAAATTTTCATTACCAAATGCCTTAATCGACTCTAGAGCGGTGACCCACCAAGGGAGATCATCAGTATTGTTGTCAAGATCAGCAGGCCAATCAGGATATAGATCACCGTCTTTGAAAAAATTTGTGATACCATCATCAGCCCCCTCTGGAATTTCTCCACAATCCGCGATACTGACATCTACTGTTGGGCAATCATTTTCACCTGTAGTCACATGTTCCATAGAGCGGACAACCCCCATTCCTTTGATTACTCTTGCAAAAACCACATGTTTTCCATCTAGATGGGAAGTTCGAGTAGTTGTGATGAAAAACTGAGATCCATTAGTGTTAGGTCCAGAATTAGCCATAGATAACATCCCCTTTCTTTCATGCTTCAATTCAAAATTTTCATCCTCAAATTTTAGCCCATAGATGGATTCTCCCCCAGTACCATCGCCAGCAGATATATCACCACCTTGCACCATGAAGCTCTTAATCACACGATGAAAACGATTTCCCTACAATGGATGAAAACAGCCTTTAGGGACCAACTAAAGAACATTGTATTGCTCAGCATGACAAGAGCACAATTTTTTTCAATAATTCATCTAAAAAAAAAAGGGGGGAATGCAAAGGGTGATCACAAACAATAAAATAGTGAAATCATTCATCTAAGTATTTCCTTTTATACTCAAAGATAAGGAGAAAACAACAGCTGCCAAAGGCAAACACTCTCGCATCCTACACCAAGCCTCCTTGACTATATACAAGCTTAACCCCATCTTGACTATCTATTTGATAGTAAATGTACTTGAAAAAGGGGATTTCTAGAGTACCAAGACCTGAAGAGCATCCACTGTCAAAATTCAAAAACCTTGCAAAAAATGATCTTCTTGAGGGAATCAAGTGAATTTGATAACATCCCCTAGTCTGACCATACAGAGCAATTAGAAGACGGTTCTGGGAGAAGCCAGCAACAAATAGAAATCAAATAATATCTCATCCTTTCTAGTAGGGAAATGTAGAAAATCATTTTATTTGAAACCAAAATGACTAACTTCACTTAGTATGAAAAAAAGTTCCAATTCGTTAGGACCGCAAGAGATCAATAAAAAAGAGGTATTGAGATCTAAAATAGACAATAATGTGAGAGAACCGCTAGTCGCGACCTTAGAAAGAAGAGCAACAAAATTTTATGAAGATAAAGCATCAATCTCAAAAGCAGAATAACTGACAATCTGCTTGGAGGAGCAAATGAAAGGACACTAAAGTATACATTAAAAAACAATAAACTTTTCTACAAGAAAATTTACAAAACAATACTAACCAATGAAAGAAAAGAAACTGAATCATGGTTTCTTATTCTATTCATCACCTTTACACAACAGCTTTACACAACATAACTAACCCTCAAAATTCATTCTTTATATATACTTCTGACAAGCAAAAGAACATTGATCCAACAAAATCAGATGAATTAAAAGTAGTCATTCCTACTTAAATTTCAAATAAGCTATATCCAATTTCATCTTTAACAGTAACCCACAACACCAAGAATCTTGAAAAATTTCACCGACAATTTCTTAATCTATTCAAATCAAGAAACAAGATTTACACTAAATATATACTTCCTACACCCAAAACAAGATCGATCCAAGTTGTTATTAGTGCTAAAACTTCAAAAGGGTTATCTTTAATTCATATCCATTAACGACCCAAGAATCTCAAAAGAAAAGAAAACAAGAAAGATGAAGAACCTTGTAATGAAGGGGAACACCAGTATTAGGACCAATACCCTTTTCACCAGTACAAAGAGCCCTAAAATTCTCAGCAGTTTTAGGAACAACATCATTGTAAAGTTCCACAACAATTCTTCCTTCAAGTTCTCCTCCTATGCTTATGTCCAAATAACACCTTGGTCTTGCCATTCTTCTCTACTGTTCCTTTGTTGTCTCTGTCACCCTCTGCTAAAATAAATATAATAAAAAAGAGAAAGCAGTTATGAGAGAAGAAGAAGAAACCCTAGAGTAGTCCCTCTATATATATAATTTCGAAACTCTTTGAAGCTCTCTCCTCACAATATTCAAAACTGCCCCCAAAACTGTCTTCTCCGTTACCTATTTATATTATTAAAAAGAAAAAGAACACAAATAAAACCAAAAACAAATAAAAGAGTGCGTGTGATTTTCGATGAAATAAAAGAAAATATATTCTTGGGAAAAACGTTGCTTCCGTCCTTTCATTTTGTATATGACAAACTCTTCTTTATGATCGAATTCTAAGGACACACTTTACGTAGCATTTAAATATTTTTTACGCGCTTTAATTATGTGAAATTACGAAGTGTGCCACATAAGGTAAAAAATATATAAAATTAAAAAAAGAAAAAATAAGTCGAAGATAATAGAACCTTAAATTAGTTAAAATGTGTAAGGTAAAAGATGTATAAAATTACAAAAAGAAAAAATGAATCGAAGATAATAGAACCTTAAGTTAGTTAAAATGTGTCTCTACGATTTCAATCATAGTTTAGGGGTACTTGTGTCTTATCCCTTTATTTTTAACATGTTCCTCAATAAATCATAAATAAATAAAAAAAATTACTATATACTTCTTTTAAAAAAAAAAAGCCTTTACAAATTTATTTATATTTTAAAAAATAAAATTGTAAGGATAAAATGAATTATTTTTAATTAGTTTTGTTTTAATACTGTAAATTAAGAAGTAATTTGAAATAACTATTTTTAGTTAGGCATACAAAGTATTTCCTAAGAGGTCTTTGGTTCAAGGGATTAGATGGGTTATTTCAATTACATATACATTGTATCGTAAGTTCTTTAAATGAGACTTTCTAGTTCTAGAGTGATATGTATGGCAACCTTATTCATATCTTGCGAAGATAAAGGGGTTGTTTTCAATAGATCATCGACTTAAATGAAGTATATCAAAACAAACTTGAAAAGGAAATGCAGGGATGGAAATAACAGATAAAAAATAATAGCAAAAACAAATAATACGATAACTGAAACAAATGAAATAACATAAAATGATATAATTGAAGAATAAAATAATACAAAAAAAAATACTAATATAAAAAACGGAATCTCACTCGACTATCTAATATATCAACCTCTATATACTATCATGTTCTCAATAACATGCATGTGTGTTATATCTAGTCTAGATGGGTTATTTCAATATAAAGTTATTTCGTATTTAATTAAAATAAAAAATATTTTTTATATGAATTTAGTATAACTCATCTCTCATATAAAAAACGGTATTGAATTATCCATGTCCCTGGAATAGTGGAATATCGTAACTTCGAACCAAAACTGCCCCTAAAATATATAGGGCACCTATATATGCCTTAAAAAAAACTGAATTAAACGAATTGGATTATAGGTTTCTATGTCAATAAATCAAATGAATTATGATAAAATTTTGAATTTAGATCACAAACTGGTCTTACAAGTTGCAATGTTATGACATCCTATTTCTGGTTCATTTTACTTGTTTTATTTTTTTCACGTTTTTTATTAAAATATTAATTTAATTTAATTATTTTTATTTATTATTTAATATTACTCTTTTATAACAAGGTTAAACTCTCTACACATTTGTTGAGTAAGATTAAAGGTGGAAACTTAAATGATATAACTATTTTGGAATAATTACTTTTAATAATTACAACAATTAAGATAGACAGGAGAGACTAGAGAGTATTAATTATATAATTAAATTAAGACAGTATTGTCATGCTTATATAAGTGTATGTAAAGTTACTTCAACGATAGTACCATTTTCTCTAACATTTTTAAAAAAAATAACATTTGTGATTAAAGTTGTTGTCAACTAGTAACACAAATTAAAGAAACAAGTAAAGTGAGCCAGTCAGGATTAATTAGTAAATTAAAGAAGTCATTAAGTTAATTAAGCACAATTGGGTATTATAAACTTTGTGATGATCATAGAATATCTATTTCTCTCTAGCTCGTATTTTCTTCATGGTTGTTAATTAGTAGAGGTTAGGTACCTCACTAGGATTGGTAAGGTAAAGCCTAGCCTCCTTTACTTGTACTTATTCCTATCGAGAATTTTTTATGTTTATTATCAATAAAAAGCCACTAGACCACTGTTTAGTGGTGTAAATTTGCTTTTAAAAAAAAAGCACAATTGGGTAGCAATATAATAGCTAGCTAGCCTATCGTTGTTTATTACTATAAAAAATTATTATATATATATAGCTACATGTTGTAGTGCAGATACCACAACCATTATTGTTTTGGCTACTAAAGAAGAACTACTTTATAGTAAATTAATTGGCAAAAAGATGGATAATATTACAAACAGACAATTTTAAATCAAGAAATTGGGGTCACCTAACTTGGGGATAAAAAGAATTATTATTAAAAAAAAGGGCTGACATAACCCGCTTCCCAACATTTTTTTTCTTTTTGTCTGGACTAATAAACACTGCTAATTGGATATGATGCTATATGAACATTCTAAATATAAATATTTATGAAAAAATATTAGTAATATATATGAACATTCTAAATAATATCTTGATATTTGATTGAACGTGAGAATATTATGAAAAAAGATATTAGAATTTAAAGCGATTTTTTTTACTTGTTGAATAGTTAGAAAATAACTTATATTAACTTGAAAAATAAAACTCAAATTTTGTGATTGAAACTCATCGTTTTACCTGAGATATATATATATCGAAGTTCAATAAAATATATGGCGGTGGAGAAGCCGATCAAAGATTGGTCAATCAAATATTATTTGTCAGAAAAATATATTGTATATAAGAAAATATTGCACTTAACTTTGTCATTTAATGACAGGTATGTACATATTTAATTTTGACAAATATTGAAATATTATTTGTGTTAAAGGAAATTTTTTTTGATTTTCCATCTAGTATCTGGTACTCGTATTGGAATTCGATTAATTCGGACTTGTGCTGGGTAGGACCCCATTCGGGGAATAGCACTCCCTATCAAGGACTTTTTCATATCCAAGGCTCAAATTCGAAAGCTGTGATTAAGAGAGGAGCAACTTCATCCACTGCAGCACATCATTTGGTAATGTTTTTTTCTAATAAATTGACAATAGAGTGCCCTATTGCAGACAGCTCGTAGTGTGTAGATCTGTAGGTGATCAGTACAATTTTATTTTATATGTATATATATGGAAACATTTTGTGCTGTAGTTATAGATCTTGATTGGTTTTGTTTAGTCTTAGTCAATAGATATTCGAACAAAACAAATCAATTTAGATTTTAGTGGCTACTGATATTGACGTTGATGTAAATACGTCTTGTACACAAACACATTGACAAGGAAATGTAACTACTAATCCACCAAAAGTTTGATTTTTACTAATTTACCTATTAACTTTATTCATCCATAACAAGATTAAGGATGAAAGAGTTTTTTTTGAAACTTTATAATATTTTAATAAGCTAATTATGTAAAGATAATAAAAGGCAAATAGTGAAATGCTTAATCTAAAGACTAAAATATAAAAAAGAGAAAAAAACATAAATAACAAATTTAAGAATCAATATCACAAGTTCTAACAGTACTTTCTAATTTTCAATATATAGCAGTAGATTTTAATCAAAACCTAACAAAATAATAAAATAATAAATAAAAAACGAAAAAATGTAACTAATTTAATTATTAACCTCATTAATAAATCAATTTCGTTTTCCACAAATAAAGAGTTTTGAAATTGATAGGAGATATTAATTCCTTGATTTTCTCCCAGTTAGTTGATCAATCCCTGATTTTCTAAAAAAAAAAAAAACACACACACACAATTTATACTACCAAAATAAAGGGAAAATTTCATAAATAGCTATCATAGGAAACATAATAGTCTTCCTTAATTAGAGTTTGCCTATTTACGCAACATAATTATAGTTTAAATAACTAAAATGAATCGTGTTTGTATATTTAGGTTGTTTTTAATTAATTATACAAAATGGTGTTTAAATTTAGTTAGCTAATTATGGCAGTTTCGGTTGTAATAAAGGAAAACGATCCCTTAATTAAAGGTTATTGAATCTAATTAGAATCTTGAATTAAAGGTTATTGAATATAGTTAGAATACCTCACCAAATAAGTCTTCTTCTTTTTGATGAAAAACAAAGTACTCGTAGTGTGGACCTCCTAAATAAATAATATTAATATAAATAATTGTATAAATTATACGGATCATTAGATACTATTTAACAAAATGTATATTTGAACAATTACATAATATATATACAAATAACAATTTCATTGTACAAACGTGTGGGGATGTTATAACTATAACAATTATATTGTATAATTGTTATAGTTACACAAATGTCTTAAAACAATGAAATATATACAAACAAATATATATATATATATATATATATATATACAAAAGAATTAATAAATGTAGTTGTATAACCTTACAATGTTGGACTTGTATAACTATAATTTTAAAAATTGTATAACTCATTATTTATACATATATTGTTTATTAATTATGTAATATATATACAAATAGTTTAAATGTCAACTGATTTGTTATCTCATATACAAATTTAATTATACATATACAGATTTAAAAAAAAGAAAACAAAGTTATACCTCAAAATCTTGAAAATAAAAACAAAGCTATACCTCAAAATCTTCAATTAAATTATACATATACAAATAAAAAAACAAAAACAAAGTTATACCTCAAAATCTTCTACTTCTTGTTAGCCATGGTATATAACATTTTCGTTGTATTTTGATCAAGAATAACCTAGTTTGTCTGTCGAGTATCTAGGTAATACCAACTGGGAGCAACCATACCATAGACGCTTGCTGTGACATCTATGGATTTTGATTTTGAACTCTTACAATGTTCTTACAATTAGATTTGGCAAAGAAATCTGCAATTTTTTTCAAAAACTTGAGTTAAATCCAATGAAAAGGATGGAGGAGGGATGGACGAAATTTTTTAATTTTGAATTTTGATTCGGTTGAGTGATTTAGGGAAAATTGAGAGATTTTAGGAGCAAAATAAGTGGGTGTGATAAGAGAGAGAGTGTGTTGATTTGTATAAAAGAAGAAAAAGATTCTACACATTTTGTATCAAAACATGGGACACAACTCATAGCCATTTTCTCAAACAATTACCATTTTTCATAATTAATTTAAACTATAGTTATGGAGCATAATTAACTATTAAATGTAAGCTTAGTTATATAATTTTCCCCAAAATAAATCATCCTAATAAATCCACGGACGGAATGAGGAGATATTTTGGGGTAATTGGGCCCCCTCCAATTGGAACTCAAGTCATGAAATAAAGCCCATTATACTGTGCAACCCATTCGGAATCACACTTCCGAAGTACACAAATACCTTATTTTCTTTCTTTTTTTCATCCGGTGTCCGGTGCGCGCATTGGAGTCTTAACTAAATCCAAATTACGCATTAGGGTGGAGCAGCCCCATCACTGCACCACAACCCATGTTGATACACTTACTTGATTTTATTACTACAAATGTGATGCGTATGTTTTTTCAAGTCTACTCCCCTCAAAACAACTTCAGATATGAAGTATTTGAAGTTGGAGAACTACCTAATTACACAAACATTCCTACTATATTTATTACTAGTTCGTTCTATAGTTTGATATAATTACATTTTATCTCACTAATTAATAAGTTCATACCAGATTTCAAGTAAGATACACCTAAAAAAATATGTTTTTACTTCAAGATACACGAAAATAAGGGGAGAGGCGAGCGAGATTTGTCTATGTTTCCCAAATACATATGAATCATACTAGATACATGTATCTGAGATACCATATACGTGATTGAGATAGGAGAGTGTTGAGCTAGATACCAGGGAGGTGAGTGAGATTTTTATGTATCCCGGATACATGGAAATTCACTTGGATACGGTGTATCTAGAACAAATTACACTTAATTTTGACCTCATGTATCCCGGGATACACGTATCTAGACGTATCTGGAAGCACCAAAATTTGATAAGATTCCTAATATTGCAAACTAGTATGTATAAGTAATTAGCTCCTAAACTAGTAAAATTTTCATAAGTTACCCATTGAAGTTTCATATTTCTGAAGTTCAAACATATATAACGGAAGTAAACTAAATAAAGTTTCATTATCGATATTTATGACATTTTTACGAAGGAGACAATCATTTATGGGTAAGTTACATAAATCACATAGTGTAAAGATGAAATTACTAATACTTTTTTTCTAATTACAATAATCTCTTAAAATTAACCCAATCCGGATACATTAATACAAGCACAAATACATTAATACAGATACATTATTAAAATAAAAATTAACTCAATTCGGATACATTAATGAAAGCTCGGATACATTAATACATTAATACGGATACATTATTAAAATAAAATTAACCCAATACGGATACATTAATAAAAGCGCGAATACATTAATACAAACACGGATACATTAATACATTAATACGGATACATTATTAAAATAAGATATTTTAGTTATTTTTAAAAGATGTAGGGATAAATGGAAAATAATATACTTAAAGGTGTTTACTTTAGTAATATTTCCATCATTTATTATATTGGGTAAGAGAGGCCTGCGGATAGAGTTATGAAATGATCCAACAAAGAAGGCCCAGAGGCCACAGGCCCACAGCCCATAAATGACCAAACCCAGAGTTGGTTTTGGGACCAAACCAACCATAATTTTCTCACTTTAAATGCCAGTTGTTGTTTTTTCTGCAATTAATGATTTTGCCCATGTACTTGCTGCAACATCAACTAACTTCGCAAGCAATTTTTTTAAGAGAGTGTTTTACTTTAATAATACATATCTTATTTCGCATAAATTCTGATTTGTAAGATAAGACTCTTTAGAAATTTTGTCTTAAAGCATAACTTCTGCTACTGAACTTATGTTGCTTTACGACATAATTTGGACTACTAAACTTTTGTCCGATGATATAACTTGTGTCATTGCACTTATTCCTTGAATATAACTTATTTATATCTTGCAAATTTCTTAGTGACGGATAAAAATATAAAATCAACAATTTTAAAGGACAAATTACAGACCCCAAAATAAGGGCATTTGTGGGAATGACCTCTGAGACATTGGAACTACAATTTGAGCCACCTATTTTTGGGATGGGCGTTCGGTATTCAGTTTGGGATTCTCAAATTTTAGGTTTGGTAATTCGGTAATTGGTAGTTAAAATTAGATATCAAATATAAAAAAATTAAATTTCAATTAGGTAATTCGGTAATTAGTAAATTAAATTTTGGTTTGGTACGATATTCTATCGGTAATACCGTATTGAAGTTGTAGCCGATTGTATTACAAAATTGATACTATTTCTCGAATTATTTCTATTTTACTATGTGGAAAAACGATATAATAAAAGATGAACAAATAAAAAGACATCAAGAAAAATAAATTGACACAACTAAAAGATATATGTATTTGAGTTGTTTATGTTTATTTTTTAACTTCTTCTTTGAAGTTGTACTAATGAGTAATTGACATGTTGATATATGACATTCATTAAATAAATAATTTGATATTCGAGAAATACCGAATACCAAATCGTACTAATGCGTCATACCAAACCCAAATCCAAATACGAAATTAATAAAAAATTTGATTCAATTCGATAATTCAATTTTTGGTATTTTATGTCCAATCCTCCTATTTAGGTAGAAATAACTCACGCTGGCACTCTAGTTTTTTATCTTAATTTTAAATTTTAATCATTTGATAATCAAAAAACTGTTTGGAGCCTAATATTCGAGTTTGAAGCTGGTTCCTTATGTCTATGTTGCTGAAGTCTTCTTTTATTACTGTGTTTAAGGAAAAAATAAAAAATAAAAAACATTTTGAATTTAAATTTTAAAAAACTCAAGAAATCTTCACAGAAAACGTTTCCTTCTTAAATAAATATTACATTGTAAGAATCTTAATTGATTGGCCTATAACAATTATATTCTTTGAGAGACACTTGATTGCAAAGAACACGTCATTTGTTAAAACTTCAACATCAAGGTGTCCTCCTTTTCAAATTCTTAGCTTTTAAATTGCTTCGCTATAAAAAAATGAATGACCAAATTAGTTGATTCCTTTGGACCTTTTTCTAATTCTATAATAACAACAAGAGGCTACACAAATACTTTTCATTTCACATGTGAAAATAGCAACAAATTATTGCATTATCACTTAAATATATAGTGAAAAGTTATATAATTCAACATTAGTTTTCCAAAATGTCAAAAGATGAATGAAAAATTAGAAATAATTGCTACAATATTTATATTAATTCGAAAATTCCACTATTAGAAAATACTGAGATAAATTAAAACAGTAGACACCATTTTTTTTCAAAAAGAGAAAAAGAAAAAGAGAAAAAGAAAAAAAGCATTTCAAGACTCTGTTCTTTCATGTGGATGATGCTCATGTGAATTACTTTGTTGATTAGATGCTTCTTCCTCTCTCATTTCCACCGGCTCCGGCTCCGGCTCCGGCACCGAAACCGGCGCAGCACCGCCGGGGCTACCGCTGCTGCTGCTCTCAGCAACCACCACCGGCGGCGGCGCCATAGGTACCGGTCGTGGTATCGGGTCGACCCGGCCATCGATACAAGACGCGCACTTGGTCTCAACCCACCCTTCAAAATCGTACTGACCACGACCCATTATTTTCCGACCCGAACACAATCTGCCTATCATGACAGCGATGGCTCCCAATACAGCTATAACAGCAAGAACAGCGATTACGGCTCCAACTGACCCGTGACCCGGACGATCTGAATAAGCTTGTTGGCTCATATACATCGGCGGTGGTAACTGTTGCTGTAGAGGATATTCAGCTGGTGTAGATGACATTTTGAAGAATACCCAAAACAAAAAATTCCAATGAAATTTCAAATGACTTTTGTAGGGTATTGTTGTCGGAGATATTCTTTGTTCTTCTCCGATTTGAAAAGATAATCACATTTGATAATATTAAACAATAAAGTTGTAATTTTGGAAAGGGAAAATGCACAGGAAGAAGTGATATTTTGTGATTGAAATGAAAAGAGAAAAAGTAAAAAGGGGAAGAATGGCCGAATGGAGAGTGTTTAACAATTTAGGTTTATGTTTATGTGAGAGTGAAACAGAACAAAGCCCAAGAAAAATGCCTTTTAGTCTTAACTTTATACAAAAATGAGCAAAACAGGGGTGGCGAGGGGGTGGGGTGAGTAACCTTTTTCTTTCATTTTCTTTAAAGAACTTTTTTTCTTTTGGTAGAGATAGAAGCTGTGTGAAACTGGTTCTTGATATGATATGAAATCTTGAAATGGCAATATTAAAAAGAAAGAGTCTGTACAAGCTCTGCTATTAAAGCAATAAACTTCCTCAAATTTGTTCTGTTTCTGTTCTGTTCTGGTTCTGTTAATATATTAAAAAATCTCAGGAATTATTTCAGTAAAATGTGAATGGACCACCAAGAAATATCACAGTTCTTTAACTTATTAGTAGTTTGAATTTAGGACTGATCTGGTTCTGTTTCTTCAGACTTTTGAACTTTTATCTGCTTTAATCACATTTTCTATGTCCTGATAACAAGTGAAGGAAAGAAAACACCATAAAAAAATTTCTTAAGTAGCAACATTAGTATCCTTTATTTTGCGAAAAATAGCAACCTAAAGCCAAAGGCGTAGCCATACATAGTTCAAGGTGACCAGTGGAATATCTTTCACCAAAATATATATATGTCTGGCTTCACCACTACCGAAAGGACTAATTAAGATCAAAGGGAAGTGTAATGGATATTGGACCATTAGTTCAGAGTCACAACAGTCAGAATTGAATGAAGTTTGTAGGTACAAAAAGAGTGTGATAACAACAAATCTGCAAGAAATCAAAAGGAATCCTGTAAGGGCATCTTTGTACGGCACAAAATGGCCTAGTGACGCTCGGAATAATTCATAAATTGTACTTCAAAAAAGTCTCAAATCTTAGTCTCTGAGCTCATATATATATTTATTCACTGACTGTACAACAAGTACTCACTCTATTGTGTTATTCGTTTTGGACTTTGTACATGTATTAAGAGCTGAAATTGCGCAACTCTAATCTGTAAACAGGAAAAATTTTAACATGGTAGAGGCACAACCAACTAGAATTGTGTGAGGCTTCATTATTTTTTTGACACTTGAATAGTGGGTCTATTTTCTTACTTTTTACACCTTGTTCATCCCTTCTCTTCCATTCACTTCTCTTTTCTTTTATTTTCTAATTTTTTTTACTCTTAACAAATATCCAATTCTTAAATACATAATTAAATAATTAATACATTTGATTTTAAAAAATACAAATAAACACATTTTCTGTTAAAAAATGCAGAACATGACAGATTCATAAACGTTTTTTAAAAATTACATGGGGTGAGGCGAGTCACAGAGCGAGATTTAAGTCTTTTGTATTAAAACTTTAAAATGCTTAATTTATTCTTGAATTGATCGGTTCCATACAAATTCTATTATTATTATTATAACATCAGTCAGTCTTTATATTATAATATTATTATTATTATGAGAATTAATTTTTCTTAACTTCACATTCACTTATAATATATTTTTTACCTGCGTTTTCCTATTAAGTATTTAAAATAATTATAGCTAAAAACAAGAAAAATAATTGCTATTCTCTGTTAAAAAAATGACTATAGATAAATAAACTAAAACATAATTATAAAAACAACGTAATAATAAATTTGAATTAATTTGATTTTTTTTTGAAAAATGTTTGTAATTGTGAAGGCATTAATTATTTTTTTTGAGTTAATTTGATGTTATTAAAAATTTTGGATAATAAGATTATTTACGTTTTTACTCATTATTACAATAAATATATTTAATATTATTTTTATTAACTATATCAACTGCTTATGAAAATGGAGTAAAATATATTTATTAGGAATAAAGAAAAATAAGAAAATGAAAGAAAAGAGGTGTAAGTGGAAGAGAAGATGGTAAAAAAAGCAAAGAAATGGGCCCGTTATCCAAGTGTCAAATAATTAATGGAGCCTCACACAATTATTGTTGGTTGTGCCTCTACCATTGTAAAAATTTTCGTGTAAACAGACCTAAGAAAGGAAAATTAGAAGCATCTTCTTCAAGAAGAACTCGTATTCTTTCCATAATATTATAAGATAAATTAAAAAAGACTTTATTTTAAAGATAACAATAATTTATTTGGTATCTCGAGTTCTAGTCCTAAAACCAGATAGGAGTAATTTTTAACAAAAGAGCACTTCACCTGTTACAAGATTTTTCCATATCAAATTCTGATTGAAATATGACATGATTAGCCAATTGTTTACATATAATATTTTTATTTTAACTCTTAAAGATAAGTTTGCTTTAGTTAACAAAGTCAAAAAGGTCAGCAATTTCATCCATTTTTTTACATTTT
Organism: Solanum appendiculatum; assembly: GCA_018342035.1. Lineage (NCBI taxonomy): Eukaryota > Viridiplantae > Streptophyta > Magnoliopsida > Solanales > Solanaceae > Solanum > Solanum appendiculatum. The sequence continues at coordinate 253,912 of JAGDQO010001314.1, forward strand.
AAAATGTTCCTTTATTGATCCAATAATGTTTAGTGACTTCTACATCTATCCAAGTCAAAGTTCATGCCTTTCCCACAATTTATTACTTCTACTTGGGATATTAATCATGCAAGATTATTAATACCAAAAGCAATACTAGGTAGGCGTTTGGCCATAGCATTTTGTTTTAATTTAAAATTTTATTTGAAATCAATGGTTGTTTATGAAATTTACACAAAACTATAATTTGAAACTTTGTTCTAAGTTTTTTTAAATTTAAAATTTGACATATAAATTTATATTTTGTAAAATAAGTGATATCTATTTATTTATTGATGGCTTAGTGGGGAAGGTGCAATTGAGTAGAAACATAGTCATGAAAAGGTGTCAAAAAAGAATCAGTGGTGAGAGAGGAATATCTGTGTGTGTTGGGCCTTGGGGATAGTGATGACTGATAATACTACAGAAGAAGAAACACACAAATTTTAAGATGCTTTTTTGCAGGAGATGACAAAGGATAAATTAAAAGGTTGATAGATTGATGTAAATATATAGCACTACTACAGTACATAGGTTTAGTCAGCCTCACCCCACCCTCCCAATCCAACTAGCTTCCCCATTTTTAAATAATTCTGGAATTTAAGGTCTTTCGGAAACAATCTTTTTATCTTTGTGTGGTAAATGTAAGAATTGCAAAGTTTTATTTTATTTAGACTGTATTTATGAAATTATATTAGATATTTGTGATTGTTGTTGGATTAGCTTATGTTTACTTCCACTGATTTTATAAATAACATACTATCTATCGTTAATAAAAATATTGAGCGACTCTATTCGGCAAAATAAGTATTAACATACTATCTCTCATTAAGTATAACATACTATTCGGCAAAATAAAAGAGAAAAAATTACCTCATATTTTTATCTTTTCAAAATTTAAATTGAAGCCTCATTTTATTATATTTCACTTTTTTTGAATCTGTGGTTCTCTTTTGTCCCTCTTCTTTCCTTTTCCTTTTCTTTCCTAATCTTTATAGAACATGTTATTGCAAGTAACTAAAATAAAAATAATGTACTCCTTCCGTCCCATCTTATGTGACACCCTTTCCTTTTTAGTTCCTCCCAAAAAAATGTATCTTAGTATAATTAGAAACAATTTAACTTTAAAATTCCTCGTTTATCTTTATTGAAATGATTTACAACTACACAAATATCTAAGAATTATTTTAGATCATAAATTTCAAAAGTGTTCTTTCTTTTTTTAAACACCGTGTTAAGTCAAACGATATTACACAAAATGAGACGGAGGGAGTACTACATACAATTTGAACTATAGAATTAAAGAGGCAATTTAGAGAACATAGAATCAGTGACAACATAAAATTGAAGGGGCATTGAGCATAAAGACCAAAACAGTCCAATGTTTTTTCCAGCACATCGATAGTCAAGCATTAGGACCACTTTTTCCTTCTTTAAAATATTCTAATTGACCAAAGTTTTCTTATTTAAGTGGGATCCCATTGTCCATATACTTCCTTCGTTCCAATATAAAAGAAAAATCACACCGAACTAATATAATGAAACGAAAATATCTACTTGAACTATAACATATGATATTATATAGTTGAATTATTAGTACAAACATACGTACTGAAGCAAACACACTTGATAAACTTTGTCTAAAAATTAAACTAAACATACTTGACAGCAACACATTAATAGTAGTAATTTACAGAGCCACATACTTTCCTTATTTGTCCAGTTTGTCCAGTAAGGACCCCAACATTTCCTAATTTTATCATTGATGCAGCAAAGTCTTGGTAGAAAAGATATGGGTACAAACTGTAGGATTTGACCATATCAGCTGTCTGAGAATTTGACATTAGAGCTTGATCAGATTCAAGAAGTCCTGAATTGTTCATAAGGTTTCTGTAATACGCATTGTCGAATCTCGTAACGGATTGTATGTCTAGAGGAGTAATTTTGGTCTTAGATCCATCTTCAGGACAATTGCTTTGCAAATTTGACAACATTGAAGAATCAAGATTTGGATCTGGCTTTCCAGAGTCTTGATAGTTGAAAAGTCTCCTCTTGAATGTGAAACATTGAGCAAAACCAATTGTGTGCGCTCCTATATCACATGAGACAAGTCGCAGAGTCAGAAATTTCATTAAGAGAATTCAAGACGGCCTAAACTAATATTTGAACCATACTTAGTGTTGTTACACTAGAAACTTTCAAGGGGATTCAATGATCTATATATACAAAAAACAATTGTTGTTATCCTATTTTGCATAGTATAATTTTCTTACGAAGGGGGATTAAATCGAACCATGTAGCTCAGCCCCTAATAAGAGAATGGGCTAAACAAATTTGGATCATCAATCCAAATGCAGATTTAACTTTATACTATATACTAATAAGATTAAAGGTACCTGAAAGAACTACTACATCCCTTAGATCAAGGCCCTTATCAGTAAACTTGGCCGCGATTTTATCCAGGGGCTCAAAGGGTGAAGGTAATTGTTCATTTGCTGCTTTCTCACTTGCAGTTAGTCCATCTCGTCGACCAAGTAAAACTGGCCAAAATGGTCCTCCTGACTGTAAAGGAAGAAAGGAAAATATATCGTCTTTGGTTCATTTCCAGGCATTACAATACTTAAGTACTCGTCTGCACGTCAAATATGTTGCTACTTACCATGACAACAACTTCTCTAGCAACAAGAGTTAATATGTCCACACAAGATACAGTTAATGGACAAGCTCTTTCAAGGTCTGCTTTGATGTTATCAATTGTCTCAAATCCTCGGACTGAATTGCGGTTTGGTGCAGCATTCTTCTCACCCTTGAAATCATTTGTGTCATCAAGAAGCACGGATCCATCACAACCCTGTCAAACATAAGCATAAACTGACGACTCAATAAAGTATTACCCTAAGGGTATGCAATTAAACGTACGTGGAACTAGGATGAGTATTCAACAAAATGATTATTAGAGAAATTACATTTACAAAACAGTCGTGGAAGTGCAAACGGAGAATGGATGCAGCTATTCTGGAGTCATTACGGAGAGCTGCCCAAACGTTCCAACGAATGATTCTGGGCAAGCCGGGGCATGCTCTATCATAGTAACTGTAATCGAGTTGACCAGCAGTTAAGGGAGCCAGAATACTGATCAGACAGAAGAAAACAGTAAGGCAGGGGAGCAAACTACGACTCGCCATAACTTTCAAGTATTAAAAGCTTTGAGCAATTCTGATTCTTGTGACTTGTGTTGAGCTACATAGAGCAATTTATATACGCGAAAAAAACTAAGTTACATTAGTGGACTTAAGAGTGGGAATGCCACTATGTACATGTGAGTTTAATGGACATGTAAGCATTACAATTTTATACGACAACCAGTATATTTTACTAAAGTTCAGTGCTGATGAAGTTATCCACTTTGACATAACTCAAGTACATTAGTTAGACAAAATGCAGCAAAGATATTTAATACAGTTTCGACATTGCATCCAACCACTGAGAGATGAAAGTGCATGTCAATCAAAGCACTTCTCATTTCAATGGAACAGTGTATATCCGCCAAAATAACAAGAACAGTCTGGAAATAGAACAGAGTTAAACTTTTGAGTTACTGATGACTAAATTGAATAATTCAAGGTAGTGTTTTTGAAGACAGATTAGTTCAAGTTGGATCTTGTAAGCCGTTCAACTAATAGTTATTATCTCAGAAAGTTAACATTCTTCTTGATTTTAATTTTCTTCAACAAAGAAACAGACTTCAAATAACACAAAAGAACATGCTATTGACAGCAATCAAAATCAATGAAAACATATCTACATGGATTAAAACATCGATTGGGACATTAATACTACCATATAGTCCTTACTAAATCCAGATTTAGCTCAGATGGATGTCATAGGTGTTGGAAAACAATATGCACAGCGGAAACATGCCCAGAATCATACTGCTTACATGAATAATAGACAACCAAAACATTTATGCTAGAACATATATAATTATGCAAGAACACATAAACTTGCTGAAATTTAATTCAAGAGTTACCTCTTGAAGCGTGAACAGATATCTTCAAGCGAAGTTCACATCCGAACTCTCTCAATACTTGGGTGGGCAAGTATCAATAGAAACCCTCTTGTATTTTTCTAGGTTAGGAGAATCCCTATTTATAGAGATTTCCTCCCAATCCAAAAAGGAGAAGAAAACCCAGTTTTCTTATAATTCATTTTCCTATAGGATTTCCTATTATGGAAATAATTCCAAATAATTAATTTGAATTATTCTTACCATAATAAATTACAAATCATTCCACTAAAAATTCGTAATTGCACTCCTCTATTTATATTTCGAAATTCCCCATTAAACACTTATGTAATTCCCCATGTTAAGATTACAGATACTAATCAATAAATTAAATTACTGACGAATTTAATTCAATGATTAATTTCCTTTAGAGCACTGCTTAACTTATTTCATGTGTCGGATTCATAAATCCACTTGCAAGGTTTGACACGATGAAAACTTATAAGCTTCTCAAAAAGGCATATCAATCAATCTCTATGATGAGACATGGATTCCATCAACTAACTTATTATTTCACCAATATATATTATTATCATCCAACTTACCAGGTATATTGACCCATCTCAGAATCTCACCTTTTAATAAATCAAAACGATAATTAATATATACAGATCATAATAGTTATATCAAAATTAAGAATATAATTACATTTAACAGTTTAGAGAATATGTTTTTGTCAGTCAGTCTAAAATAACTATCTCTGCTCGGTCCCTTTCAATACATACAAAATGCACTAGCACAAGAAGTTGGAACTATACCGTCCCCATAATCAAGATAAATTACATATAATCTTGTGCTACAATCGTACCGATGGCATGTCCAATTTCCATCTCAGATTGTAAACAAAAAACTTTATATTTATAAGAACCGATGATTTAATCCTTTGTGTATAAGCTAAAACTCTATACACTAAACCATCTACTATATAAGTAAGCAGAGACCATAAACGAATACATGATCTATTAAAACTGAATAAATAATTATTCTATAATAATTACTATATCTAAACATATGGTTAATAGTATATATCCCAACAATAGGCACATCTTTTTCTTCGCTACGAAAGCAAGTCCTAGCTCTAAATCAGATGGCTTCATTCAACAAATTAGAGCAGGTACAGAATGTCAAACTTGGATACCTATGACCTAATCAGCCATTATTCGATGTACTTGAAGTGGTGATCAATATAACAGTACTTTTTCGAAGAAGACAGAATTGACGATGACTGTCCACTTCTCAAGTGAGACAGAAACTAAAATAAGAGATTTGAACATATGCTGAAAATTCCATTTAATAAAAATATTTGCAAATAATGCAGGACACTGTCATTGCCACTCTATTCTATTATAAGACAAGATATAGTAAAAAGTATCTGTGAGTGTTACTTATATACTCAATATGCATAAACATATTATACAAAAATGTATAGACAAAGCGTGCGTGCACCACTTTTATAGCTTAATTCTAAGTGCAATTCTTCATCCCACAAAGGCCAAGATGTCATATTCTATTGGAGTGCCGGTTAAAGGGATTATTAAACCAATGAATCTCAGAAGAAACGTTGACATACTTGTGCCTGGAATACAAAAATTAGCTGATAAGCATCTATAAAGACAATATAGTTGGTTTTTCAGATGCTCAGTCAAATAATAGTAACTTTTTTTGTCGAAAAAAATTGAAATTAAGAAAAAAGGTTTTGTGAGATCTGAGAGACATCAACCCTAAAGACATTATAAAAACATAGAAAATTAGAAGAAAAAAACTAAATGACCATACAAGAAATCTAACCCTAAGAGAGTATAAAATAAAAATAAAAAATAAAAAAATGGCCCATGCAGGTCTCGAACCTGCGACCTTCGCGTTATTAGCACGACGCTCTAACCAACTGAGCTAATGGGCCACTATTGGGTTACTATCGGCAGAAATTTTATATATACAATATTTGGTCTTCGTGAAACCGGGATATGGTTATATATGTTACTCCGGTATTTTAGGTTTACTTTTGTAAGGCCCATACCCTCTTGGAAATGATTTGAAATTAGTGCAATGATTTGAAGTTGAAATTTTATTTGACATGTAATTTGTATTTTTAAAATTATATTTTTTTCTTATAAACCTGAAAACTTCCTAATTTGTGAAAACTATCAAAATTTCCCTAACTCTTATACAATCTACCAGATAAGCAAATTATAGTTTATAAACAAGGTATTGAAATATCATAAAACATTGAATTAATAAATTATATATCTCCATGTTCCTTTCATATTTCTGTAATTTGCATTGTTGCTCTTATAAAAATGTTCTTTTGTTCTATCCTCGGAGGAAGTAACACAAATCCTTGGCAGCAATGAGAGGATTATAATTCCTTATGAACATACAAATGATTTGTGGGCTCGAAATATTTTTTTATTTCCTCTATATCTATGGTTATATCATTTTTAATAGGTGGAGTTGGTCCTCTGTAATAACATTTAACTTATAACAATTATGTTTTTTTTTTGGATCAATCTTTCCTGTTAATATGTTCTTTATAACATCTTTCTATATATATCGATACAAATAATGTTGTTATAGGAAAGTTTGACTGTACATTCAATTAGCACAACATGCTAAATGCTAATGCACGCACCCTTAAGCTGTAAAAGAGAAGTGTAGATAGTCATTTTTCTAAGTTCTTGTTTTCCTTAAATAGGAACATGAATCAATAGTCATCTAAGATTGATTATGCCAACAATTATATTGAACTGAAAAGAATCAATCAAAAGAATATAAATGGTGGATAAATCTGTCACTAATGCAAGTATAAATAGAATCAAGTCTCAGATTCCAGAACAAAAACAAGTTATAAATAGTCTCATAGCAAGACTTATAAGACCTATATACTACTATACATTTTGTTAAATGAATGAATGAATCAATGCTCAAAAACACTGCATAAAAGTAGAACATAACATTATTTCCTTGACTCTCAAAAACTCTGAAATCCAAAATCTCTTTTTGGTGACTAATCAAAGGGGAAAATTGATCAAACTTCCAATTAGGCAACATGTACTCCGGATATAACAGTAGCAGTGAGAGGTTTCCCTCTTCCCATGGTGAAACCTCTCGTTCCATCGGGCATTCTTGGCCCTTTTGTAACTTGTCTCACTGGTCCTTCACCTAGACCCGAGCTGCTGCTGCTCTGTGGAAGTGCAGCAAGTAGGCCTCGACCACTATGAATTTGAGGACGCATTCTTAATTTGCCACGCCCTTTGTTCCATGCTTTCTTGGCTGATCCTACACCGTCTTCAACCTAACATTTTTAATAGCAAGATTATTAATATACTGACAGTGCATATAAGTTAAATCTTTAATAGTAACAATGAATTTTTAGTCATGACATTACTTACATTATTGCTATCAGAGTCTTCAGAGGGCACTCCATCTTCATCATCAAAACATCCTTCAAATTCACACTTCCTGATCTTTAGAATGGACTTTGGCTGCAAATTCAACGAAACAAGCATGTAAATAAGTGAATAGAGAAGACAATTGATTTCTCATACGGTCTCTCAACTAATAATAATCATCCCAAAAAGTCACTCAACTAATGGTAATTAGTAATCTCAGAAAGTCGTTTTTCTTGTTTTCTATCATACAAGTCACGTAACTAATGATAATTATCTCAGAAGCAGTAGATAAGACTTACTGAACGTCTGAGGAGCAACCTCACTCTTAGGCCTTTTCTCCAGTTCCTTTCATCATTTAACTTCTCAACCTGATCAAATTCAAAACTATGTAACTTTAACTAAAGAGTAAAACAAGTAAAATCAAAAACTGAATATTTGAGCTCAAAATGTATCGACATACTGCTCTCTCAGCTGCTTCAGGATTCTCAAACTCAATCAGTGCGTGGAGCTTTGAAGCAAAATTAACAAGAACCAAAAAAAAAAAAAAAAAAAAAAACAGAATGAGAATTTCTTCTTAATGGAACAGACTAAGCTGTTAATGATAGAAAGTTAATTCAAGTTCATCTTTAATACCTTGTTGCTAATGCCAATGTCTCCTCTAGCACGCGACAAATTTGGATCCTGGGGATGGCATACGCGGATAGTTTTGACACTAGAATTGGAAATATAACAAGTTAGTTCAATTTGTTATAGAAGAAACAGAGTTAATTAGATGAAAAATATCGATAAAAGGGGCAAGGATATCACCTTCCAGCTACCTTGAATATTTTCTCAATGTTGTGATGGGAGTGATCATCTGGTAAATTCTCAGCAACAATTGTACGTAACTAAAAGTAGGAAGCCCGAAAGCAAAATATTAGCACCATAAAAATATGAAACTAATCAAAACTATAGTGCAAAGATATATGAGAAAATATGTGTACCTGCAAATCCTCTTTATCCTTATCAGTAAATGGAATTCTTCTTTTAACCTTCTTGCCATCATTGCTTACAATCTTCATAACAAAGTATAGAAAAACTGAGTCGTTTATCGATGTTCATAAATTCAAAATAAAAGTATATAAATGTACCAGTTTTGTTGAGGATAGGAGGGCATGAGCAAGTGTCTGCTCGTTAGTTATGAGGGACTTGATTTTCTTCGTAGCCGAAACAGAGGAAATTGGGACTGCAAGTAGTACATACAATTATAATTTAAATCAAAAGACATTCAAATAAAGAATGAGAAATAAGTTTTTTTTTTTCCTTCTAATACTGACCAAAGCCTTCAAGGTCCTTATTCATCTGTCTCAATAAGTTCTCATTTGCCAGCAAGCTCATGTCACTAAGTTGATATTCAACCTAAAAATATATCAACCATCAGATTATGGAGATACAAATATGAACAGTCATCACACTGAACATTGTCTACAATTGCATTTTTGAGGTATTGATTCTTATTATATATTCAGACATTCCACATTATTTGCTTTAAATGGACATTATGTTTTACTCCTCTCAAACATTCCTTTTCTCCCCTCAGCTGATTGATTGGACCACAATGACGTAATTGGGACAGTGGCGAGCCAAAAAGTAAACATACGAAGAAATCAAAAGTAATCTTAACCATGTACAAACATTATAATTTTCTGCCAAAGGGGTTCATCCCAACCTGGCTCCGCCCCTAAATTGGGATGCCAAGAATGAGACATTTTTTAGTATAAAATTACAAAAACAAACCTGTAACCACCAAAGCATGTCGTGGAATAACAAAGCTCTTGCACCCTTAACCAGAGGTTTTAAGTTCAAAAATCATGAGAATGGAGTCCTTTTCGGAGCGATAAAACCCCATTTTTCTATATGGAATAACTACTATAAGATCAAAACAGAGGCAATGTAGCACAAATCAAGAATGAAGAAATGACCTGTTTAATGATCTTGTTCTTGACTTCTTCAGGAAGGACATCATTTTGAAGCATAGCAGAGAAATTTTGATTAGGAACATAAGAAAGAGTGTCTTGATCACCAACATATAACCAATCAGAAGTAGCATTACCCCCAGAAAGATATTGAAAATATGGGTAAAAGTAACTTGAAATTGGAGTTGTATTACTACTATTACTAGAATGAGATCTTGGTACAAATTCAGGTGCTTGCACATTAAATTTGAAAGATGCACTATCCTCCTTATTATTACTACTTTTCTTAGCTTCATAATGTGGTGTTGTACTACTTTCTTGAATACATTCTTCAACAACTCTTTCAGGTTGCAATTGTGCCATATTTGTTTATCTTTGTTTTTTTTCCTTTTTTTTGTTGTTGTGTAGTAACTTAGAATCAATTTTCTGGAAGATTTATGATTATTATGAACAGCAAAGTATATTCATATCATAGTGTTTGTTTTCTCTTTCCATTGATCTAGTTGAATGGTGGAGCGACAAAATTGCTACACTCTCTCCACAAGTTAACTAACATTTGACCAATTATTTATTCCGAGCTTTGCTAACTGTTAGCCTTTATTCTTGATCCTTGACCATCCTATAGCCACTCACTCAACTTATTCATAACTTTGGTCAAATTAAACTAAAACAAAAATACAAAATCGACCTTTTCTTTTAGTGGTATAATTTCGTCAAAATATTTTTAGTTAGAAAAAAAGAATGTCCATAGCAGGCTCAGTCAAAATTGGGCACATTACACCGTGTCAAATCATGACCTAGCTCAGACACAATTTGCCTTTTGCAAAAATGAGTCAAGTAACGGGTTATAACCCAATTCACATAACAAGATCCAATTTCAATGCCTTTTTTTTTTAATTTATTTTGAGGAAAAAATGTGGACAATATTATATTTTTCTTTAGCGAATTAATTCCAAATTAACATAATTCTCAATGACTCATATGTAACGACAACGACAATAATACGGTGTGGGTGAATTTATTAATTAATGAGCATTTTTGCATTCAACCCGTTTAAACATTTTCTCTTATCCTATTGAATAAGTGTAAGTACTTCAAGTACTACGAAACCAATTAATACTGCCCACGTATGGCCTTCTCAGTGGTGAAGGGTATTCCCGTCATTGTATCTTCCGTAATTGTATCCTTCTATTGTCACTGATTAACTATTGATACTTGAAAATTCTGACTCCGTCATTAATTAGGTTCGATAAAGAATGTTAATAGGTGATTTCTTTTTCATATGTGTTAGGCTTTGATGTTGAAGAAGTAGTAAGTATACTTTGATGTTGGGAGGATAGAAAGAGGCTAAGTCTTGTGGTTTTTGGACTGAGAATGACACATACCACACTATAGCTGCTCATAAGCTCTGGTGTTTACTTCTTTTATTTTTCTCATGTCTCTCGATAACTGATATGTTTGGTCTGTTTTTTCCCCATGTTACTTCGCTCTGAATCTACAAAATTTCCTATAAATTCATGCATTGAACTTTCGAGTTTTTATTATCTTTGTTTTACCTTAGAATTTAGAGATGATCAAGTGATCAAAGATTGTACTTTTCTCTATTTCTTAACTGAATTTAGAATGAAGTTGTTAGTTTTTTATTTTCAGTTGACAATATTTAACTTAGGTATCTTTGTATTTGCTTTAGCTGATTTTGTATCTTCTACCTAAATTACACAGAAAAGCAGCAATAAAATCATTCACTACTGTTTGTTTTGAATGTGACTTTCACTTTGCTATGATAATTTTGAATTCCTCTAGATTGACTCCTTTGTGGATTTTGTTCATGGAATATTCAGCAACTTACAACAGTAGTCATATACTTTCGGATTGTATCTGTTTCTTTGAAAGCAAAAAACTATAATACAGAGTACATGCTTTTATTTCGTTGGAATATAATGGACAGTTACTTTTAACTTTTTCAGGTTTTCTGAAGTCAGGTTTGTCTGCCTCAGATAACAAGAAGTATAATCTTTATCAATAGACGTAAGTCGTTCTGTTTCCTTCTTCTGTATGTTTGGTTGTATATATAATACCTTTACATTGTGCTTAGATTTTATGCAATTCTAAATGGTTCTCTGTGTTATAGACGTAACTAAATATTAAGAAATCTAACAAGTCTTCCAATCAGATGTCTGATAACAAACGAAAGATGAATGCTATTCAAGCTGACCAAACCACCACTTCAAAAAATATTGAAAGAAATCTTAAGCGTCGAATTGCTTACCAACAAATGTCAAATGAAAAAAAGGCAACGCTTCTACAACAACGACGGGCAGAATATTCCGCCCGAACACATACTGTTTCCCAAAAACTCTCTCCTGTTCATTCTGCACAGACTGTCTCTGAACCTCAAAATACAATTTTATTCCGTCCTTCTATGGTCAATAAGAATGTGTCTTCACCTATTTCCACCGAGGAACAGCCAGTTGAATGTCACAGTGTACGAAATAGGTTAGAAACAATTGAATTTAAGATTTTACAGTTACTCACAAATTACAATTGGTTGGTTACTTCCTATATGTCAATGCACATAATCTTACAGGATCAACATCCAGAACTTGTAATGACCATTTTGACTTCTGCCAATCACAACCAACTGTCAAAGGTTTATTTGTATTTTTTCCTTCTATTACTATTGTCATCCTTTCTTTACTGCCTAGCTCTTACTTGTACTCCCATTCTGCAGAACGCGGATCAATATAGGTAGGTTGTTGGAATATCAACTCACTACCTTGTAGTCCTGCTCTTTTAAAGAAAGTTCCAAATTGTAAATTTTGTGGAGCCAGGAAATTTCAATATGAATCTCCTGGTTTCTGCTGTAGTAATGGCACCGTAAAATTAACTTCGCACCAATTACCAGCCGCACTAAAGAGCCTTTATTTTGGCATAACTAATGAATCGAATCATTTTCGTACTTACATAAGAACATATAATAACATGTTTGCGTTTACTTCACTTGGAGTAAAGTACGATAAGGAATTAGCAAAAAGAAATCAAGGTATATATAAATTCAAAGTTCAAGGACAAATGTATCATTTCATAAATTATCTGGTTTCCGCTGATGATGAACCAAGAAACTTACAACTTTACTTCTATGATAATGAGGATGATATAATTAATAAAATGATGTTCTATGAAAATCTAAACCGATCAGTTATTACAAAGTTAATAGACATACTAAAGATTAATCCATATTCCATGTTTCTGAAATCTTTAACAGGCATTCCAAACTTATCTAATTTCTACATTGCACTTAAATGTGATTCTACATTGGATCAACGAACATACAATTTACCCAATGTCTCAGAAGTTGCTGCTTATATGGGCTGATGACGAATTAAATAATGTTATTGCTACCCCCCATATTCACATTTATACTCATTGCGATAGTAGGCAACTGGTACATTATACTATGGTTGTTACGATTTATTACAATATCCTCTATTGTTTCTGTCACGACCCAAGCCTAGGGCCTAGATGTGACCGGCGAATGGGGAACCCGAAGGAACCCCAAACAAGCCTCATAGCGTATCATTACACCTCCTTGGTCGTGGAAGCAATTAAATGACCATAAGCGATAAGCATAGTCAAGGGGAAATCGGGACTAAGGGAGCAAGAAGAAAGAAAAGAAATGATATATAAATACCATAGATGAGTCAAGCTCAAGCATAATACACAACTTGTCCAACACCACCTCTAAACATGAGTACTTAGCGGGGGCCAAGACAAACTACCGGGCTCACCCTCATAGTCAAAACATAACTAGAAAGGAAAAGTTTAATACATAGCAAAAGATCATGAGCAACGTCCCCGAAATGGAGGACTCACCAATAACCACTATAGAAAATCGTACTAGCCACGCGGAGGAGGATGGTCAAGCGGTGCTCCGGTCCCTACATGGTGACATCATGTAGGCATAGAGTATGCGTTAGTACATTTGAATGTACTAAGTATATGGGATGCTATGCAATGCTACATTAGATGGACATCATAGGAAAAATGCGTAATCATACCCAATAGATAGCATATTAATAAAATGATATGTATAATGATGCTTACATAAAAATCATATTTAGTGGGACGTAGTACATGTGTGGCGAGTGACCATCAATATAGTATTTCCAAGGCCTACCACCCCCTTGGAGAGGCGAAAGAGGTACAAACCCCTCAATATGGTTACACGGGCCTACCACCCCCCGTGCTAGGGACCAAGGTACAAACCCCTCGATATGGTTACACGGGCCTACCACCCCCCGTGCTAGGGACCAAGGTACAAACCCCTCGATATGGGGCCTACCACCCCCCGTGCTAGGGACCAAGGTACAACCCCTCGATATGGTTACACGGGCCTACCACCCCCCCCCCCTCGATACGGGCCCTACCCCCCGGCAACCAAGGTACAAACCCCTCGATATGGTTATACGGGCCTACTACCCCCCGTACTAGGCATGGTCGACTCACAACACTTATTTAGAGAAAATCATATACATGTGTCCATTTCATCATCATTTCAGTAATTACATAACCATCCGACTCATAGGACGTACCTTGGACCTTCCCTTTCCTAAGAATTCTATAAATGGGCATTTTATCAAACACAAGGTGGGCAATTGTTCATATAAATGAAATCATGTATTTCAAGAATACTAATTCCAACCAATTCCAAAATCCATATAAATCAGCCCACCAACAACATACATATATATATCAACCTTCATAATTTGATCATGGAAGCATGTAAACCATAAACATCACATAATAATTCCATTTCATGATAATATGCAAAATGGACCATAATAGGGTGTGTAGTAGTAATTCCATAATTCAAGAGTTCATAAATAATCATAAGGACCCATAAACTTGAAGTAGAAATAGAGGATAAATGGTTGGACTTGTGGAAAGGAAGGTTTCCACAATCAAACCCACATACCTCAACTTTGGAGAATCCTTGATGAAGATTGGAATGGAGAATCGAAGCTTGAGATTGAGTCTTGAATCCGGAATTAGAGCTTGAGATGTTTGAATTTGGTTGAAGATCTTGGTGGAATTTTTGGAGAGGGCTTAGAGAGTTTTTTTGGAGTTTAGAAAATGACTAAATATGGGACATATCCCCTTTTTATAAAAAATGACTCCAACCCGCCTAGTAAATTCGCTCACTGGAAATTGAAAAATCTGCACAGACAGGTTTTACGAAAATGGTCATAACTCCCTCATCCTAACGCGGAATAAGGTGAAACCAAGTGCGTTGCAAAGCTAACTCAAAGAGATTTAATTTGATAGGTTGCAGCCCTTCCAGTTCCTTGTGTGCTAAGAGATATGCCCCTTTAAAGTTGACCCTCCAAATCGCAATTTTTGCGATTTTCGAATTTTGATACGGTTGCTCTAAAATTCGGGTTAGACCCATTTCCCACTCAATTTGACCCCACAAGTAAGAATATGAAGTCGAATTTCCGAAATCATGCACGGATTTTGAGATATATGGAAATTACAATTATAGGTGTATCCGAAGCACATTTTCGGGCATTTGGGTCGTTTCAGTTTCCCCACAGAGAAAATGAATGGCACTGTGGCATTCAAAAATTACCACAAAAAGCTATTTCCTTGAGGAACCGTTCTATTTCTAATAATGAGCAACTTTCGCAGGTATCTAATTGGTGTTCAATTAATGGACTTCTTAATGTTGAGCAACAATTCTTTACAAAAACAAAGACAAAAAAAAAACACTATCTCATGCCGAGAGTATTACTGCTATAAACTTCAAATTAGAGATGATGAAGAAAATGCAACTTTACATTCTGGAAGATTGTTCCAACAATATTCTGTAGATGAATTCATAAAAGTTGAAACACAAAGACTTGACTTTCTATTATTCAATCAACAAGATCTATTTAGGTTTGAGGTATTAGCAGGACTAATGGATCTTCTAAGACAAGGAGAAAGAGATGCTTCAAATATAGGTATAAAAACAATCCTTCCTGCTAGCTTTACTGGAGGTCCACAAGATATGCGACGTCGATATATGGATGCCATCACCTTAGTACAACAATTTGGAAAACCCAATATCTTCTTAACAATGACATGTAATCCTTCATGGCCAGAATTTCAAGATTTCTTGTTACCAAGTGATGAAGTTCAAAATAGGCCAGATTTAATATCCCGTATATTTAGAGCAAAAGTTGAAGAATTAAAGTCAGATATTGTTAAAAAAAAAATCTTCGAAAAAGTTGCAGCTTATATGTACACTATGGAATTCCAAAAGCGTGGTCTTCCCCATGTACATTTTCTTGTCATACTTGCAGATGACTACAAATTATTAACACCCGAGGCTTATGATAAAGTTGTTTCTGCTGAAATACCTGATCCCACAACAAATCATTATTTACATTCTTTAGTCATTAAACATATGATGCATGGTCCTTGTGGAATTTTAAATTCTAAAAGTCCTTGCATGAAAAAGACGGGACATTGCAAATTTAAATATCCCCAAAATTATGCCACTGAAACATCAAAAGGTAAAAATTCCTATCCAATTTACAAAAGACAAGACACGGGCAAATATTTCAAAATCAGAACTCAATATCTTGACAATTCATGGGTTGTTCCTTATAACCCATATCTCTTGGCCAAATTTAACTGTCATATAAATGTTGAAATTTGCTCAGACATTAAAGCTGTAAAGTATATTTATAAATACATTTGCAAAGGACATGATAAAATTGCTTTTCATGTACATGGTAATGATTCTAATAGAGAAATAGATGAAATAAGAGACTATCGATCAGCTAGATGGGTTTCACCACCTGAAGCTATGTGGCGTTTGTTTGCCTTCCCTATTAGTGAAATGTATCCCGCAGTTTACCATCTTCAACTTCATCTCCAAGGCCAACAATTTGTTTCATTTAAAACAAGTACAGATTTAAATACAATTTTGAATAATCCTGCCATTAGGAGAACAATGTTAACAGAATTCTTTTCAATGAATAAGACGAACAAAACAGCAATTGAACTTTAGTTATTGTACAAAGACTTTCCCCGGTACTTCGTTTGGTCTACAAGCGATAAAATGTGGACCCAAAGAAAACAAGGCAATGTTGTTGGCCGTATTGTCACGTGTCATCCAACAGAAGGAGAAAGATACTACCTTCGACTATTACTAATGAACATAAAAGGCCCAAAATCATACGAAGATCTAAGGACTGTTAACGGAACATGTTATAACATATTTAGGGAAGCTGCTGAAAAAAAGGGATTGCTTGCTTGCGACAACAACTTTATTGAATGTATGTCCGAGGCAACTAATTATCAAATATCACATAGCCTCAGACATTTATTTGCAACACTATTAGTATATTGTAACCCAGCTAATCCAAGAGAATTATGGCAAACATTTCAATATCCTATGTCTGAAGATATTATAGTTGCGCCAAATATACAAACAGACAACATTTGTTATTTGGTTTTAGATCAGATCAATAATATTTTACATTCAATGGACTATAATATAAACGAATTTAAACTCATATCAAAAACCTTCTGTCCTCCCACATCTTCTACCATGATGCAGGAACCTAGGGACATCCATTTGGAACGAAATATAAAAGTAACTTCCGAAGATTTGTTACTTTATACACAATTAAATAAAGAACAACAAAATGCTTATGATGTTATCCTTAATCGAATCTTCTCAAATAAATCGGGAGCTTTCTTTATTGATGGTCCTGGAGGAACTGGAAAAACCTACCTATATCATGCCTTATTAGCTACTGTACGATCTAAAAAATACATACCTTTAGCCACCGCAACTTCGGGTGTTGCAGCTTCAGTACTCCCAGGAGGACGAACTGCTCATTCACGTTTCAAACTTCCTATCAATATAGCTGAAAATCGTAGTTGTAACATTAGCAAACAAAGTCCACTTGCTTCTTTAATTCGAGATGCAAAGCTTAGTATGGGACGAAGTATCAATGGCAAAAAAGGGACTTGTTGAAGCTTTTGACTTATTTTTAAGAGACATTATGGATATAAACACACTCTTTGGCGGAAAAGTTATTGTTTTTGGAGGTGACTTTAGACAAACTTTACCTATTGTACAAAATGGCAAAAAAGAAGACTTTATCAACGAAAGTCTGTTAAATTCCACCATTTGGAATCAGCTTGAAAAACATCAACTTGTTCAAAATATGCGCGCGAGAACAGATCCTGCTTTCTGTGAATACTTACTAAAAATTAGAGATGGTAAAGAATACATAAATGAACATGGAAAAATTGAAATTCCAAAATCTTTTCTTATTCCATTTACAAATGAGAAAGATTCATTAAATATTTTGTTCAGAGCTATTCATCCAAATTTAAACATGTTCAACGAATATATGTCATCAATAACATCTCGTGTTATCTTAACAACAAAAAATGATTTTGTTGCTGAAATTAATCAAATGCTCATTGATAAATTCCCAAATGATGCCATAACATTTGTTGGACTTGGCGAAACCATTGAACCAAAGGATCAAACCGAATATGAAGACTTTTTACATACTCTAAATCCTTCTGGTCTGCCTCCATATAAGTTAATTCTAAAACGAAATTGCCCTGTTATTCTTCTGTGCAATTTAAATCCTTCCGAAGGTTTATGCAATGGTACACAACTCATTTGTCTTGATTTCAAAACTCATATTATTAGTGCCAAAATTGTAAGTGGTGATTTTAAAGGAAAACATGTTTTTATTCCTCGAATACCACTATTATCTTCACAAGATGCAAAACTCCCCATTCCATTTAAAAGAGCACAATTTTCAATTCGATTATCTTTTGCTATGACTATAAATAAATCTCAAGGTCAAGCACTTGATTTTGTTGGAATTTATTTGCGTGAACCCATATTTTCCCACGCTCTATCACGAGCAAAAACTTCAGATAGTGTCAAAATACTAATTCGACCAGCAACAGAAGACAATCATGATGATCACTCTACTTACAATATAGTATATAATGAAATCATTGAAAAAGCATTATCTTAATTTGTTCAATTGCATAAAGAACATGATAAGATGACATTATGTGAGTTATTACTTCAGTTCTTCCACTTATAATTTGATTCTTCTGCCTATCTGTTGCTAATTTACTAGATATTTACATGTGTTCTTTTCTTTGTTTTATCAGAAAATGGTAAAAAACCTTCAGATACATGAAATAACCCCGACAAGTTCACTTTGGACCTGTAAGGTACAGATTGTGGATATATGTGGACCAGGAGCAAGCAAGGAAAGAAAAGTGAAATATCTAAACATGATCTTGCAAGATGCACAAGTATAACTGTAGTTTCTTCCCTTGTTTATATTCTCTAAGATTTTATATGCATGTAAGAATTTAACAGAGGAACAACCTCACAACATTCCTTTACTCTTTTCACTTTAGAAGCTCAATTGAACAAACAGTAGTCAGACTGCTAATCTATGTAAGAATAGTCAGACTAATAATCTATGTAGTTGTACGCACAATTCATTTAATTTCAGACTTACTAATCTTTAGGCATAATTTCTTCACTATTGTTCCGGATATCTACTGTCTGTTGACCAGAACAAACACAGTTTGATTCATAGAGAGATATAAATGAGAAAATTATCGCTGCAAGAATAGAATTTACATTATTATCATCAAAATTAGGAGAAACAATAAATATTATCAGCTCTTTAATAGTATTGAAAATTAATCATTTATTGGCATAATTGTGATAGTTAACAGAAGAATAATATATGTCTATGTGTTACCACTCCTTCTTACATTTGTGTTATTCCAGTAAGAAATATCTTTAAAATCATATTCCTGTATCAACTGCCTACATGAAGATCAAACAAAAGCCAGTGTTTATGGCGATGGCATTCCCTCTTATAAAAAATGGATCAAGCTTTACCGCACCTTTCGCATAACAGGAGGACGCGTAACACCACCATATTCGAAATATGAAAGACCCTGAAATGCATTTGACTGGGTTCTTGATAAAAAGAGCATCATTGATGAGATTGAAAAAGATGATGTGGATGCGTTGCCGCCACCTACCAAGCTTAATTTGGCATCCTTTCAATATATTAAGCATCACGTTGCCCAGACAATGACGACTGACTTGAATAAAAAAGAATTTGGTATGTTTGTTATACCTTTTACTTATTCAATTGAACTCTAATATAGGCAGCCAACTTAACACTTTAAATGCACATGTACTAATTTCATACATTATTGCCAACAGACATACTTGCAGTTGTTGTTAATTGTTCTCCACCAAGATATGTTGCGAGTGTGGAAAAAAGGTTACAAGAACTTATCGTTATCGATATGTTGTAAGCACATTCATTTAAGTTTAATCTTTCCCTTTTTTTTTAACTTTATAGCTTTGCCCAGTAATATATTATATAAATAAATGTTGTTCCTTCCGCAGCAAACAAAATCTTACCTTCACAATATGAGAAGAGGAAATTATAGAAGATGAAGGTAAGAAACTCCTGCATCAATTTCGCCAATATCCTGTAATCCTCGCATGACGTATTGGAGCATCAAAATATAACGGTAAATTACAATGAATAATGTTACCTATACTTTTTTTACATTTCCCCTTTTACTGATAATCCAAAATTGTTAGAGAAAAGATCATCTAGCAGAACAAACAAATGCTATCAAGACGTGATAGATTTTACATGTTTAAGTTGTACAAGAAACAAGCATCATCAACCGGTGTGAAACAAATATCTAGATTCACATATTTGGAACAAGTTATTTGGAACAAGTTAGACTAATAATTCACATATTTGATTTGAAGTGAGGGGTAGTTCCAAATCTAAACATGACCACTGCTGACATCTTCATATATTACTTCCCATATACTGGAAGAAAACATAAATATAATTTAGCAGTTGAAAAATTAGACTGACAACATTAAGAACCAATATTTAGATTTTACCACTTACCAGATACTAGGTGATTCTTTCTATCTGCACAAATTTTAGAGTTTTGTTGAGTAAAATTACCTTCTACTTATCTTAGTGCAACATAGCATGTATCCAGTGGATTAATTGAACTGTACTATATTTGATATTTTTTAATCGCAAAACTGAGTGTAACCTTTCTCAAAAGAATACTTTCATGTTGACCTCCTCCTTCAACCTGTTCTACTCCATGGTGTTAATCCCATACTTTTATTTTTTTTGGTGAATATTCCAGCTGACTGAAGTTCTCTCTCTTTTCTCTACCTTCTCCAAAAAATTTTTACTAACTGAAGATCTATTATATAGAAAATGCCAATTTCTGGATAAACAGAGAGATAGTAAACAAACATTTTCGAAGTTGTATATGATAAGTGTTAAACAGGTAATACTACAGAAATGAATGCCATAATATATTTCTCCTCTTTCCTATTAGGTGTATCACTGACAACAAGATTCAACACAACAATCCAAATTGATCCATTCTTATCCACAACGTCGGCAACTACAAGAATGGTACTACATTATTTCTATACATATTCTTACTATCTTTTCATATCACTAAATATTATCAACAATTAACATCTGGATTACATACAGGGTCGGCAACAACCGAGAAATACTTACTTCCTTCACTATTAGAACTACATCCAGATCAGGACTTCTCATCTTCGTTCCAGTGGATGAACAACTGGTGCCTATAGCAAACATCGACTCACAACAAGATGTTAGTACAACATTTTCTCTTTACTTCATACCCAAATGTACCATAATAATCCTCACTCTTATCTTCTTCTTAACATAGGGTCAAACATTTTCAATTGAGGCAAAAATAACCATCTCCTCTGACCTTCACAAATTCTATGTGTCAATCTGTTCAAACTGTGGACAAGATGTACGCTATCCAACCATAAGAGAAATTCACTATATGAACTGCAACAAAAAAACTTTGTTGGTACCTAGGTATTTTATATTCTGTCATTGTCCACATGTCATCTCAAATACTTGTTATTCGAAACATTAAATCACTGTGTTTTTAAATGTACAATACTATAGGTGCAGGTTTGACATAGAACTGGAAGATAACTCTGGCTCAGCAATTGGAATAATTATGGACAAGGAAGGAGAAAAACTATTGTCCCTTACTGCACAAGAGATTTACAACAGAGCTTCTGATCCGGTACTATTTCTAATCAAATACTATATATATAATTCTCAGTTAATAAATTGAAATTACTGTCCCTCCTAGGATAACTACCCATCTATGGAAGATATTCAAACTAGCTTTACCAACAAACTCTTCCATGTTCGTGGAAAGAAAGCATTTGTCCGTACTTCCCATGCAACAGCACCAAAATTATACATACACTCATGTGTTGAAAAGCAAAGCTTTGATCATTCTTTTCCATAAGCGAGCACAGTCAATATCAACGAAGGAAACAAAAGGAAACAGAAAGTGGAACCACCACAGTTAACTGAACAAGCTGGATCACTCAAAATGAAACAGAAATTGGATCTAGCAACCCCCCAAAAAAACAACTAAAGGTAATTCTTTTATTGCATATTCCTGCTTTTCACAATATCTTTGCATTACTAAACTACTGTTTTGTAGCCATATGATTGATTATGTTCTATAGGTCCAAAAAGTTGTCAACTACAAAAGAATTTTATATAATAACCAATAAGACAAACACTTTAATGAAAAGAAAAAGAAATCCTAAATTCTTCTATCTACCAAAGTATCCAGCTGTGGAATTATACGGGATATATTATTGTAGTTCAAAGTGTCTGCCTTGCTTATTTTATAGTTTGTTATGAGTATATGAGATACATCATATACGAAAATACACGCGCAAATCGAAAGACTTTATATATACATGTCTTACTAATACTCACTAAATAGCTCATACATTTGTTTTGCATATTTAATTTATCCTCCGTTTATCTTAATAATGTTTTATTCCTACCCTCTGTTTACCTTCTTGTGGATATTATTACTCAACATTTCTGCCTGCTTTCTCTTAATTTATACAAGAAATTTGTCTTGAAGATTGGAAATGAACGTGCCAGTTTTGAATAGTTTTACAAGAATGATAATGTTATTGTTTTTACAACTTTATTAAACTACTTTGCTTTCCTATCACATACTAATATAATTTTCCATAGGTTATCCACTGTTTTTGGCAGCCACTTCTAACTTTTGTGGAAACAAACGTGTATTTTATCTTCCTCCATTCTAATTAATCATTAAACTCTATTACACTTACATTATTGTCATAACCATCTTCACAATTTCCACAATTATTATCCTCAAGGAAAGGAACTGCTGACTTTTTAGTTTCTGCATAGATGCTTTAAAAGCTTTGTACATAAAATGCTCCCAAAACATCTATCCTCATACACTAGAGGTACTTAAGACTGACTTACTTTCCTTTTTAAATCTTCATTATATCAATACACTATTTCCTAATACTTTCTATATCTTAATCCTTCTATTTTTTACACAGACAATTAAGGAGCAACCTATTTTTGTTCACTGATTGAAAAATTCAGCTCCAAAAAGCTTATATGCAACTGCACTATTAATATTTGTTTTAACCGCCTTCTAGCAAACTCCCTGTATAACATTTCCACAACACATATTATGTTAATATATAATCTAATGATGCCTTCTTTATTTACATTCGCCCGTGCAAGGCACAGGCACTCCCCTACTAGTATTTATATTATATAAGAGGGAGTTGAAGCTCCTCTCCGTCGACATGTAAGTTTCATCATAGGGGCAATTTGGACAATTCACTTCAAGCTTCTTGAACTTTGAACACGTATCTCCTTTTTGCCACGTAGAAATCACCGTCTCCCTTTCCCTACTTTTCATTGATACTCACAGCAATTGCTTCAACTTTTTTGAAACTAAGTACTCCTCCAATTTTATCTGACAGAAAGCCATAGCTTCCTCAGTTGCTTCCGCTCCTGCTCACTGAAGTTTATCGCTTAGCTTCTGCTCGCTGCTGATTCTTCGATTTAGGTGAGTATCTTCTCAATGGAAAAACTGAAGTTCTGGAAAAATGTTAAAATTTGGCTTCTTTATACCTTTACTCAGCCGGGATTTCTGATTGTCCTTCGTTTTCGGGGTTTCGTATATAGGCGATTCACGATTTTTCCTTCTCGGAAGAACCCGACTTCTTCAAAAAAATCTAACCCACCATTTTTGGGCATTAATATAATAAAAAATAGAATGGTCAAATTTCACTTCTTTATGCCTTTACTCATTCGTAATTTTCTGATTGTTCTTGGTTTGCTAGATTTGTTATGTAGATGGTTTACAGTTAACCTTTCTGTTGCCCCTGCTTTGGTCTTGTGGCTGTTTGAAAAAATTGATATTTCTCCTTCATTCCTTCTAAATTTTCTTTAAATTAAGAAATAAATGACATGTAATTTGATTCTGCATAAAGTGCCAAGAATGACATTGAAATTGATTCTGAAAGTTGCCTTATCTTTTGAATTTTTGTCTGCTCTTTGTTGCTTATCCATCCACTTCTCACCGATTGTGCTCTATGCTATATTTCATAGCTTCCTTTTGGTTATTCTGATTTTCTTTGATTTTTGTTATTTAAATTGGTCTGGTTCCTTAACTTTTCTCAGGTTTTCTGCCTTCATATTCATTACTAATTACATAACCCTAAATTTGAATTTGTTAGGGATTATAGTTGTAGCAAAAATTGCTTTCTTAATAAATAGACAGGTAGTGAGTTCTTGACAATCTCTTCATGATGAAAAGAAAAGTGAGGTAAAAACTGAATATACACTAATAAACTGCTTAGCGTACAAATAAACTTTCGTCAGAGTTTAGCTAAAAGTAAGTATTATAGAGGTAGATTAAAGATTTAAAGTTTATGAATCGCTATAACAATTTCAGGCTAGTTAAATATGTAGTAACAAAGTTAATCTTACAACTTAACTTTTATAATTAAATTGTATTCAAAGTAGAACCGTATTATGTTACAAGGGTATTCAGAGTATAGAATAATAGTATGTACTACTGTATTCAAAGTATAGAACTATAGTGTGTAGAATTGTATTCAGAGTAATAGTGCTCTGCTCAACGTGAGCGGTTCAAACTAAAAAGTATGTTTAATCTTTTGACAATTCTTATTTTGATGATAGCAAAGTTTGTTTAGTTTTACTCGAGAGCCGAGAGAGATAGTATGCGCTTGTTTAATATAGTTGAAGAACATAGTTCTGTTATTCTGCTCTATTCAATATTGTTATCTTGAAAGGTTTACTATCTGTGTACTACTGTATTCAAAGTATAGAACTATAGTGTGTAGAATTGTATTCAGAGTAGTAGTACTCTGATCAACGTGAGTAGTACAAACTAAAAAGTATGTTCAATCTTTACATTTGGTTAACTGAGGAATTCTGCTGCTTCTGCGTACAGAGTCTCTTACACATAGACTTTGTAGTGTATATAAAGCATTTCTGAGGGGTTGATTTTGTCCTGTTTGTTTCTTCGTCTATACACTAAAGATTGGATTTTTGCCTATTGCGTTGTGGTTGATGTCATTGAGTTATCAAATCTTGTTTAGTTGGATGTTACCTAATAGAGCTTGATTTGGTTTCTTATAGATGATGTTCCAAATAGGTACACTAAAGATTGAATTTTGGCTACCGGGTTGTGGTTAATATCTTTGAATTATCAAATCTTGATTGGATTTGAAATTTGGGTTTTTGAGTTTTTGACTTACTCTGCAGTTTTTTGAATCAGATTGAGAAAAAGAGAAAACCATTGCCTGATTACCTTGAGAAGGTTCAAAAGGATATGAGTGCAAACATGAGAGAAGTTTTGGTCGACTGGCTGGTCGAAGTTGCAGAGGAATACAAGCTTCTTCCGGACACATTATATCTTACTGTTTCCTTCATTGACAGATTCTTATCAGTGAATGTCATCCCTCGGCAAAGACTACAACTTTTGGGTGTTTCTTCTCTGCTCATTGCTGCGTAAGTATTGGAGCTAAGGACTGGTTTATTCCCCTGGTATTATGTGTGTTATGAATCTAATATAATCTGTTGATTATGATCAGGAAGTATGAGGAAATCAAGCCTCCACATGTGAAGGATTTTTGTTACATTACAGTCAATACGTTTACGAAGAAAGATGTCGTGGCTATGCCAAGTAGAGCAGCATCACTTTTCACAAGTAATTTGAATATATGACTTGACCGAGACATACTCAACTCAATCGAAACAAATATTGTAATAACCCTTACATTGTTGGGCCCCGGGCTACCCTTACTAGTAATAACATATGAGCAAGTTGATCTATGCAAAACGTACTTGCTATGCTCTTGCTTAGATAGAAAAAAGGGTCTCTTTTTTTTTTCTTTTTCTGAAAGCCCATATGCTAGTCCAAGATTATTCCAAGTTCTCTTTAGGATAACATTTCAAGCCCATGTGCAATTTGTTCACCCATTTCCTCCAATTATTAGGATTGTTTGTTTCTTTTTATATTTGATTATCATATTATTTGTTGTTGTTACTATTTTTTTTTTCTATTATGTTCAGTATGATTTCTTCATGGTTGTATTTTTTTATATTGTTTTGTATATGCGGCGCTTGAGTCAAGGATCCATCGAAAATAACATCTCTATTTTCACAAGGTAGGGGCAAATCTGTGTAGACACCACCGTCCCCAATCACTAATTGGACTTTGTGGGATTACATTGGATATATTATTGTTATTGTTTGTTTCGCATAATTTTTTCTTGAAACTTATCTTCAAAAATGTTTTCAGAAGATTGTCGAAATCTTAATTTACTATTATATGTTTGTCAGAAAATATAATATCTAGATATTTTTACTCTTATATGTTTGTCAAATGCCCTTCTTCATTTTTTTTCAAAAATCAAGATTGTCCATTAGAAAAAAGAAAGGATATTTTAACACCAACGACAATATGTTGACAAAATAACATATCCTATGGACTTTCATAAAGATGTTAAAATGTTTGAATATATTAATCATTTTTATATATAATGATTAATCAATATCATAAAGTCACGTTGCCTAGCTAATGTTCTTTATTTATTGATTTTTTTTTTTGTTGTTAAATAAGTTTTTTTCACAATGAATAGATAGTGAAGTTGATGTACATGCAGTTTGTTTGCACCTAATTTCAAGCAAACATTTTATAATGTGAATTAAATAATAAAGTGATAAGGCTACATAAAAGGATATTCTTAACAATTCTGAAAGTACGATAACGACTTGTTTGGTGGATAGAGGTCAAGACTGATGAAGAGCCAGAAATAATAACAAAACGATTTTGCCCATTTCTTCCTGGAAGAGTTGTTTATTCAAAAAATTTTTGTTAATTATCTCAAAATCCAACAATATTATCACCAAATACTACTATGAGTTGGCAGGTATAGTTATATTATTAATCAAGAGGTATCATATTCGAATTGAGTTATCTTTGTAAAAAGTGTTTTACTCCTAAAATCTGAAAAGTAATCGAGTTCAAAGTGAATATCAGATACACAAAAAAAAACAGATGAAATTAAGAAGCAAAATTATTAAATTTTAATTTTTAAAGGCCAAGGAAATTGACTAGTTGAAGAGCAAACTTGACATTTAATATACAACAATGTTGTATGAGCAAGTTGAATTAAAATGATTAGACTAAAGTGATTTTAAGTAAAGTACATATCTAATTATCTAAAAGATTGTTTGGATTAATATGAGTTGAAAATAGATAGTTGAGTATGATATCATGAGATAACTTGTCCAACTTAAATTGATTTATCAAATATTTTTGTAGCATATATATATTAAAAGAAATCTCAAAGTTGGGAGAACAAAATACTACTCTACGTATACGCATCTAAAACCAAACATAAATGGAAGAGTTAATTGTCAAAACACATATAAATTATCATTTTCCAAGTGTTTCATATTTTCACTATCCATTGTTAAAACTATCATTTCTTGCTAAATATTTGTTCTTAATAAAAAAATAAATATGTGTAGACCAACTCAGCACTAACGTATATTTTAATTACAATAATAATAATAATAATAATAATAATAATAATAATAATAATAATAAAAAAATATAAAATAATAATTAAAAAAAATAAAAAGCAAAAAGTATATTCCATATTTCTATGACGAAATATTCTGCATTATTACATGTTATCATATGTCTATTTAAACTATTAAATAACAGATTCTTACTGAAAATTCATACAACGTTTTCTTGATAATTTTGTAGAAAAAAAGTTATATATATTCAAAACTACATAAAATATGGTTGTACATTACACTCAACTTAAGTAAATAATAGTTAAAAGAGTGTCGGCTATTTTATTAGAGGATTATATATTTTCACTCAGATCTTTTTCACCAAATAGTGGTAAATAATTAAGAAATCTATGTGGGCACACTAACCAAATCTTGTACATAAAGGTTCTTCCTCTATTATTTTGCTGCTGAAACTGACCTTTTTTGTCACACTCTTTGGATATATTTATATCTTAGTTTTCAAATTCTTTTTAGTTTTGAGAAATTTTTTATTTCATATAATGCCAGCTTGAGATAAACTTTAATCGAAGAAATTTCATCCGAAAGTGACTGTTAATTTGAAACGAAAGGAGTAATAAACATCTAGGATAAAAAAATATTTATTGTTAGTTTTTTTTTTCTCAAGTGGAATAAGTCAGAGAACTAATTCTCACCCTACCCATTTTTTTTTGTACTCCTGAGACAATGTATACTATAATTTAATCCACTTTCCACTATTGTCTTTAAGATAAATTTTAAATATAACTTTGCAAGTAGTGCAATTTATCTCTTAAAAATATCAAACTTCATTAAAAGAACAGATAAATACAGAAAAAAAATCAAACATCTATTTTGAATTTTGAACAACGTAAAAAGACCCAAAAATTGATTTAATACTGAATAAACAACACACATTAATTTCATGTGATTGCTCTGACTCAAAGGAAGGAATATTTTTGAGCCAAGAAAAAACTGTTCTTATTGGGACACCCCACAAGATTTTTGGTTGAACATTGAATAGAATCAAAGATCCTTCAACTAAACTCCATCTATGTAATTTGGACTATCCTTTCTTTGCTTTTATATGTATGTATAGATATAGATTCTCCTCTTTATTTTTTCCACACCAATTTGCTTTTTTGTTTATCATCTTTTTCATTGTCCTTTTTCTCTTGATTCCTCTTCTTTTTTAGTTGCATGATGAATTTCAAAAAAAAAAAGAAGCTAGATTCCTTTCTTAATGTCTAAGTGTTTGTTTTACACCTGTCATGGAGGACTATAAGTGGGCCATATATTTATTTATTTTTTAAATAGAAAAGAATAGAACATATGGGAACTACCTAATGCTTGTAATAAATGAGAAAACAGACAGCATATTTAATGAAGATATATTTATAATAGGGAGTATCTTGCAGAGGATAAGACCAAATCTTGCCTTGTCTATTTTTCTTCACAAGATATCTGATGATTCTTCAAGAACATGAACCTAGATATTTATTTAATAATAATTATAAGTTAGATATAATTGGAAATGTCCCTAACTAACAGGTCATACCTTGCTAAACAAATTAATTCTTGATCCACATAAAGAGCCCCCTGAAATTATGATTGCCAAATGAATTTCAATATTTAAAATTAGACACTAAACTAATACAAGATGCTTCTGTTCTTTTTTTTTGGTTCTTGAATTGAGTAACCGGTCTGATTTTCTTAAGTCACAGACTAAGACACAACAACAACATATCCGGTGAAATCTCATGAGCAGAGTCTAGACACAGACTAAGACATATAACAAAAAAGAGATTCATTAGATTAGAAATGTAATTTCAAGATTTTGAATATAGACCAAGACCTTGTCTTGTGGAAGACAAAAGCTATTGTTTGGTGATTTTGGTCTTGCCTAATCTTAGAAGGCACCTATGTTCCACTTTCTTAAAGGAAAAAAAAAATTCCACATATTTCTTTAGATCAAAGAAATCTATTCACAGAGATAATATAGTATATGTTAGAAGTTTTTGGAGAAGAATAAGTGAACTAAGCCTGATATCATTAAAAGTTAAAACATCAAGAAATTGAAGTGCAATGATAAGAATTCTCAACAGAAACTTAAAAACAAGTAGTAATAGTAGTTTATGTATTTGATCCCAGAGAGGCACTGCTCGTTCATTTCTCAAAGTGTTGTACTTAAATTCAAGTTCCTTATACTGAAACAACAAACAACTAGAACACGGTTCGAAATGCACAGACAAAAAAAAGGGAGATCTAATCCTGCAAAATTTCACACCTCTCTCAAGATTTATATATAAGTATAATATAGGGCATCGATTTATGGTAATTAATTTCTCCAATGTATAATCTTATCTGCAAAATTCATGGTGGAGATCTATACATCAATCTTTCCAGAGGTGAGAACATGAGTTTTCCAGCTGTGATTCTCGGACTTTACATCATCTTCTTCTTCCATGCTATCACCCACAGTCGTGGAAGTACCTCCAAAACTCCCAGCCAAGTGTAAAGGACCCTGAGGGGAACCAGATTGAGAACTGCTCTGCTTTGAGGATTCCCCATATTGGCCTTGGGACATCCATAAATTACCTAGAACCACACCAGACTGGTTTGCTGGTTGAGTCTGTGAATTTGGAGCTCTTCGTGTATGAAGCCTGTATTTCTGGAAATCATATAAAAAGTATTTATTAATATGGTCAATTCATAAACAAACAACACATAATGGTACTTCACAAAATAGTCTGAGTCAAACTCACCTGCAAATGACTCTTTACTTCATCATTGGTTAGGCCATCCACTTGCATAAGCTCTCTAATCTGCTTAGGAGTTGCAACTGCAGAGAAGTCGGTATGAATATGAGCAAGAGTTGAAAATTGACAGAACAATTAAGCTGGAAACGTTTAATTCAATGTTGTTTCGAGATTCTGGCAGCTATTGGGAAATCATTTTATATATATTTTCACTAGAGTACTATACTTTCAGTATAGCAAAGACTAAAGACGTCGATTTCCTAACTTCTGTAAATCATGCATTCATGAAAATGTACACAGGGCTCCAATAGTCCATACAATAATCAAGAGTTAAATTCTCCTAATTCAGATTCTTGCAAACAAAGTCACATCAATAGCATAAAGTTCAAACCTTGTGAGCCCCCAAGTTGTTGTAGTGCATCAACAAATCGCCTATGCAATTCTGGTGACCAGCATCTTCTTTGCTTTCTAGCAGACTGCTGCTGAGACAGTGATCCAGACCTCATATTTGATTGGCAACCAGCTACACTAGATAATCCACCTCTGCTACCATTGTGTTTCGAATTCAAACCACTAGTCACAGTATCCTCCCTCAGCTTCGTAATTCCAGGAGTATGAAGTGATAATCCTGGTAGTTCATCTTTATTGTCCTTCCTAACCGCTGTCACTGAGAAACCAGAATACCCTTTGAAAGGTACTGAAAATTCCTTTCCCACATTCATGGTTTTACAAGATTGGAAGGGATCTTCGGTAACCGAACTATTTCCTTCTTCAGGAGATCTCTGAGTATCCTAACAAAGAGTTAAACGCAAAAAGCTGATCAGCAAAGATGAACACGAAACAATCTAAGAATTCCATTGTCTATAATAAGAAAATCAATTCAGTTATGTACTCACCGCTTTCAATTCTGATTTAGATGGTTGTTTATTAATCACTTCATCAGTATTTTCGCAGTGAGATTCACTGTTCCAAAGCTGCACAGAGCTCATCCAACTCATCTTTTCTCTACTATCCTTATCTTTCGTAATTTCCGCTTTGGTATCTTCATGGGAACTCTTCTTCAGTGGAATAAATTCTTCCAATACTGGTTCTGTTCTTGATTTTCTATATTGCATTGATTCTTCTCTCAGAGCTACAATAGCTGCAATAACAACCATCACCAAGGGAAAATAATTAACACCCTCAATCTTTCCATTCACAATACTTCACAATAACATAT
The DNA here is from genome assembly GCA_018342035.1 of Solanum appendiculatum. Classification (NCBI taxonomy): domain Eukaryota; kingdom Viridiplantae; phylum Streptophyta; class Magnoliopsida; order Solanales; family Solanaceae; genus Solanum; species Solanum appendiculatum. Next base: position 285,395 of record JAGDQO010001314.1, read on the forward strand.
ACACAATACTAAAACACAATTACAATCTTCAAACATCAATTTTTTTCCCCAAACTACATGACAATTGACAAATGAAACAACAACATACCCAGCGTAATCTCACAAAATGGGGTCTAAGGAGAGTAAAGTATAAGCAGACCTTACCACTATCAAAACCCTCAGCTCAAAGAAAAAACAGTTCAACGCATCACAGTATAGAGAAAGAAATAACGAAAAACACGACAAATGAAACATTACCCATTAAAAAATTACTCAAATAATCAATACCCAGAAGCATCAGAAGTTGATTAACACAGCAAACATCGTACCCATCACTATAATTGATGAAAAACCTAAAGAAAATTAGAAACTCACCATCTTTAACAAGAAGAACAGAAAGGGGAAGCTCTCTTTTGAAGGCATCGATTTTCCTCATTTCATCTTCAAGTCTGGTGATATAATCATCAATCTGTGATAGTTTATCAGGAACATTACGGATCAAAGAAAGCTGTCGAAGAAAATCAGTAATAGATTTGGGAATAAAACTAGGTCTACAATCTAAGCTCAATTCTGCTGGGATTGAACCCATTTCTCCAGATCTTCCACTATCTCAGATTAGATCTTTACAACAACAAAAAATTGAATCTTTTTGCTTCAGTTGCTCTCAGAATCGATAAAAATGGAACCCCAAGAAATTAAGGAGAGAAGATAATTAATTCCATATATATATATATAAAGAGAAAAAAGAACAGTGGAGAAAAGAAAAGAAGGGAAAGTAGAGAGGGTATGGGGTGTTGCGGGGGTGGGTGTTAGAAGGAGAAGATTCTGTTAAACAACGCCGGGTTTTGACAGAAAAGAAAGGAAGGCGTATAACCTGAACGGTATATTTCGTGTCGTCGCATATTTTATCTCTTAAGATTCTCCAATTTCAATGGTCTAAATTGTCCCTCCAAATATATCTTCATTAAAAAAAAAAAATACGAGTTATAGTTAAATTTTTATCTTTTTAAAAAAATTTTAACTTTGAATTAAATTATTTAAATTTTTATAATTGTTAATAAAAATTTTTGATGATAAAAATTAAGATAGTATATTAAAATAAATGTATGATATCTTGTTAAGTTGATTTTTTTTTCTCTTATAAAAATAGAATAGCCCTAAAATATAACCACACATTTAAGAATTTCATAGTAGTAACCTTTTCGCAAAAGTATTTTTCCAATTTTTTGTGTGCATGTAAAAATTAGGATAATCGTGTCTATATAGAAATTTGTTCCAAAATGATTTTTATGTGGTATTGTGTAAGTTAAAATTAGGATAACCAAACTTACATTAAAATTTCTATTATCTCATCGCGTAACTTTCTCTCCAACCTCTCTTGATAAAATGACGGATTCTAATGTTAATAAGTTGTGTGATCAATTTATAATAAAAAAGTTTTTCTTTCTTTGTTTTCTTCGCAGACACTATGTTTTAGGCGTTGTCACGCTAATAAAAGTGGAACTACATGAAGGTTGAGTAGAAAACCTGATGAGCTCATCGAGTGGGGGAAGTTTGTTAGACCCTTAGCTTGATGGTTCGAGCGGCTCGGGCTTGGCTAGGGATTTACATGATGAACCTAGTCAAGGCTCAATGACTTTAGTGCATCAAATCAATAAATGGATAACTCACAATAAATATGAAAGAGATTCATAATTAATATGAAATAATCTCCCTGTTTAGATGTCAATAAATATACACATAAAAAAAAGAAGAAGAGACTCTCTCTATTCTATATTAATTAAATTTTTGAGACTTTTTTTACTGTTCAAAGTTCGAAATGGATATATTTGAAATTTTTTCATATTTGTCTTTTCCTTTAATTAAGTTTGATATGTCTCTTTGGGGACATCCGATAAAATTGGAACGATACATAGAGGATTAGCATGGCCCCTGCAAGGATGACATGCACAAATCGAGAAATGGTCCAAATGTTTTCAATTTAGAAAAAAAAATTAATGAAATTTGATATTTTCTAGGAGATAAATTGCACTATTTACAAAGTTATATTTACGATTTCACAAAAAATAATAGTGAAAATTGGAAAGTTTGGTTTAAATTATGTCTTTGAATATTTTTCTTAATTAATGAATATTGTCTCACAAATTCAATTAAGGCTCTCTTCATTTCAAAATAAGTGAATTGTTGAGGCAATGCACACCCATTAGAAAAAAAAGTTTAGGATATAAAATAAACACCACTTTCCGCTTTTGCTCTTTTGGTTATTCTCAAACTATTCTTAAAAATATAAATAATTCAAAGTAAAATAATAAACATGAGTAATTATCTCTTTTGAAATTATCGCCTAGAAGATGTAAATGAGTGTCAAAAGTGGAAAAAAATTTCAACAACTCTCTTGAACAATTCACTTATTTTGAACTATCATTTTGAAATGAAAGGAGTATGAAATATAGGGAAGGGAGTAATTGATACAATTTTTTGTGTATATTCAACTCCTTGTAAATTGTAATAACACTTACTCCCTTCGTCCAACAATAGTTGTCCACTATACTATTTTGGGATGCCCAACAATACTTGTCCACTTTATGAAATCAACGGATAATTTTACACTTAGTTCATAATTTACCCTTATCATTAATTATAGTCATTTCCCTATTACATTTTTCAAGACATTGTATTTACTATATTCAAAGGGTGATATAGTGTGTAAAGTCAATAGTGGACAACTATTGTTGGACAGAGTGAGTATCTGCATATTGCATATGTTGAACTCGTTAAGTACATGGGTATGTAACTGTTGGTTGCATTTTAAATTGCTTTACTCCGAGGTGAAGCAAATCATCAACGTTGTACCGAAACTGATAGCATCTTGTCTGAAATCGTATTTACTAAGCTAGATTTAATTAGATTCAAATTATCACACGTCATCGCTTGATAGGTCCAATTGTTAAATTTCGTACTTTGGCCAATATAATAGGGCTTGTTTGGAAAGCTATCAGAGTTATTGGATTTATGTAATTGAGTGTAATGTCATAATCTGGAATATTTGGTTGGCTATGTAATTACTTGATCAACAGGTAATTGAGTGTAATTGGCAGGGTAATTGCACTCTCCAATTCACAATGGGAGGTTGTGAATCGTTGGTAATTACATGGTGTAGTTATAAACTGATTACTTTTTAATTTCTTCCTTTTATTTCTATTTCTATTTTTTTTTGTTTTAATTTATTTTTAATTTTATTATTCTAATGTTTTTAAAAAAATATATATTTTAAATTTTTTGTTATTTATATTTCATTTCCTTCTCATTCTCAATCTTTACTTGTGATTCCATGTGATTTTATGTTTATTTATTTCATTAGCATAATTTTGTTAGTATTCTAGTTCTTAAATTAAAGTATAATTCATTGCTGAATAAGGTTATAGATTTATGTTTTTTTTCTTTTAAATCATATTTATGTACGGTATGTTGAAATTTGACATAAGAGCATTTTAAATTTTTTTATTTTGAATTTAGAACTTATGTTATATTTTTAGTTTCATTTGTTTTAGTAGTATTGACTTGATATTTTACATTGCAAGTCATTTATTTTTTAGTTAGACGTGATGGATTATCTTTTTGTCAAATATTTTTATAATTTATGACATTATATTTATAATATTAATCTTTTTGTCAAACGTGAATTTTATGATGTTCATAGAAATCTTGTACTTTTAGTTTTTATTATTAATTTAATTAAAATATACTAATTTAAAAAATATAAATCAATTATTTTTTTATAATATTAGTTAAGAACATATGTTTGTTGATTAATATATTTTTAAAAGACAATATATATCTTAAATATTTAATTTAATATCATTCATAAATGCTCTTATTTGTCTAATATAGATTTTTAATTTTTGATAATTAATATTTATTTTTAAAATTTAATATAATTTTATTACTACATTTGTGCAACCAAATAGTACATTTGTAATTATACTGCATCAAACAAATAGGTCAGCGTAATTAATAGGTTATTTAATTATTAGATTGATAATTACTACCCTAATAATTACTCCAATTTTAGTTACCAAGTGGCTTTCCACACCGAGCCTTTAGGGGTTGTTTGGTAGAGTGTATAAAAATAATGCTAAATAGAGTGTATTAATAATGTTTGTATTAGTAATGCATGTATTAATTATGCTTGCATTGCTTGGTTTGATGCATTAAAAATAGTATGCATTGCATTATAAAAATTATTTACAAAGATACCCCCACTATTATGGTAGAAAAGATGTAAAAAAAGGTTTTGAGGGGCAATTGAGTCTTTTATCATTCTAATACATGCATTAAAATCATTGCATTGCTAATACCTAGAAATCCATGGTATTAGCAATACACATGTTAACACACAATAGAGTATATAACTAATGCAAACCTTAGTTATACATAGATTGAAAAAGAATACCAAACAAGATACTAATAATATATGATGCATTAATTTTCCTACTTAGTGCTTTAATAAGTGGACAGTGCAATTTGTTAGACGTAATTCTTTTAAGCACTTTTTCTTGGGTTATAAGTGACAATTTCATATCTGGCAAGTGTACCATACGTTAAACTAAGTAAAAAGTACTGTACACGTATGTCTACTTAAAATTATCCACAGAATGATTAAACTTTTTTTTTGTTTGTTTGTTTTGGAGGAGTGAGGGTGAGGGATTAACAATTCCTTGATAGGTAAAAAAATTAAATATTTTTTTTTAGTAAAATGAAGTTCTTAGAAATAAAATACACGATTTTCTTACTAGAAGTAGAATTTTATTTTTTTTACAAATAACATTCTATATTAATTATATTATTCGCATTTGACACCCTTAAACAAACCTCATCTTCCGTCCATTCTTATAATCTCTATTCCACCACCACATGCCTTTTTCACCACCCTCATCTTTTATACTATTTATCTAACTTATATAAAAATATAAGAAATAAGTAAAAATAAAAATCATAAAAAAATATTTTCCTCCGTACCAAATTAAGAGGTAACCCTCAAAAGGGAGAGAGTGGGGTGGGGTTTAACGTTTAAGTGTAACGGCGTCTATTATCTGTTGACGTTTATATCACTTCATGTTTTTATTCTTTTTTCTAATCATCCATTTTTCTTGGGAATATAGTAGTACACATAAAGAATCTTATTCATACATACACCTATATTTTATTATAATATAATTACACTGACAACCCCCAATAAATAAATAACAAAATAAGTAACGCCTAGATCATTTTAATATTTTGAGGAGGATTAATATATTCTTATATTGCTATAATTTTGGAGAACTGATAACAGCATTTTGATTACAATAAATTGCAAATATTTTAAAATTGAGTTACACAAGTTTCTTAGCTGATCAATTATACTAAAAATAAGAATTAACGATGAATAACTTTTTATTCATCGATAATTTTATTTAATTAGCTAAGAATTATTTTGCGATAAATTAACGACACAATTCATGGTAATTAATTTTTGTTTTTTAAAAGTGAGAGTAGAATAGTGTGCAGCCTGGGAATAAGGAATCTTAGATCAATAATTATGGGGTGGGACACATATGTCCACACATTTTTCATTTCTCTAACCCTAGTTCAAATTAATTTGCACGTCTCATATTGAATGACATGTCCTTTTCTTTTTTGAAAAATAAAATAAAATAAAATTTAATGACAAGTCTTTACACCAATCTTATGAGTTAATACAACAAAGGAGAATCCCACACCACCTTCTTTCTTAAATTAATCTCATATTAGTCTTCTATCGTTTTCTTTTACTTATCTATTGTATTAAAAGTACAGATTTACTTTTACTTGTTCATTTTAAAATTTTTAATTTCTAATTTATTTTTACGATTAAGTATTAACTATAGTCATTGTTCCAATAAAATTTTTAAGACATTGAATTTGTTATATTCAAAAGATAATATAGTAAGCTTACTCTTATATTTATTGATTATTGTTTTTTTATAGAATATGTCAAATCAAATATGAATGAAGCAAATAATTATTATTTATTTTCCTCCCTTTTCATTCTTCTTTATTTATTTATTAATTGAATGCTTATTCTTATTGAGTTCTTTGCATTTTACAATGTATCCCCTCTTTATTTACTTGCATCCTAATTTTTTCATTTTCTTGCAAAATAATACTTTAAAAAAACATTTTTTCTTCAATGATACATAATAAGTACAATGTAGTGCAAAATGAAATATCGTCATAAAATTCAAGAGTTTCTCTTATTCTAAATTAGTGATTTAAATTCTAAATTCACCTTTATCGTTTTCAAACTTAATTTCACATGAATTCGCATATTGTAGACTCATTTAACTCGATAGAAGAATTATTTGTCAAAAAGGAAAAGATATATTAATTTGGTGAATACTGAAATTAGGGACAATAGAGTCATGAGATTAAATTGCAATTGTTACTAGTTGGTCAAGCAAAGGGAGCATTAGATTCCTTTGAAAGTTGCCACTATGATACTATTTAATTATATTGTCTTTCCACACAAACAGCACAAATGCAAATGATGGAAAAAACACACGTCAAAAGGTCACCTTCCCACCCACCAAACTTGTTAATTTTGGTCAATTCTCAAGAAAAAGAACTCAACAATTAAATAATGACTTTATATTAAACTTGTGATTCCACATTTTCATTTGTCTATTAAGTACTATATAATATAATTAATTAATATAAGTATCAAAATAGAGAAAAGGGGAACCTCAAAAGGGCAGATGCCAAGAAGAAAATGGCATCTGAATTGTACCTTTAGAATCCAAGAAATGGTATCTTATCTTAAGCGCCTTCCATTCTTCACAATTTTCTACTTCTACTGCTACTAGGTGGGCACGCATTTCGAGAGAGAATATTAGTGTCTTCGTTCCATAATAATTGTCCATGTTACTAAAAGTAGTTATCCTAAATTACAATACTTGTCAATTTACAAAACCTATGGGAGGATTGATTTTTTTAAAATCCCTGTTTTCCTATACAATTTTAACTTGAGTTTCATAAAATAATTTGGTAGAACTTTCAAAAAGAGAAATATATCATTTTATTGTTTTATTCCAAATAAAGTATAATATAAAGTAATATCCTAATTGTAGTATAAACAATCCCAACAAAATTTCATGCATCGGAATAAAAATTCCAATCAAACATGAGATGATATATATAATTCTATATTTTATCTCGAAATTTTACTTTTTCTTATCGTTGTAACCAAACGGTCCCTTAGTATTTGTAAGGTGGAGCTAATTATCTAATCCACCCAATGACTCATTCTAAGAGGTCTTGTGGAGAATAGAATTTGTCTCTTGAAAATATCTCGAAATAAATTTGGAACAATTGATCAAAACCAATTCATTTTAGAGGTTAACCTTTTTTTCTTCTAAGGAAATTTTAAGTCTCAACTGATCATCCAATAGTTCGATCCGTAAAAGACAAATGCTCATCATTATCCTATAAAATAAGGAGTAAACATATCAAAGTTTTTGAGACAATTCAAATCGTAATCAAGGCCTATTATTTGATTGAGCACAACATGATCAACTTGTCACGTTAAAATATCATCAAATTAATGTGTTGTATGGTTTGATTTATATGTTATAAATTTCGAATACGAAATAACTAGTGAAAGAAAATTATAGGAAGTGGGAAAAGCAGATTGTTTTTTTACCTGGTGCTTCATACTTGTATCGAATTTCATTAAATACAATCTCGCACAAGAAAATCTCACACAAGGGGATAAAATACTCATATTCATGACTTGAATATGAAACTTCTAACTAATTAAAAATGAAAAAAATACTTATTACTTTATCACAATCAAAAAGAGGATTCACTTAACTTTAAAGTGAAAAGAAGAAAAGAAAAAGTGGAAAAGGGTAGGTATAAATCTAGTGTTTTGTTTGGTTGGATTAATTTGCTACACAAGATTCATGTAAAGGAAACGTCTAAATGCAACATTCATGTATTATTATTTTTTCCTAGAAAGAATAAGATGCCCTTATTCAATGGTGCAAACGAAGAGGACAACAACAACTAAGTCCTTATCACGTCAAAGCATCTTTCACGTGATGACAAGCTTATCATTCATTCTCATTTTTATCATTATCATCTATATTTATTCATTATTCATTATATGTGTTTGTGACTCATCTCTATCTCATCCTCATTGGCTATACATTCTTTCCTTTTATTTTATAATATATATTATATTCTATACCCCTTGTATTTGTCTTCTCATGAGGGTCTTCTTGTCATTTTATAATACTAACCAAGCCACCTCCACCAGGAGTGGTTGGATGACAATTATGGATTGTTTGTTGGTGATATTTTCGAGTCCTTCCAAAGAATTCAAATTTACTGACTCGATTAATTTGAATTTGCACAAACAAACATATACTATAGGTAAAATTATTGATTAATAACGAAAGAATTTTCATTTTCATGACTCAAATTTTTGAAACTTTCGATTAGGATAAAAAATAATTTGACTACCTCATCATGCTAGTAAATAAATAAATCTTGATAACTTAAATCTCCAAAAGCTAGCTTATGAAGTGAAGATTATCCGAAAATCATTTAAACAGACCAAAGACTTATCAAGAACAAATGTGGCACTTTTAACACCACACTACACATCCAAGACAAGACATTTCAAGAGCGTGGATATATAGTATAACGTAGGGACAGCCCAACATTTTATAAACTAAGAATTAATATGAGTTTAACTCTAATATTCTGATAAGAAATGAATATTGGGGCTTAATTCAATTCAAAAATTAGCTCATGAGGATTGCCCTAGATTTAAAGGTCGATTCAGAATTTAAAGTTTGTGGATTCTTATAATAACTTCAAATCAATAATATACATTGTATGGGCTGTATAAAAAGACCAAAAAGTCCATAAAAATCGATATAAGATTCAATAACACACGCCTCTTCGAAGTTGTTCAAAGAATTAATTTTTTACTCTATGCTTTTTATGGCCCCCCCTTCTTCTCTTCCTCAGAAATTTGACTTCATAATTGTTTCTCTCCTTTTTACAACCCAACTTTACAGGTTGCATAACATGTTCAATGACATAATTCTTCCAACTTTTTCCCTCTATTTTCATTTCATAGAAGAAAACTAAAATCTATGGTTAGAGACCTAAAGTTAAATGTACAACTTTTAAGCAGCAGAAAATTACAAGTTTAGAAAAAGTTGTACTTTGCCATCTAGCTAGAAGCTAGTGTTCCTTCTTTATTTGACTTAATTTTACTAGTTAAGAGTCAAGACTAATGAATTCATCATGTTGTTATAGTTAAGCAAAATTAATATCACAAGATTTGATTAAAAAACTAATATTTGTATTACAGTATAAATAATAAATATCATGAGTGAAATAATAAACTTAATTAAATCATTTAATAGAAAATAATTAAAATATTTCTAGATAATATAATTATAAAATAATAAATACTGAAAAAAACTTTTTTTTTTTAAAACTGTGTAGTAGTGACAGACAGCATTGCAATAATTGATGGGCTGTGAAAAAGAAATTTTAAAAATTAGAAAAAAAGTGTGGGGTCTTAACTCTAAAGAGAAGACGAGATTCCATAGGAATCCGATAAAACGTGGAATTGTCGGCTATTTGTTAGTCGCATCGCTTCGCCGCATATCTAACGGCGGTGCTCTCCTATTAAATGCGACGGGCCCCCCTACCCCCAATCTCAAAAGATTCCCTTTTCTCATTTTGCCCTACTTTTTTGATATATTTGCTTTTGTCATTCAATTTTAGGCACATATTTGCCCTTGTACTCTTAGAGGGTCATATTTACCATTCGTCATACTTTTTTGATATATTTGCCTTTGTCATCCAACTTTGGGCACATATTTGCCCTTGTACTCTTAGAAAATGGTTATATTTACCATTCGTCATACTTTTTTGATATATTTAGTATTCTATACACGTGGAGTCATGTAAGCGTCATGTAGGAGCCACGTAGGATATTAAAAATGGTGACATGATACTTAACTGTATAAGGGCAAATATGTGCCCAAAATTGGATGACAAGAGCAAATATATCAACAAAAAAAAAAATAGTTTATTTGAATCCCTTTCGACAAAAATTTATATAGTTTTTACATGATTAATTTTTATGTAAATATAGTTGATATTGAACCATCAATGACTTATCGTGGAAAAGGAAGAGGGGTTTGTATTATGTAAGTCGTTTCAATTTTGAATGATATATAAGATTACAAAAACATATTATTAAAGCGTAATCTCTCTAATTAACAAACCTCTAAACTTTAGTTTATCAAATTAATAATAAAAAAAAAGTAGTGATGAATGTGAATATTCATAGGGACAAAATAAGTAAACCTAATGTGATGAAAAATAGAGTGTTCAACACTATTGTCCTTCAATTTAAGTCACGCCACTCATCATTTCTAATATACTATCTTCTTCATTTTACATCACCTATTTGGGCTTTTTCATTCATGCCACACCACACATGCACCTCTTACTAAATTTAGTATTTGTAATTATTTTTCTTTTTTTAAAAAAACTCGATGCTTTTTATAACAAAATATTTCTTAATTTGTGATTTAATCTTTTATTTTTTCAATAAGTAGTAACTCATATTATAATTTCTTTCCTCTTTTGCATGACATGCTTATTTGAATCATATTATTGCTGCATGCAAAGCAGTAGTCCCTCCAGCATCATCATTCCTTTTCTTGGTCAATTTAAAGATCAAACTCAAATGCAATTAAAGTTTTTGATTGATTGTGAGTTTTCGAAGATTTGAGCATATTTTTAGAGTAAAATTGGGGTAGACTATCTTTTAAAACTACAATTTAGCATTTCGGAAAAGAAGAAAAAATTAAGGTATTTAATTGTGTTTATGAATTCAATAGTAGGGGGTAAATACATTTAAATAGCTTAGATTATTTATTAAAAAAAAGAAATAAAAGTGTATTTTGTGGCTTAATTAAACATATTTCGTTTATATTTTGGCCCTTTCTGAAAAGAGTAGAAGGCCGCTAGGGAAAATGGATGTGAATTCGAGACGAATTGGTATCAATTGAGTAAGGTTTAGGGAAAGAAAAGAAGAGCCAAGGGGAAAAAAAATACTAGCAAAGATATTCGGGAGATACTCGCTTTGTCTCAATTTATTTGTCTTTCCTTCTTAATTCGATTAAAATTTTCTTTTTTGACAACTTCTTTAATTTCAACTTTCCATACTATATAATATATGATTAAGACCACAAAATTAAATGACATTTTGATACATTCAATATATCTTATTATCTTTAGCGACTACAAGACTCAGAAGTCTTTCTTTACTTTCTTAAATTCCGCGTCAAGTTAAAATTAGACAAACAAATGGAGGAAGGAAAAAGAACGCATTCAGCTTCCAAACATATCAGATGCATCAAGCTTTCCAAAAGTTATCTAAAGCTTCTGGATTGCAAGACAATACTGTTAAGAGTTGTATGTTTTGTGAAGCAAAATATCCCGGATGTGGAAGAAATGCCCTTCAAGCTATTCCATAGTAAAGCTAGTTTTACTTTGTGGATATTAATGCAAGACAGGCTTCTCACTGCTGATAGGATCACAAAATGTTCTTTATGCCTAACGTATGATGAATCCAGATATCACTTGGTAATAGAATGCTCTTATACGAGGAATCTATGGAACAGGTTCGTACTGTGGTCGAGAAAAATGACCATCCTTGCAAGCATTTGGAATGGTCATCTCCAGTGGGTAATCAAGAATGCTAAAGGCAAAACTGCAGATGAAGCTATCTATGCCTAATGGACAGAAAGGAATCAAAGAGTGTATTTTGAATGGTCTTAATTTGTTTGTACTTCGTTTTAAAGAGAATGTTTCTTTTCATTTTTGACAACTTCTTTAATTTCAACTTTTCACACGATATAGATATATTTAAGACCACAAGATTAAATGACAATTAGGCACATTCAATATATCTTTAGTTTAAGACCACAAGATTCAAAAGTCTTATTTACTTTCTTAAACTCCTTGTTAAGTTAAAATCAGACAAACAAATCGAAACAAAGGGAGGGAGTAAAAAGAATACATTCAGGTTCCAGAACCCGACTTGTTGATCATATTTTGAGTTCAATTCTCATAAGAAACCAAAAAAAAATAATGGAAAAGATATACCTCTAATTAGGAGAAGAAAAAAAACTTGATTAACCAGAGTTCCAATTATTCATGATGTCTATTCAGGTTGTGGAAATAATTGAAACTTACTGTACAACTCTTACCTATGGACAGGTTCTAATACCATCTCCAAGAAGGCTCTTGTTGCTTGGAAGTTGGAACCTATCTCTCTGGAATAAAGCTGCTATAGCCAGGAATTGTTGGGAACCTATCTCTATGGATCCATCAGCTACAAGATATTACCATTCCTCGGCAAGCTTAATGGATGGTAAGGAAGATATTTAGGCTAAAGAGGTGCTGTTGAATTCTCAGATTAGCTTGACAGGAATGAGCATTATCAAACAGCTATACCTGAAGTTCATAGGAGAACAGCCAAATTACCATAGAAATGTCTGCTATTCCATAATAAAGCTAGGACCTTAAGCTAGTTTTACTTTGTGGCTATTAATGCAAGACAGGCTTCTCACTGCTGAGTGCTGATGGGATCTCAAAATGGGGAATGGAAGTGGAAACAAGATGCTCTTTATGCCTAACTTGTGACGAATCCAGAGATCACTATTTGGTAATAGAATGCTCATATACCAAGAATCTATGGAACCGGCTCTTACTGTGGTTGAGAAAACAGACCATCCTTGCAAGCATTTGGAATGATCATCTCCAGTGGGTAATCAAGAATGCTAAAGGCAAAACTGCAGATGATCAACTCTTCAAGATGATGTATACAGAAGCTATCTATGCCTTAACAACAGAAAGGAATCAAAGAGTTTTCACCAAGCAAAGCAGGGAGTGGAGTAACTTAGCAAAAGAAGTAGCATACATTTGTACTGTTAGAGCTAACTCTAGAACTAGTCTAGCCCTACATAAGCGTATGTACTAGTTGGTAGAGATTGAGACTTACCTGTAGATATCTAGCAGTGATTGCTAAGATATGGCTTTGTAACGTTTTCACTTGATGATTTATAGAATACAGTTAGTTACCAAAAAAAAAAAGATATAACAATTTTGTTTTTTCATTGTTCCAATTTTATCGGAGTCCGGGGAGGGACAACTATTTTGTTTTCTTCATTTTATCTTTTTGCGTTGGCAGAAAGGGATGATTCATACCAAGTGGTATTTTGCTAACATTCAAGATAATATATTCCTATACTATGGCTAAATGAGCATATACCTAAAAGCCATAGAAACTAAGACAGAAGCAGCAACCACTAACAGGGCCAGCTGGAAGATAAATTACCCTCATTGCCAATTGCAAGCAAGCCACAATATCAGTCTTCTCTTTTGATAAAATGAGCAGTCAATAGCTTTGTAACTGTGAAGCCATGGAAGGAATCAACTTGAAATAGTTCTTTGAACCTTTCATCGCAGATGATTGTCTTCTTATCAGATGGATCCTGGAAAGAAACAAGCACACTGTCAAATCCTGAGATTGGTGATTTGACATGCCTAACATACTACCAATGGATAATTGCTAAGGGATGGCATTTGCTCCAGTAAATTCCTTTCCAGTAACGATTAATACCCTTTTAATTCATGACATATGTCCAAGAAATATTCATGCCTCGACGAGAAGTTATCAGATGGAGCTCTCTATTTTCGAAGGAAGATGATATTAATTATACACAAACACATACATATACCATACAGCAGTACTGCTCTCAAATCATTAAAGTTATAGGAGGCTTAAAATATTCTTTTCTGGAAAAGGAAGGAACTAAAAAGAAAAGAGGTAAGATAAGTTGGATAATTAAACATGAAATAGGTTGGTGTCCAAAAGAAAAAAGGGTCGCCATTATCTCATATTTGAATTCTTTTTTATCCCATAACTTATTAAAAAGGGTAATGGCACAACTCAAAACAAAATTGAAAGGCAGGACAAATAAAATAAGATGACTGCAGACATAAACCAATAGTCATGATTAAAATGTTATTACTTAGAAGTTAATGAGAACTTCATACGGGGAATTTTAGTAGCTCGGTTGGTTGGCCACCTGAACTTTCACCTTATTGGTGTGGATTCGAATCCCCACCTTGTAATCCCCTCCCCCGTTTCCCCTGCCCCTAATTTTTTTTTAAAAAAAAGAGAGAGAACTTCAGACAAACTTATTTTGCAGGGTCAGAAGTTCAATGGATTATCTTATGTGAGGTACAATTAGATTCTTGGAACACAGAAACAGAATGTCAAACCCTGAATGCCCTGAAACAATTAATATTCTCATACTATTGTACATACGCCTAAATTATGATAACATTTTAAGGTAGCATGGCATATATTTTGAAACACCAGTCAGACTTATTTTTTAACCCAAGATGGAATGATTCATCCTAGAATTAAAAGTGTTAGATGCTGGATAATGTGAACCATAGAAAAGTTTTCACTACCAAAATCGCCATCACTTAAATTTAATAGATGATATCATCCAAATCATAACAGCTTCAATGACAATGCTACATCGTGAGAAGCTCAAAGAGTGCCAACTTTTTTTATAAAAAGGAATATGCTTAACTGAATGAGTATTAAAACCAAAACAAGAACTAAAGATAGTGAAGGATGTCAACAGAAAATGGAACAAACCTGCAGCTCATTTTCTTTTATATATTGCCATATTCGCTTGATAACATCAGCTCGCGGCAAAGCATTTTCACCAATACCTAAGAATTTCACAAGAGCATCTGATAATTGAACTGGAGCAAGAAAACCAGATCCTCCACCTTTCTGCCTTTTCTCTTTCTGCTTTGGCTCATCAAAAGCTGGTTAATTGAGAGTTGTAGATTTGACTTAGCAAAATGCTGGATATGTCATTAGTTGAAGAAAAGCTGAAGCAAAGGCTTCACCATACTGCAAGCAACCTATAAAGAACGGAAAGCATTTCGAAATCGAAGCCTATTACTTTCTGTACTTCAAGCAATTTATTCTCACCTTCTTCTCTGCCTTTTTTCGGTAGCCTTCTCTTGACAGAGGTTTTGACTTGACTGGCTGCATGAATCAAAGAAAAATATCCTAAATATAAAAAAGATTTCACAATTTCACAAGCACTTCCACTAAGTTGAGTTCTGAGTCTTATGGATATGATAGGTGAAGCCACAAGCAACTCTGAAGTCACTACCAAGCAGAGATTTTAATCTAGACAGGCTGCTATGCACAACAACAACATATCCAGTGTAGTCCCACAAAGTGGGATCTGGGGAGGGTAGAGTGTATGCAGACGATACCTCTACCTCAGAGTTAGAGAGGTTGTTTCCAATAGACCCTCAGCTCAAGACGAAAACAATCTATTAAAAAAAGCTATGTTGCTCGGACTCTTCAAAAATTTCAATGGGTGCGTGTCGGATTCGCCAAAAGTAGTGTATTTTTGGAGAATCCAACACGGGTGTGGCATCAAAAGTGAAGAGTCCGCGCAACTAAGAAAAAAAGTAATAGAAGTACAAGAAGCAACAAATAGTAACAAAAACAGATAGTAGCATAACAATACTACAAAATAATACTATAATCAAACTACACGAACTAGTAGATAGTAATAGAAATGGAAGAACAACAAACTACAAGAGTAATATTACGACTACTCGTATGGACAGCAAGACAATACACTCCTACCTACTAGTATGGATGCGCTCCTAAGTCCTACCTACTACCCCCCCTTCTACCCTAATCCGTATCCTACACACCTTACTATATAAGACCATGTCCTCGGTAAGCTGCACTTGCCTCGTGTCATGTCTAATCACATCTCCCCTATACTTCTTAAGTCTACTGCTACACCCCTCTCATGAATCCATCCATAGCCAACCTCTCTACTGCTACCTCTGCTGAATCCATCCGTAGCCAACCTCTCACACCTCCACACTAGGGCATCCGTGTATCTCCTCTTCACATGCTGCTATGCGTACTGCTGAAACCCCTTACTTTAACCCCGTAATGGTGTGATGCCAAATAATTATGCAATAAAGCAGGAAAGTAAGCAACTATTGATTCGAGAACCAAAAAACAACTGACCATAGGCGCAGTTAGGGGTGTACAAGCCAAACCGTAAAGTCAAACCGAAAAAAAAAACCGATTTGTGGTTTGGTTTGGCGTTGAAAAAAAAACCGACCACTCTTGGTTTGGTTTGGTATTAAAGGAAAAAAAGTCAAACCAAACCGACATAATATAAATATAACTTTATTTTATTTTAGAGATAAAATACTATTAATTATAATCTACTTTGTTAATATATTTTTAATTAGTTTATAGTTTTCAATGTTTAGATATATTATTTCAAATTTGGGCTTGTAAACTTTTGTAAATATTTTATTTTGTATTCATATCGGAAGTTACAATTATACTGTTATAGTTTTTCAGATTCGAAGTTAACAATCTACTTTGTAAATATTTTGTTTTGTATTTAGTTTGACTGTAGCCTTTAATCTTATAAATTTAACATAATGAACGCTGATATTTCAATAAAAGTAGTTTGTACTCATGTGAATTTTATCGTCTTTTCAAAGATTTCTATTGACGTTTTTAAAGTTTAGCTTATCACACGGGTAAGTGAAAATATATTTGATCTCTTTTTCAATCACCGTATAATTGTAAAAGAAAAAACCGAAAAACCGAAAGAACCGAAACCGAAAAACCTGACTTTATGTGGTTTGATTTGGTTTTTAGATTTAATAAACCGACATAATTGGTTTAGGTTTTTTTTAATGAAAAACCAAACCGAACCGACCTATGTACACCCCTAGACGCAGTGCTCTTCTACAATCATTTAGGTACCTAGAAGCAATATTTCGAACAACTATAGCAATACCATGACGATGCAAAATGGCTCATATTGCAAAATTCCACAATGAAATTGTCAAAAGGAAAGTAAAAATACCATTTTCCTCATCTAAGGGCCAAATGTGCTTGGATAGCACCTTGTTCATCTGAAACATGTCTATTGTTTTGGCATGAAAAATTCCACTCAAAACTTCATCACATAAAATTTTCCGCTTGTTCTGTGGGTTTTGTAAATTCTTCTCCCGGATATAGGCCCAAATCTTCTTGACGACCTACTAACAAAAAGACATCACCAAAAAGTATACAGGAAATTAGATCGATGACAGCGTAAGGATCATAACAAAGACACGCCATAGAAGTAATGCACCACCTCTGGTCTGCCAAGTTCTGACTCGCCAACCAATTTCTGAAGCTGTGGAGAAAGTGCACATGGTTTGTTAAAGCCCCCTTTTTTCTTTGCTTCTCCATTAATTTTCTCAGACCTACTTGATAATATTTTAAAACAATTCGGTGTGAACAACATTAGACAAAGCACAAAGCACGATTTACAAGTGGATGATCAAAATTAAGCCAGGAATAAGCTTTCTGCTCCTATTGTAGCTTTGCTATATTTCATGTAATTGCTGATACTAGTGAGAATTATTCAGTAAACAATAGCATTTAGATTATGCATTAGCATACAAATTCATGCCTTCAATTACTTTTTTCTTGCACTTCTATTATCTACAGAATGTCTGCCAGCAACATGATTAGATAGCACTTATTGACAGAAAATCAAAAATTGAATCAATGCAATCTGATGGATTACTGATCAATCAATCAATCAACTACGCTACAATCCCAAACTAGTTGGGTTCAGTTATATGATTATATTGATTATCTGTATACAATTCCCTTACACCCATTTTATTCTATTAGTAGATAATTTATCTTCCAAGGTAAATTAGGGGTTAGAATAACTAGAGATTCTTTCACTTTAATACTTTCCTTGCAATGCCGAACCTAAGTGTAACAACATCAATTAAGTATTAATCTCAAACTTTAATACTTTGGGATTAAAGTTTATCAAGAAATCATACCGCGCTTTCTTCTTTGACCTTGTGGCACTCTCATCCTCATCCTCCTCTTCTTCTTGGGAGCAAGAATCACCATTTTCATCTTCCTTCACTTTCTCTGATTCTTGTTCTTCTTCTTGGGAGCAAGAATCATCATTTTCACCTTGCTTCCCATTCTTTGCTTCGTGTACGTCATTCTTTGGAGTTTCCTCAACCTGGGTTTGAAGGAAAAGGTCGATTTGATCTCTGATAAAGGCTTTCCTATCAAGTAAATCGACCCCAAACTCCTCCTCAAGCCTCCGACGAACGGTGCCGGCGGTGGCAATTTCAAGGTCGGAAACTCGGAGTATTTCCCGGAGACGGTCAACCAACACGGAATCCGACACCATTCTTGGGAAAAATGGAAAAGACAATCAACTAATGTTGTATGGACGAAGTAAACCTAACTTCTTGAGAGAAACAGAGTTGAACAGAGTAAAGAAAAGGAAAAGATTCTTTACCAGTTGTCTAACCAGGAAAATATAAGTACTCTGTTAATTCTTTTTTCTTTTATTTAAAAAAAATTAATTAATTACCAATTGGAGACCTTACGATTTTAAATTTTTTTTCCAAATGGAAAAGTTGAGAATCTATATACCACGAAGATTGAGAATTCAATTTGTAAAAATATATGTAATTATGGAAGGTTGAGTTTTCCTCCTTTTATTTCTATAAAAATAAATAAATAAATACTCGTTAAGTTGACATTAATTTTTGTAATTTATGTCACACTAAAAATAAAAATAATAATAGAAAGAAAGTAGGTAATACAAGAGTGGAGAACAATAAAAATTAAAAAGTACTCCATAAAGGAAGAAATTAGTTCTTGCATGAATAGTTTTGAATTTCTTCTTGCAAAAAATATTTCTCTGTGTAAAGATCTTCTTTTAATCTCTTAAAAATTTCTTGCTAAACTTGTTTTTGTATCTTCTCAATTATTTTGGTTATTTTCTTGAGTGTAAGTTTATAATGTTCTAACTCATAAAATATAAATTTATAGTCTTTGAATTTTCAAAAATTATTGTAATTTTCATGATTATAAAAGTGTATCACATTATAAGTCGTGTATTTTATTTGGATCGGATATATTTGGGCTTGAGTTGTTGGTGGGCCAATGCCAAGTCCAATTTGGCCTCCTCAAATTACTATAGTCTATAGTTATTTGATTTGTCATCTATCTTTTTTGAAAAATATTGTGAAACACTATAAAATTAACATGTCTAATAAGTTGGAAGACAATTAAAAACGAGAAAAATAATAACTATCTTGAAAAAAATATGTAAGAAATTAGTGTTTATCTTCTTTCAGTTTTTATGCAACATACAAAAAAATCAAAACTACTGACTTGTCTTAAAGAAATAAATACTTTTTATGTATCATTTTTTGAATATTTTGATATATAGTTATTTTTTTGTGTGCAAACAAAAAATTCGACTTAAAGATTGATCTATTGAAGACTATTTAACATTTTTCTTGTATAGAATGTTAGATAGATATGTTGGAGTGTATGGGGACCTTTAAAAAAAGGTGATAGCTTGACAAGTAACTCGTTTACTTTAACAAGACAAAATTATATCAAGACTTCTCAAGTCTTTCTCGCTCAATTTGCTTCTTATCTCAATAAAGTTACTTAAATTAATTGACAAGAGATCAACAATTACATGTATTTTGAATAAAGAGAGTATTTTGTTGAGTCTTCTCCATTTTCAAAAAAGTCTTGTAGAACACTATAAAATTAATATGCTTAACAAGTTACAAGGCAACTAAAAACAAGCATAAGAGTAAGTGCTCATTTTCTCTTTGTTTTTATGCGATAGCTCAAGAGTCTAAGAACCGCTGACTAGTTTTTTTAGAGAATCTACCTTTATGTTTCTTTTAATATTTCAATATGCAATAAGATTTTTCCTTTTTACGTATAAACGAAAATAATTACTTTAAAGTTTGATTTCTTAGAAGCTAGATTAAAAATTTTTTGTAAAGAATATTAGATATACAAGTTGAAGTTTTTAGAGCTTGCGAAAATTGATAATTCGATAAATAACTCTTTTACTTTAACTAGACAAGATGGTATAAGAGCTTTTTAAGTCTTTCTTTTGCAATTTATATTTAAGTTACACAATATAATTATTATTTTTTAAAATCTTCTCCATCCTATGAAAGTTCTCGTGAAACACTACAAATTAATTGGAAAAATTACCTAAATACAAATCTTATTTTATCATAATCTCTAAAATTTCCTATAATTTAAAAATATTACAAAAATCTCCTCTCGGATGCATTCCTATCTTCTTTCGGATACATCCATGAGCTATGTGTAGATACATAAATTTTATTGTTTTAAATTCATACAAAATTTGAATTAAATCCATATTCATTTGGGTTGAATGATCAATTCGGGTTTTACAAATAAATAAGTATATTTTATCTAAATTCAAGTCCAAGGTTCATTTCACCTTGAAACTCAAACTCATGCCACGTGTCACGATGTCTAGACAACCATGACTAACAAGATGACACCATGTGTTCAAATGATGTGGTAGTCCAGTCAAATTCAAGAACCAATCACAATCCGCTAAGTGTCAAAATGACATCTTTTGACCAATCATAAGCAATCTTGTCCACCTCCTACAACTATAAATAGGGGATAGACATGACATTCAAAGGGACATTCTGAATACAATTCAGAAAAGACCCCAGCGAACATTCAACAAGTATTGGAGAAAGCCACAACATCAACTATATAGTTCTTCAAAATAGTGGTCAACGGAGTTCTCGGAGATTGACTTAAAACGACGAAGTGCTTCCTGACGTTCTCGGAGATCAAATACATTTGAAGGAGGTCTACATCATCCAACAGTCGAGAAATACGCTACCGAAGGCCCTCGGATAATGGAGAAGTTTAGGAGAGAAGAATCAAGAGAACAACAAGATTTTACTCACAACATTCATCAATAAAAATCACATTCTTCTTTTATTTATTTTGATTGCAGTTAATTTTCAGCGCTATGAAAATTTATTGCGAACACAATGTATTAGCAGATATCCTGAATAGCAATGTATCGTGACCTATGTATCCGCATGTCATGCATCCAATTTTTTTAATTTTAAGGGATTTTTATAATTTGAAAAAAGTAGAAATATAATGTAATTAACTCTTAATACTATGAGATTTATGTAATTTTTACTTATTAATATGCCTAACAAGTTAAAAGGCAACTGAAGTAAAATAAAATCATAACTATTTTAAAAATTAATTTGTAAGAAGATAATGCTCATTTTCTCTCCATTTATATACAATAAATAAAATTCATGTAATTATTAACTCTCTTTGTATCGTGCCGAACACTTTATAGAAAATAAAAAGATTTAAGATACATAATTTTATCATTTGAATACGAAAATTTGCTCCAGAATCGTTTCAATTATTTTACTAAAATAGTATAATTTTTTTTTACCCATATTCAATGGTTAGACTAATGAAAATGAGAATACATATTCTTTAATTAGTATTGAGTTAAAATTCATTTGCTTAATATAACTTATAAGTATCAACTAAAATACAAATAAATATATATTATAAGTGTAATAGTAAATATAATTATGAGGCTGGTACGACTAGAACACACAATCTCAAGAAATTTTTGCAATGCCTTAACCATTAGACTAAACATTTAGCTTGTATCAAGAGATGTCAATACTTATATATATATTTATTAAACCAAATTTTGACCTCTATATACAATGTAATTTTCTGACGAAGGAGTGTCGCTTGACACCCCTTGACTAAGGGTGAGTCCGCTCCTGTACATACTTATTATACATTGTATACTAAAAGAATTTTTTTTTAAAATATTTTCTTGAGGCTTTTATTGGACTGATGTCAACTATATATATGAAAAAAATTCTAATTTTTTTTCATAATACGCAAGAAGAGATAATATAAATATGTTTTTTCCATTTCATATTAGTTATCATATTTTTTTTTATATAATTTATAATAAATCATAAATAATTTTTTTTTCTTACTAATTCACCCTTAACCTTTTTCAAGGTAAGCCAATATATTTACCTTAAAAAATAAAGGAAAAAAATGAAAATAAATAAACTAATTATATTTTGATTTTGTAAATCGATAAATACTCTCTCAATCAAAACTTACTTATTTAGTATTGATTTGACCAATTTCTTAAAAATAATAAAAATATGATAATTTTATTATATCACTCGTATTTATTATAAATTGGGAAATTAATTCAAAATAAATAGTGCTTGATATAATAAAGTATTCATTGATTTTTTTTCAAACTAAGCAAATAAAAGTCTACATCTATTTTAAACATAATGAATAAGTAAAAAGGAACAAAGAGATATATTAAAATGATTAATTTTAATAATATGGACAACTATGTGACAGAGGGAATATAAATAATTGTGATAGTTGTGCATGGTGGTGAGTGGTGACCCACATAACCAATCTCTCCATAGATCACTGCCCCATATTGCCTCAACTATCAACCAATCAACTCCAGAGATCATGCCTACCTTTTCTCAAAATTTTAAAAAATTGTTGTAAAATTTTTGCAAGTGACACCAAATCCTACACCAATACTTGGACGCTTTCTCGTGCTCTGTGCAATAACCTTATCCACCCTCCCAACAGGGATACTTTCGTCATTCTCACGCCACTGAACCCAATAAACAAGGGGTACTTTTGTCATTAAACTAATTTATTCGCAAAAAAACAAAAATAACTACTCTAAAAAAAATCTGTAATTATTCAAATACTGTTAATAATAATATTGGAGAAAGATAAAGAGACAATACTGTAGCCTAACCTCTTCTGTAATAATTTCTTGTTCGAACTCTGAATGTTATGCGTATAAATTTAAATTAATCGGATGAATGAATTTTAAATATTATATCATCATACCTAAAATAGAGTATCTTTTACCAACAAAATGAGTAAAGTAATAAAAAATGATGTCTGCGTGTGCGCTTTGGAAACCCAAAGAAGAAAGTAGCTGAAAAAACTAGTACTAATAAAGAAAGAAAAGAAGAAAAGGAGCTTACTTCACGAGCTACTCTGAGCACACAACAAAAGAAGATATTTATATATGTTGATGAAGAACACGTCTGCTCAATCAAAACCCTAACAGAACTGCAATCTCATCATTTACTTTAATTTGCTGTAGAGAAGAGAGAGAAGGTAAGTACAGATTTCACGGGATTGAGCTTATCATCAATTGTTGTTTTTGTTGTTGCCGTCCCTGTCTTCAACTACCAACTATACTCAATTCTGTGATTCATTTTACTCCACGTAATACTTCTGATTCAATAATTTTTCGTTGATTTGAGAGTAGTTTTTCTTATTTGTTTGATGCTGGTGATTTTTTTAATTTTTTTTTTGGGCCTTTTAGGTGGGTTGTAATAATGAGAGAGGTAGCTTGTTGAAGTTAAAAAGAGAGGTTGTGTTAAATTATGGATCGGACGGCAGTGACAGTAGGACCAGGTATGGACGTGCCGATCATGCACGATAGTGATAGATATGAACTTGTACGGGATATTGGTGCTGGGAATTTTGGTGTTGCAAGGCTTATGAGAGATAGACAGACTAATGAACTTGTTGCTGTTAAGTACATCGAGAGAGGTGAGAAGGTTAGTGGAGATTTCCCCTTTTTGTTGGCTTTACACTTTTTTGGATTTGTGAAAATTCAATATCTGTGTAGATTCTTCCGCATAGTAATTTATTGATGAATTGCAGATTGATGAAAATGTTAAGAGAGAAATCATCAACCATAGATCATTGAGGCACCCTAACATAGTCAGATTCAAAGAGGTATTTATATTCATCCATGATATAGTCGTTCCATGATGATGACTTAGGTCTTGAATGATTCATCCTCATAGTTAATTATGGGAAATTTGGTTTCAGGTCATATTGACACCAACTCATTTGGCTATTGTGATGGAATTTGCATCTGGAGGGGAGCTATTTGAACGCATATGCAATGCTGGTCGTTTCAGCGAGGATGAGGTAAATAATTTAAAAAATGATTTTGGTTGTCATGGTACTTTGTCCTGGATATATTTTTAGGCTACTAGCTGTAAATTTCAGGCACGGTTTTTCTTCCAACAACTCATATCAGGGGTCAGCTATTGTCATGCTATGGTACTTCCACTGTTCTTCTCTGGTTCTGATAGGAATTGAAAATCTATTGAGCTTGTGAAATTTTAATGATTTACTTGCAATTGGTTCTTTTTATGAAGCAAGTGTGCCACAGAGACTTGAAATTAGAGAATACATTACTGGATGGAAGCCCTGCACCAAGGCTAAAGATTTGTGATTTTGGATATTCTAAGGTATTGTTTTCTTGACTCTGCTATTTTCTGGGACGATTGTGTCTCAAGTTGATTCCTAACCTCCTTCCCAAAAGAAAGAAAACAAATTATTTATTGGAATAAAACCAGTGCAAGTAGAGCAAAATGGATAGTGAGGATTCATAAGCAGATCCAACTAGTTTGGCATTGAAGTGTTGTTGTTGTTGTTGTATATATGCTGTTATACCTCAATTCCGTGAAGTGTTTGCTTCTTCTTTTCTCCTCCCTTCTCCTCTATTCATATGTACTTCATGTGTTAATTACCTTCATTTTGACTGTTGTTGTATCCAGTCTTCAGTGTTGCATTCACAACCAAAGTCAACTGTTGGTACACCTGCATATATTGCTCCAGAAGTGTTATTGAAGAAAGAATATGATGGGAAGGTATATCTTTTTTCATTTTATTCTTACTCAGAAGTCAGAGCAGATATTTTATTGAATTAGTCTGTGAATAATGACAATATTTTTTAGACAATGCGTTGTGTTGAGAAAGAACAAATTAAACATTTTGAGATGTGGATCATCAGTGTGTGACTATGGTGGGAAGTTGGTCAGGGAACACGGAATTTTAGGAGTGTTGTTCCTTACTTGGTGTGTGCAGGCTAATGGAAAATGCAGCCATCTTTCAAATTCATCTTTTCTGATTTAAGGAAATTATATAGACGCTTAGAAAAGAACATCTTTTCTTGATGTTCTTTTTTTGCCAGAAATGTATGTGTAAATTTTTTTTGATGTTCTTCTCCTTATTTCTAAACAGGAAAGTATCCGAGAGATAGACAACTTTGTCAATGTGAGGAGGCTAACTTAATGTTATTTTTTTGGATAAAGTAAATGATATAGTGAACCATAAGACCCTAATGTGCAAAATCAACATTTCAATACTAACAAGTAACAATTGAGGGACTTGAAATAGTTAAGTGAAGTAATTTCAATCTTCAAATAGGTGGTCAAACTTTTTGCCACTTTGAACAGTGCCTTAGCCATTTTGCTTGTCTTGATGTTTGTAACAATTTGACAATGCTTTACTAAACATTTAGAGCAGTATCTATGAGGAGTAGAAAATTTTCCATCTTGTTATGGTTTCATGATTTAACATTTCCTTTTTGTAATCTGTTTTATTCACTTAACTTTTCTTTTACTGATGATCTTGTTAATTGTTTTTCTTCATTTTCTCCAATTATTGCAGATTGCAGATGTCTGGTCTTGTGGAGTGACTTTGTATGTCATGCTGGTGGGAGCATACCCTTTTGAAGACCCAGAGGAGCCTAAAAATTTTCGGAAGACAATACAGGTAACTTCTTATGCATATTGTTACTGCAAAATCCTCATTATCTGTCTTATTTGACTCAAATCATTTCCTGTTATGCAGCGAATCTTGAACGTACAGTATTCAATTCCTGATTATGTACATATCTCTCCTGAATGTCGTCATCTAATATCAAGGATTTTTGTTGCAGATCCTGCAAAGGTAATCTTTTCCACAAATAATTTCACTGTCCTTTATTCAGATTTTCTTTGGTCATCTTCTGTCTCAATATGATTCAAGGTCTTTCTAGTAGTTATCGGTTGTGGCGTTGTAACACTCTGGTGCATTGCTCGTAACTATTTGAACTCCAATCGTGTCTTGATTAGAAAAATCTTATACTCTTTAAGTCTTTCTTATACTCTTTAAGTCTTTCTGGAGTTTCTTCCTTTTGCCCGATTGTCTTTGCTTTTGGCCAACCTCTTCGTTTCGGTTCTTATGTGAGGTTTCTTTCTTTCATCATGCTATCTTTTTGCATTGCAACAGAGGATATCAATCCCTGAGATCAAGAACCATGAGTGGTTCTTGAAGAACCTTCCTGCAGATCTCATGGATAATACTACAAACAACCAGTTCGAGGAGCCAGATCAACGTATGCAGAGCATTGATGAAATCATGCAGATAATAACTGAGGCCACCATTCCTGCTGCTGGGACCAACAGCCTTAATCATTACCTCACTGGAAGCTTGGACATTGACGATGACATGGAAGAAGATTTGGAGAGTGATCCTGACCTTGATATCGATAGCAGTGGAGAGATTGTCTATGCAATGTAAAATATACGTGGATGTCTAAATTGACAACAGATCAAATATAACCAGTTTGAGTCCCGCAGTTCTTAATCAGCTGGTCGATCTTTTGGTATCCACTGTTTGTATACGAAATGCAAGTTTGCAGCAATTCAGGGTCTCCTCTCTTTGTTTTCTTTAGTGACTGTTGCTGTTATGTATTGCTTGATATCACTTTCTAATTAATGTGTGTTCTTGCAAAAACTACTGTGTAACGATACAATTTCACAGTAATGCTTACTCTGTAGCTGTAAATTTTCTTCTGTTACTAAATGTGAAATAGTTTTAATCAAATCTAGCATGCATTTGGCACTGTCCTGTGAATGGCACGGCGCATTTACACACATGTTCACTCATCAAATATAAGTATCCTAATTTAATTCAATTGTTCTTCTAGAGATGATTTAGATGTTTATGGCAAAGTCCCTTTAATACTGAATTTCTTATACATATCTTTCATTTGAATCAAAAAAGAAAACATGGTTACATCTATCTTCTATTAAATGATTACTAGTCATGACTGATGTACAAATACACCTTTTACTTTGCTAATTATTTTGTTTTTTTAAGTATTCGATGTGATTACGTTTATATGCTATACACGAAGTACACCAAGACTAAAAGCTCTTCTCCGAATCCCTTCATTCCATCTCATAACTTGTGTTTCTCATGCGAGGTCCCGAATAACTCTGTCCACTTTCTGAAGTATGTAACAAGTTGTGGTAGTTCTGCATTTAATTCTCTTGTTACTCCAGTCCCTAGCTTGATCCTTCATTTCCAGGCGACACCCTAAACAACAAATATTTGTATAATATCAATAGGATCAAAAGTTGTATCAAACTGGAAATAGTGACATGTTTCAATTCTGACATTACAGATTGCTCACTTGAGGTTTATGCCATTCTTGTTTTTTAGGCTTCCTGGAACACTCCCTTTGAGACGGTTGTTTTGGAGAAACCTATAAAACCAGAAATATAAGTTATGGACTTACAGAGATGAACAATAATCATCGAATATACAAAATCAAAAACTTAGTTGAGTAAAAAAGGAACATACACTTCTCGAAGTTTAGGTAGTTTTCCTAATGATTCAGGAATTGATCCTTCCAATTGGTTGTTCTCCAAGTGCCTTTTCCATTTCAGGGAAGATGAATATATTTGTTAGAAATACAAATTAAGATTAGAATTAGAGTAAAGTAGGAGGAAGAAAAATCTCATGTATTTTTCCTTTTCGAGAAAAACTTGATTATTAAGTGGAGAAGGGTAGAGAGGCAGGCTCATTATCTACTGAACAATGAGCCAGTTGGCTCTCTGAGTTTTCTCGGTCATTAGAAAAAGAGAGGAGGAAGAAGAAGAACAAATGGGAACTTACAGAGTTTCTAAGCTCTGCAATGAGCTTAAATCAGGTATTTGACCTGTCAGTTCATTGCTTCCAAGCCACCTTTAAATGAGATTCACAATTAGTATATATATTCCATCGATAGATTACAAAACCGAGCAACGTAATATGATAAAGGATAGCTTACAGATGACTGAGTGCAGTTAATTTAGATATGCTTAGTGGCAATGATCCAGAAATTCCAGCGTTGGTTAAATTCCTTTTATCATAAAACATATCCAAGTGCACAAAAGTTGCATCAGAAAAATGGTACATCATTGATCTAATATGAATCATGGATCAAATCAGATAATTAAACTTACAAGGAGATGATTCGTGTGTTCACGCCAGAAGAACATATTACTCCACTCCATGACTTGTCCTTTGGAAGGCATGGATCACCATGCCAATCTTGAGGTTTTTTGTTAAAGCTTTTTCTTAAATCGTTCATCACTGATACTGTTTAAGTGCAACAAAAATGTGTTACTCTAGAAGCTAACACCTAAATTGACAGATAAGTTCGACATACTTTTTTATTGAATATCAACTTAGAATTTTGAATCCGTCACTGACTAGTAAAGACTGCCTAGAAAATATTGCAGAAAAGAACCATTACCATCTCTAGTGAGAGTTCTTCCAGCAAGAGGCAAAAGTTGGAAGAGTTCACCAGCAGCGATCACCGGACCAACAGGACTAGTATTCGCAGGAACCAATGTGATCTTCGTTTCCCCTTCAAGAGGCCAAGTTGTGCTATAAACAGTTACACCACTGGTTGTGACATTAAGGTTGCTAAAGAATTTCACTCCATTCACTAAGACATCTAAAACTCTCCAGCTATACGGACTTGGGGTTCTGTTATCTTGGAAGTACAAAGCAAGGTAGTAATAAGTCTTAGGAAGTGGAAAATTTGGCCAATTTACTACAAGAGACTTCCCTCTACTGGCTGTCACTGAATTTTCAAACACCTTCTCTGGTGGCATATTCCAGAATGTTGTTGGAGTTACCGAAGCTTGGCTTGTTACAACTGGATTGTCGTCTATTAATGGATCCCAATGTCGATTGTATTTGTCATCTGGAAAGCTAGTTCAACATCATCTATCAAATGTCAGTTAATATGCATGTAACTTAAAACATTTAAAGAAGAATCTAATGAGAATTTCAACATAAGACTATATATCACAGAAGATAAAAGAAGTTGATGAAAAATGCTAAATCCGATTCCAAAAATACTAGATGCCATTCCAGAAACTCACCTTGCATAATATCCTCGTAGAACCACTAAAACGAAAAAGAAATAAATCCCACATGGTGAAAAACTCCATTATTAGGTTGGGTCGAAAGATGAGCTTTTGTTTTTTTAAGTGGTACCGCGTGAATATTATGTAAGATGAGTTACTAACATGATGGTACCCTCCAAGAAAATTTATTCATGTGGCATCATACTTGTGTTCATTGATTTTGATGCAATAAACTGAATGTCAGATGACCATTCAAGAAAAACTAACAGAGAAAACCCAAACAAACAGATACAACAACAAACCCAGTGTATTCCCATAGGTGGAGTATGAGAGGATAGAGTGTACACAGACTTTACCCGTACCAGAAAAATGAATAGAAGAGGTAAAAAGGCATACATACGTTAGTTTATCATGAGATCCAAAGCTATGACGAGCAAGAGTAACCAACGCATATTTCCCAAAATCAGTAGTATTATAAAGGGAATCATCAAGATATAACACTTCAATTCCTGAGATAAAAGGGTCTGAAGTTGTGTGCTCATTTTTAGCAAGACAAATACTCAAAACCTTATTATGAGCAACCATAATAACCTCATAATAAGAGCTAAGGCCATCTGCATAATCCGCCGATGTATTAATATTCCACTTTGTACCATCAATGATTTGATCAAATATTGGTGGCTCTGTGCCTCCATCAAAACCTCCATAATAATATATAGTTTTTATAATCAATTTCCTCCCTTTGTTCACTGGGAAATTATAACAAAATTTCTCTTCAGCATCATCCGGAAAATAACGAACAGAGGACAATAATGGCACTAGACCTTCTTGTTTTATCTCTGATTTATTCCCCGTTTTTATGAACCTATCATCCGGTCCATATGTAAGTGAATCTTGTATGATTTTTTCATTTCCACCACAATTTAAGAGGAAACCTGAAACAACATTAACCGATCTTATTATATGTATACATTTTAATAGGTTCAGTCGAATTCACAGAACGCGAGCAATGTTAATTAATTTACCTTGAGGTTGATTAACATTAATGGCGGCATGAATTGTTAGAGGAATGCTAACAAGCCAAAGGAGGAAAATGGAAGTGGACATTTTTTGGAAAATAATTGTTGGCAGAATAAGACAGAGGCCCGGTTGCTCCTGGTAAAGGGGAGAAAGAAAGAAAAAGGAATTAAAGGCTTTGGGGCATTAAGATTCTTCGGAGATTGATTGGATCACCTTACGTTGCATTTTTTTTTTTTGTGT
The DNA here is from genome assembly GCA_018342035.1 of Solanum appendiculatum. Taxonomy (NCBI): domain Eukaryota; kingdom Viridiplantae; phylum Streptophyta; class Magnoliopsida; order Solanales; family Solanaceae; genus Solanum; species Solanum appendiculatum. Next base: position 315,794 of record JAGDQO010001314.1, read on the forward strand.
GTTTAATGAAGTAAAGAATTGTGTAATCTCAAATAGAAGTGATAATTTTAATCAAGTATTAGTGGGTGATGGTTATTTTCTTTATAAAAATAGTAATTGTCGTGTAAAGAAATAAATTTTAAATCTAATTCAATCCAAAAATTATCTCAAATGAAAGAGGATAGTCCAAGTCATACGAAAAAAGTCAAAGATTTCTCATCCCATCATGTGGGACTCAACACCCCAACTCACGCTCAGGATGGAATAGCCCAACATCAATAATCATAAATTGAGATGAGTCTAGGTCTGATATTAGATAAAGAAAATAAATCTTGAGGCTTACAGGATGATTGTCCAAGCCGAATCAAATACGATATCCATAAATCTAACCTGTAATATAAAAAAGGGGCCAAATTGACCGATAAGCAACCTTACTATATGGAAAACAAAAAAATACTTTCTTTTTCCATTTTATGCATTAATTTTTGTATAAGAACGACATTAACACTAAACTTGAGGATGTTACAAACACGGGTTAAAATATTAGGGATTAAAAAAGCATTATACAATATTTTTGGGACCATTGTCGAATTTACTCGATAAAAATCCACCTTATTGAAAAAAAGTTTAAAAAAGATACTAGTTCTGAGCCGCCGCTGCTATTACCGTCGACGAGCCTGGTTTTCTTCCTCGGTTGTCTCTTTTATGTATGTATCTCCTTCATCTTTTGTCTGCTCAGTGCTTTTCGTTCTTCGATTAATCTTGCCTATTGCTCGAATTTGTTTCTTTTTTGTGCATCTTTGGTATGTTTTCGTAACTGAATTTGGGGGGTTTTGGGTTCTTTGGAGGCCCATATTTCTGGGCCTAAAGCCACTGCTTCAGTGGCTTTAGGGTTGAGCCGCCCTTGGCTCAGTGCGAAAAAGGTTTTTTTTTAATCCTTTTTGCCCCTCAAGTTTCTCACTTGTCACTTTTGCTTCCAGAATTTCATAGTTTCTTGTTTTGCTGTTTTCTTCATTGATTTGGTATTTTAAATTCGATTTTATTTGGAACTTCATGTTTTCAGTTAACAATGAAGGTGTTCGAAGTCGGTGGAACCACCCTTTGTCTGGCCCTTTTCAGCGATGTTACTAATTCTAAGTAAGTTAGTTTCTTTCTGGCATCTTTATACATTGTTAAAATGCAAAATTGCCTTGAAGAGAAGTTTCTCTGCTTATTTCTGAACTTATCGCAGACTTGTAAATGGAGATGAGCTTGTGGTTTATTTAGAAGTAAGAGATGTGTATAAAAGCTGGTATAAGCCTATAAATGAGCTGCTACCTGCTTGGTTGATTTATTGATTTATGTTGTTGCTGATATGTTTTTCTTTCCTGCTAAAAAGTGTACATGTTCCTTTCTTTTTTTGGACTGAGAAATGGCTCAATGACTATCGTGGATATGAATTTGTCACAGAGAAACAAGCTTACTACTTTCTAGTCATTTTTATATTCTTTTGGATTGCATTAGCAAAGGAGCTATCATGGGGCCATATAAGTTTTAGGTTTTTTGAACTGTTTTCTTTTTTATTCACGAGGAAGGTAAGGTAAGGGGAGACGTTATAAAACTAGACACGGGAAACAAGAACTCTTTAGTTTAATGGATGGTTTCGCTGTCTATGCCTTGTAAAGTTGGATTTTCTATTCATTACATTGCAGTTCAGTAGTTTTTGACTTTTTTCAATTGGAACTAATGGCAGAAAGACACTGAGATATCAAGTGTAACCATTATGAAGATATGTGCATACCCATGTCTGCCGTTATCTACATGTTTCTGAATAGATTTGTCAATCCTGAAGACCTATTTACTACTCTAGAATATAGCATTTACAAATTTCTTGGACTGTTAAGAGATTCTTTCCGGGATTGCTAAGTATTGGCTAGAAGTGATTCTTGCACAGTTTTTTGGTAAATCTTTGGTTACTTTGAAGGATATGCTACTTCTAAAAGTTTCAGGAAATGAATTGGCCTGTAACCTATATTATATATGGAGAGAATTAATGCCAGACATTTATTTCTAAGTTACCCTTTTCTCAAAAAAAAATAAAATATCAGACATTTATTTCTAACTAAGTAAATGACACATCAGCAAAAGTGAATTGTTAGTATCAGAGAAATAAGTTATGCTTCAAACAGAAGTACATTACTTGATAAGTTTTAAACAAATCTAAGTGATTCATCTTTTGCAGAGAACTATTGGACTTAATGCAGTCTGCAACACTGGAGCCAGAAGTAGCGTTTCTGAATGCATCACTTGTAAGCACACTCTCTTCACTCATTCTCAAAGCTCACTAGTTGTGTTTTGTGCATTTCAGCTGATTTCATCTTTGGGCATATTTCAACAGATCCCAGATGTATTTCCTGTTTTGGCAGCTGCACACAAGACACTTGTTGCTAAATCACGAGATTCACTGACTACTCGGACCCTCCATTCTGAGCTTGTTTACAACTTCTCGGGATCTAAGCATGTAAGAAGCTCTAAAGCTTAATCTAATATAGAATGGATTTATCCTTTTGGGGATAATTGCTTTTACTTGGCTTTATCATAGTAGATTTCAGAGTCTTTGAAAAGATGTGGTATCGCAGACAACACAAGCTACATCCTGGCAGCACGCTTTGGTGCTTCGGCTGATGAGGTGAAACGACAATATTGTGTCACCAAAGCTGATTTTTTTGTTATCTTTTTCCTCACAGTAATGATGTGCTCTTACTCTGTAACTAGATGGTGGCCATAGAAAAACTCATGAAGGGCAATGAGATTGACTTGAAGGCATTGGAACAAAGAATAAACCAGGCTCAGATTCAAAAGGTGGGTGCTGGGTTAATAGTTGTCGTTCCAAGTGGTTTATTGAGTATGGTTGATTGTCATGCTTCCTTTCTTTATAATGAATTTTAATAATTCGGATTTCTGACAGCATTACAAGATATCTAATCTGGAGCTGGAGATATCGTCACTTGCAGATGCTATAACCTGCAGAATTGCTGCCAGAGACGCTTTATAAGCATTGCAAGCCTATGCCACTATTTATTTCATCTTTTTATGTGTAAACTATTATGTCAGAATCTCGACAATAACTATCCGAACCTTGTGTGAAAATACCCATTTGCTACTCTGACCATTCCAAAGACATTACAAACCTCCCTTGATTCTGTTGCGATTGCTTTAACCTTGGTTTGCTGTGTTCAATGTCTTGAGGGATTCTGTAAAACCTAGTCATGGCTAATCTGGCCTTTCAAAAGTAAAATGTGACAGGTTGACAGGTTTATAACTTGACCAACTTGTGGAGAATTTCTTGTATTTGGTATTAACCTTGCATCACTAACTCACCTGTGGATTCCAATAAATAAGATCACTGGCAAAGTAAAAGAGTGCAAAGATCCTTTGGATCCCTGCTATTCATGCACAGTAAATGAACAACAGAATCAATGCTAAAAGAAAAACATAGTGCTTGAATCAATGCACTCACTTCTTCATTCAGACATTCTTTGACATAAAACAGTTCATGGCATAAAGAATTCCACTCATACATACAAGTATACGTCTAAAAAAGCAAAGAGGTTTTCTCAAACATAAACGCAAACAATCAAACACAATTTATGGATTGGAAAAGGAAAAAGAACACAACTAGGACCTCCCTATATACACAAAAGAAAAATCTTCTTGCACACATTGATCAATCACCAGTCAACTATAGCTCCCACCAAGTCCACGCTTCTTGCCCGACATGCTGATGGAAGTAACTTTCATTGGAGTTGCTACAACCAGGGGAGCCTCTGGTGAGTCACTGACGGCATACTTGTCATGCATGAAACGACTCTCAATAATGGATTCATCCTTGGGTACTATCTTGTAACAATAACAACTCTTTAGGCCTTGCTGATTCTGATAGCAACGATGAGCACTGTCCTTCACCTGTTGGAAATTCCATATCACACTGAATTTGCCTACTGCTGCAACCAAGTGGCGTTCTTGTTTTCCACTTTCAGTTACCTAGAAAATGACACACAAGGCAGGTCAGTCGTTACTTTCAGCAAAAGGAAGAGCAAAACACAAGCATGAACTGCTACTACAGTATTATTCTGCATCAGAGAAATAAAAACATCTAAAAAAAAAAGACTCAAGTAATCCCTTCTCATGCAAAAAGAGGGTAAGAGCTGCTAGGACAAACAAATTTATCACGCAACAAACATTCACCAGATCTTTGGTGGATCTGGTGCAAGTAAGAAAATGTGGTCAAATTCAAGTTATACTTATGTCCTTCGACAGCTGTGGGAGAGGTCATATTCCATGCCAATGAATGGATGCAGCACAGTAGCAACAGGTGGCAGGTAACAAAGAAGTGCAACAGTCTACTACTCTATTGCCAACTCCCGTAATCTGTTTCAGACTTAAAAAAAAGAATATCCTCTAGCCTAACACAATATGGAAAACCAATAAGATATTACATTGTCGCCCACCTTAGACTGGCTAGTTTCAGCAGCCAATTAGAGTTTGCACCTTGAGTATGTTCTTCCTGAGAGAGATCTATTTTTTACTAAAGTTGAGGTTGATTACCTATATGCCATAATAATTATTTCAGTCTAAGGTCATCGCATTTACTAAAAGTAGCATATGAGCTTACACGGAAGGAGCAACAACCAAGTTATATGAACTCACAACACAAAAAACAATTTGTATGGAGATAACATGAATGCTCATATAGCCTCTTCAACAAATAAGCAGCATGAGAGTTGCAATTAGCTAAGCAACATTTATATGTTAAACAGCTAAATAAATTAGGCATTCTTACCCAAGAGAAATGTCCACCATGGAACTTGTTATTTGCCCCAGCCATATGTGCATCAACAGGAGTCAGCTTTAATAATCTTGGAGCTGGGATTTTATTTCCCATTCGACCAGTAAAACCAGTTTTGGTCTTCCCATCCTTATCAGTAAACAAAGTGCATATCAAGATCAAATATGTATCCGTCGTGCCCAGTATCCATTTGCCATCATAAGTAACATCAACATGTGTAATTGGAGAGCCAAGGCCAGGGAATGCAGTCTTTGCTAGCCTCATAGAGGTCTTCGAGTACAAGCGAATCTTCCCATCAAGTGATCCAACTACAATGGAGCCATCACCAGTCGTGGCAAAGCACTGAAAATTTGTTCCTCTTGAAAACTGATGCCCCTGAGTCCAATTCAACACTGGAGAACTCGTATTTGCTAATGTCTGAACAATTCCCTTCTTATCACGCATGTCCCACTGACACAGCCGATTATCATCCAAGCCCAAAAATGTCGATTCAGAAGGATCCAACTGTGACCCTTTGGTATCATTTGTTATATCCTTCATGGTAATATCAGTCCCATCCTTCTCAAACTTCCATTCAGTAACAACTTTACCAGTCTCAATATCCAATTGGTGAAGTCCAGTTGAACGGGGCTTCCCTTCCTTAAAAGGACTCATTAGCATCATATTAGTTTCTCCACGCATCAAAAGAGCCTTTTTAGGCGTTGAGCCTCCGGACCACTTATCCTTTTCATCAAATTTCACATAAACACCCTTCCCATGGATTCCATGGCTGAAATTTTTCACAACTTGAACTCCTGAATCATTCACAAGAAAACTATTATCTAAAGCCCCTAATGCCAAACTCTGTATTCCTCCACCAGTAGCAGCTTCCTCAAATTCCTCCAACAAATCTTGACTATCCCTCACAGGCGTCATGGGACTCTTTCCACTACCCTTCCAGACTCCAGAATCTGCATCTTCCCACATTGCATCATCTGATTCCTCAGGTTTTAACCACCCAATAAACTCCTTCCCATAAATCTTCACTTTGTTGGCCTCCGTAGCTGCCATTCCATACACATTCTCAAATAAGCAGTCCTGGAACTTGGTAATGAAATTCCTATACTCGTCATCCACAAAAAACTTCAAAGCCCACACTCCGTTATCCACAAAATCAGCCCTCCTCTGATCTCCAAACATCTTCAACTGCATATCAGTTGAAACCCTAGCCTTAATCTTCTTCCCCACCTTTAAAACCCAAAACCCCTCATCTCCTCCCCTTGACAACTCATAATCATCTTCATCTTCATCATCACCTCCGATTTTCAGTGTTTTAACAAATTCATAGTGAGTCAGCTTCTGCGAGATTACCCATTTCGCTTTCGGCGTATTACCGCCGACATGCAAGTACAACTTAACGGCATTTCTTAAATTCGCCGGTGTTTCCGGGGAACCGTACTTAAGTTTTAGCGCTTTCAATTTGGAATCCAATTCGTCAAGGGTTTCGTTACTCACCGGTGGAGTCCTCATCGAAGAGTGATCGTCAGCGGCGTCTTCATACTGTTCTTCACTTACCGTTCTGGTGCTTCCCTCGTCGTCCTCGTAATCCGATTCATCGGAAAGTTCTAGACCTTCGCGACTGTGTGAAGCTCCCATGATTGAAGTATTCCGATCAAATGATCAGCCGTTGATCGCCGGAAAAGTAGATATTGAATTGCTAAAGGTGAGAAGAAACGAATCAAAATTCAAAATTCGGAAAAAGTGGAAAAGCTAAAAGACGGAATTTGATTAGCTTTAATTTAGAAGTTTTTGAAAAAAAAAACGAAATTGGAAAAGACGAAGACGGATGAAAATGGATATATATGTAAATTCGCAAGATGGCGTGCATCTGACGGTGACACGTAGCTTCGTCATTAAGTAAATGGCGGCACGCTTTTCGTCTTTGCGCGTTAAAAACTCTGGGCTTTCTTACCAATCTTTGAATGGCCAAAATATTGGGCTCACATGGTCGGCCAATAATTTGGGCCTATAAAATGGTAGATGAGAAAATTACGCCTAGTGCCTTTTATGGGAAAATTATATAGACTAGCAAACATTTAAATCATATTATATATTATATCTATTGTTTAGAAAAATTATAATTCACAGTTATAGTTTCACTCAATCTATATTCGTATGATTTGTATAAATTTAGAATTTATATAATTCGATTCCTGATTGTATAAATCTAGAATTTTGTATATGCTTACCCTATCTATTTGTATACGATTTATGAAAAATCCATAATAAATTACCCTGTTTGTATATTGGCAAAGGAAATATACCAACTGAATTCTGAAAAATTTCTAAATGCATAAATACAGAATTTGTATATACTTACCATATTTGTATATTCGCAAGCGAAATATACAAAACGCAGCCTTCATAGCATACGGAACTATAACTAAGGAGCGCAATTATCGAAAATATAGCTATAAAACCTTATTATGTCTATTATATTTGCTATTTCTAAAATTTTCTCAATTTTTATTCCCACCTAATAATTTTTTAAAAAAATGACCTTCAGTTTAAAAAAAATTGATGGAAAGAATTTATATTGTCATTAGGCATAAATTATAACATTTGCTTATAAGCAAAACTTACGGTCAATTGAATAGGTTCACTTGAAATATTCTAAATGTCTACCTTATAGCAAAAAGTAAAAACTTATGACTGATGGAAACATATTTATTTTCTAATTTTTGTCTGTAGGACAGATTTTTCAATCAGTTGAGCAGGTTCATTGCCGTAAAATATCTTGAATGTCTATTTTATGGTCAACATACCTAAGTTCTAATTTATGCTTATATGGCAAACGGTCTGGTCAATTGAGAAGATTCACTCTTTCTACCTTAGGAACATAAGTTAAAAAAATTTAAAATAGGGGCAAATTTTATTTTTAAAAAATGGGAAAATTACATGGATAAACAAACATGTACTAGTTAATTATCTAATATAGTTATAGTTTGAATTAATTACGGCTCGCAGCTTACTTTTAACTGTAATTACATCACTTATACATATACAAATACAAATTATACATATGTATATATACAATTAACTGGCAAACATACAAATACAATTAGCCTCTCTCCACTCTCTGCCCTCTCTCGGTTGCCTCTCTTCTCTCTCTCACAATCTCGCTCGCCTCTCTCCTCCCTCTCTCACTCTCGCTGGCCAGCTATACAAATGCATATGTATATTAGTTACATATATACAATTATTTGGCAGATATACATATACAATTCGACAGATATACATATACAGTTCGTCTCTCTCCACTCTCTGCCCTCTCTCGCTCGCCTCTCTCCCAATCTTGCTCGCCACTCTCCTCCTATAACATGTAGCTACGAATCGTAATTAGCAAACTATAGCTATGGAGCATAATTAAAATATTTTGAGTGGCTATATGTGAAAGTTCCTCAAAAAAATTGTTAAGGTGGGCCAAAAAAATTAAGACCGTCCCACCATTTGTTTTACCTTTCTTATGGATGACAAAATATCAAGACCAACCCATCTTAGTATCATTTCTGAACTTGATGGGCCACCGAAATTAATTGAACAGTAGGCCGGATTGTTGTTAATTAGGTTCAGCATAGCTTTAAGAACTGAACGAATAATGTCTTTCTTGGCCCAAACCAGTTAGGTTCTTGAGGGAGAATATCCTTGTTATTTGTTTCACAATTTTTGTATCTATAAGAAAACGACTGTGCAGTGGGCTTACCAAAGTTGAATTTGATATATCAATAAGAACCCTAGAAATAATGTTTATTGGTTACTTTTTGGACTAGTCTTTGAAAAATAGTCATTATCATGAAATCTAAATCCAAGACACAAAATTCCGTAGTACACAAAAATCTTACCATCCAACAATTAATTTAGCAATCAGAACATTATGAATGCTTAAACCTTGATACAACACATGTGAGATACTATATTGCCTAAGCTAAACCCTCTTTTTATTCCTTACAAGAAAACTTATACTATATAAGTTTCATTACTCTATGAGAAATGAAAATGTGAATGAATCAACATCAAATATAGAATTGTTATAATGTACGATCTTCATTTTAGTATATGATAGCTGAATATAGCGTACAATATCAAATTTTATTTTATTGTAAAAACTACATAAATAGGCCATAAAATCCAAAATAATTACATATTCATACCCCAAACCCAAAGTAATTCAAGAAATACTTATTCTCTCATAAATAATTACAGCCCATACACCACATTCATTAAGACTGATAATTTTCGCTTAACTAATACTAAATTAGTATCATATACTGTATTGGTATCATTAAGGCTGATAATTTCACTTAACTGGTACTAAATCAATATCATATATTGTATTGGTATCATTAAGGCTAATAATTTTGCTTAACTGATACTAAATCAGTATATATATATATACTGTATTGGTATCATTAAGGTTTCTTGTTCAGAAATTACTCATTAGTCAATAATACTATAAGAGTATATATATATTTTTTATGGTATCATTAAGGTTTCTTGTTCAGAAATTACTCATTAGTCAATGATACTATAAGAGTATATATATATTTTTTATGGTATCATTAAGGTTTCTTGTTCAGAAATTACTCATTAGTCAATGATACTATAAGAGTATATATATATTGTTGTGGTATCATTAAGGTTTATTGTTCAGAAACTACTTATTAGTCAATGATACTATAAGAGTATATGTATATTATTGTGATATCATTAAGGTTTTTTGTTCAGAAATTACTCATAAGTCAATGATACTATAAAAGTGTATATATATATATATATATATATATCATTAGGGTTTCTTGTTCAGAAATTACTCATTAGTCAATGGTACTATAAGAGTATATACATATATATACATACTCTTATACTATAAGATTATGTATATATATATATACTCTTATAGTACCATTGACTAATGAGTAATTTCTGAACAAGAAACCCTAATGATACCATTACAGTATATATATATATATATATATATATTGATTTAGTATCAATTAAACGAAATTATCATCCTTAATGATATCAATACAGTATATGATACCGATTTAATATCAGTTAAGCGAAATTATCACCTTTAATGATACAATTACAGTATATGATACCGATTTAGTATCAGTTAAGCGAAATTAGTTGGGGGTATATAGTATAATTATTTAGTGGGGATATAAATGTAAAGGGGTATATGTTTGTAATTATTTTTCTTTTATGAGGTATTTACTTAATTTCCCTATTTTTATTTGTATTGGGTCCTCTAGAATAGCATCTCGCTTGTTTTTCTAAAAAAATAAGTACTTTAAAATTAACATATAAAGTACCTTTCTTAAAAATAAGAAATCTATATAAGATGGTATCATGTAATGTTGCATATTTGATGTATTTATCCTCTTTTTGTTTGATACACTTTTTATGAAATTTATATTCTCTGCTTTCCCTTGTGATTTACTATATTAATTTGGAATTACCAATCTGGTCGATTCATAGTATATAGTCCTTTCGAATTAGACTTGTAGGAAAAGTTTGCTCAGCCAAATTAAAGTAAAGTTGTATTATGTTGAATTATATGAATTAAACTAATGTACATTTGATTCTAGTTGTTTGTATGTTTATCTTTGTTGTTTTGGAATAAGATGTTGAGAATGGGATACATGTCATTTCTAATTAACTATTTTTTTGTCCTAATATAATTAAGTGACTGCCTTTTTTATTTTAGTCCATTTAAAAAAAAAATTACATACTTTTATATTTAATAATAATTTAATTTTAAATTTCTTATTTATCTTTAATAAGTTGTGATTATAATTTTTTTTTAAATCCTTATTCTTTTCTTAAATTTTATATCTAATTAGAAACACCTTCAAATAACTTGAAAGGACGGACAATAATGGTAACACAAAAGCCAAAAAGGATCGATGGAAAAATATGAGAACATTATTACGGTTTTTTTTATTAAGATAGGCAAAAAATTTTTTATTTGTAATGAACCATCAAAGCTTATATTCCAGCTATTAATAATAACATGTGTTTTTTCCACATATAGATGTGAGTTTAAGGGTGTGTACGACGTTGAGAAAAATATTTTATTTTTTATATTTGATTGGTCAAAAATTTTAGATAATTTTTTTTAAAAGAGTAAATTTCTTAAAATGAGTAAGATGACTTTTTTTTAATGAAAGTAGGAAAACAAATTTCACATGAAGTGACATTCCACATTAATTGTGTGTCTTCCAATCCAACTCTTCATGCTCTGACTGTCTGACACACCTCATTTTCATCTCCACACTCGTAGCCTTCATCCAAGTGCCCGACATTCATACTCTCAAATTTCATTGTATTTATTTAGATTACATATAAAAAAAATTTAAAATTATTTTTTTTCACATATATATCGAGCACAAATAAATAAATAACCCAATTATTTTCCTTCCTAATACTGAACACACCTTTAAGTCATCATGACAGCATAAAAGTTCATCTAAATAAAAATTGTACTTTTTTCATCTCATTATTTAAGTAAGTATCTCATTCGTCACGTTATTTGTATAATTTAATTAGATACCCAAAAGTTAATTAATTAATTAATATAATATGTTCCATTTCACATTGCTACAATTGATTGTCAAGTGCCACCGTCCCAAACTCATGTCCACGAATAAGTGACCTTTCGGGAGACAAAAACAATACAATTATTAAATCGATATAATAAATAAAGAAAATAAAGCATCAAAACAAATATCTATTGGACTCTTACCGTCTTAATTAAAGTGTCTTAATTAAACTGATCATAAAATTTTAAAAATAATAACTTTTTGTTAGAATCATTACTAGAAATAAGCAAATGATTTTATTGATACGAGTAGGGTGTGTATCGGTCGGTTCGGTTCGATTTTAAGTATTATTGGTTCGATTTATCGGTTTTCGATTTTTAAATATGCTAAACCAATAAGATATTTATTATCGATTTTCGGTTTATCGATTTTTGGTCGTTAACAGTTCGGTTTTCGATTTAACTAATAAGAAAATGCTTTCAAAATAAATATATGACTTCTTCAACAATTTGACGTAATACAATCCATACATCGAAACAAGCAAATCAGACTGTTGCAACTATAAAAGCCAAAACACAATATGAATTTATGATGTTAATCGAATTGTAGACATTTACAATCGTGCAAAGACTATTATTAGTCAATTATAAACTAAAACTAATTAAAACCAAGAAGTTCAGTTGTGACCCAACTTTGATCTGAATGTCACATTTTCATAAAGAGTAAATTGGTAGTTTATCATCCACTCTCCACAATATTTTTTGTTTGATATTTATATATGATTAAAAATTAAAATAGTAAATTATTACATTCTTAATGGGTTATCGCTTAACTCAATATTGAAAAATCAATATCAAACCGATAACTCAATAATTTTTTTTTTATAAAACCATAAAATAACCAATAATCCAATAACAATAAACCAATAACACTTTTATCGGTCGGTTCGATTTTTGCACACCCCTACATTTGAGTAATTAAACACTTCACAATTAGAAACTAAATTTATTTGTAATCTTAAATTTAAAATGTGAATAGTTCTTTTAATTTTGTGGTCTTAAATTTGTCATGTAAAATATTAAAATTGAAAAATTTACTATATATTAATATGTTCACTTTTACTTGTCCATTAATATTTCAAAGTTAGATTTTCACATTTAACATTTCAAGAAAAAGACAAAAAATATATATATCATGTTTTACCTTAACATTAGTTACTTATTTCTCAAATCATTTCTCAAAACGTAACACTAAACATCAATTACTATGATATCATAGAAAAATACTCATATTAATTATTATTTTTTAAGAGACGGACAGAATCCGAAGTGAATAAAAAATATTGAGAGAATCACTCTTTTTGAAGGGGGAAGGAAAAAAAAGAAGAGGTAAGACCATCTCCAACCCACATCTATTTTACTCTTTATATTTGGAGAGTAAAATAGAGAATGGGCTCTCCAAGCACTTTCTATTTCACTCTCTATACTTCATTTATGGAGTTGATTGTTTGAAAAAATAGAGAACTTTATATTTGGAGAGTAAAATAAAGGATATGATTGGAGATGTCTGCACTTGAATGAAAATGAAGGAAATATTACTTTTTCCAATTGAATAATAATAATAATTTGACATGTGAAATCCAATTAATTTATGCTAGAACTCAGCTAAAGCCAAAAGCAAAGACGAGATGATTTGATAACAGGAAGGGAAAGAATAACTCCAAAATATTAATTAAGAATGTTTATTGTGAGTTTCTTTTCAAGGAGTAAATTTGAATTGCTTTTCCCTTTTAATTAGGAATGTTTATTGCAGGATAGTTCATGAAAATGCTTAACATATAACAAACTTGTTTCAACCAAAACATTAAAATTGATAACTATTTTTTATTATATTCTTGATATTAATTAAAATTTAAAAAATCACTTTAATTAAATAGAATTAATTTAATAAATTATACTACCTTACATTTTTTTTTTTAAAAAAAGTGAAAAAGAAAAAAGAAAGTAAAGTGAGCCTTGGAATGAAACGGAAGGAGTAGTAATGAAAGAGCATTACAACATGGGTTGTGGACTTGTGGTGCAGTAGTGAGACTATTTCGCCCTTAATTAAAAGTTTCGAATTTGAGCAAATTCTATTGAAAACATCACCTCCAAATGAATCCTATAATGCACCATCCAAATTTAGTCGGAGGGTAATGAAAGAGCATAAGTATCAAAAACATCAAATCCGTACGCGTTATATTTGGGGAGTCAACAATACCGAGTAGCTGAGTGTGTCCCACTCCATGTCTCCATCCCACTTCACTCCACCAAATCTCATCCGTATGTTCTACTCTTCTCTTTAGCTCTTTTTTAGTATTCGACTTTGACATCTATTAAAATACTCTCACCCCTTTATCCATTTCATTTTGTATGGTATTTTTTTTTGTCCATTGCAAAAAAGTATTGTTTTATTATAATTAAAAATAATTTAATTTAAAAATTCTCATTTTATCTTTAGTGAAATAATTTACTGTCGCACAAATATCTAAGAATCATTTTAAATCACAAATTTAAAAGTTTTCTATTTTTCTTTAAATACCGTGTTAATTTAAATAGTGCCACATAAATGATTTAGAGGAGACAATAATTTTATTACATCATACTTTGAATATATTAATTCAATTTTTTGAAAAGAATATTAAAAAATGACTATAATTAAAAACTAGGTATAATACATAAACATTACCCTTAACTTGGCTTCATCGAACAACTATGCCCTCCAATTTTGAGTGTGCACAAGTAGACACTTAAACTTGTATAAAGTTGAACAAGTAGACACACGCGTCCTACATGACACCCTACACGTAAGACGCCATGTAGGACACAAAGTTATCATGTACGGTGTCATGTAGGACATTAATGTGTCTATTTGTTCAATATTTATTGTATTTTTTATTTACACCTTTAATAAAATAACATTAATTAGGAGAGGTGTCCGACTCTATTTCGGACGCACTCGAATGTTTAGCTTTCTTAGCCCCAACTTGGGTGTACTGGAATAAACTAATGAGTAGATAGCACTTTTTATATTTCCCCTCTTGGGAATATTTTTTTCCTTATAAATAAATTCAGCACATGTTAAATATGCTTCAGATGCTTAATATATGGCACGTGTTTTTTCAGTCGGCATATAAAATGAACCTTTTTTAACATCATGTGCCAAGTATAGTGGGCCCCGAGCATCAACAACACCAGGTGATTTCATCCGACCCCACAATTCAGGTATATTTTCATCTTCAAATCGTTCACTCTTGAAATCCAAATATTTTGTGCTACTTATACTTCATGTTAAAATTTTTTAAGTTTGATCGAATTGTCAGTATATAAGCTCGTCTCTAAAAATGGGGAAGTAATTAGAAAAATAAAACTTTACTCACATTAATAATACCTCATAATTTATACATTTCATTCGACTATAATGCTTTTTGCCAAACTACATACTGCACAACCCCAAAATGAATAGACTTGGAACTAATTTTTTTTTCTAGGTACTATAGAGCCCAGATTTGATTTAAAAAATTACAACAGGGCAAAGCACCTTAATATACGAACTTGTTATTTTTTCTTTTTATTTTCAATTCGAGTAACCGAAGCTTAATTTCTTTTAATATTCCTAGACTCCGCGTTGAGTGAAAGTTTATGTCCTTTTTAGTAACGGAAACTTAAAAGCTGTGAACATTCCCGCCAGAATCAGAAGAGTTGCCATTGAAATTCATCATGGTCAACCAATCCTGAATTTCATTGTCACCCATCAATTGATCCCAAATTTCATTTCCAAAATCCGAATTATTATTCGCTGTCTGTGATTGCTGAGGCTCTTCTGGTAATTGTTGTGGTGAAGAAGATAAAGTGCTCTGTTGTTCTTGAGTGTCAACAGTATAATCCGCAAACGAAAAATTCAATTTAGCTCGTGGACCCCTAAATTCAATGGCGGCTTTGTCATAAGCTCTAGCCGCTTCTTCTGCAGTAGTGAAAGTTCCCAGCCAAACACGTGCAGCTTTTCGAGGATCACGAATTTCTGCTGCCCATTTCCCCCATGGCCTCTGTCTCACTCCCCTGTAATTCTTCTTCTTTTTCTTCGCGACCGCGACTGTAGTAGTACTACTACTCTTCTTCTTATTATCAGCAACAGGAGCAGCAACAGCAGGCGCAGAAGAAGAAGAAGAAAATGTGGTACCAAAAATGTCGCAGCCTAAACAACCTTGAATTCTGCAAAATTGACAAGGCTCTTGTTCTGCGGTGACACCCAATACTTGTTCGAAACTAGTAGACATACTAGTAGAAGGCGAAGATGAGGAAGTAACAGTCGTGGTGGTGGTGGTTGTAGAATATTGATAAGGAGAAAAGAAATTGAATTCTTGATTGTTTTGCATTGGAATATTACCATTGATGACATTTTTCAGAGTCGCAACCATAACAGAGTATTCTTCATCTCCAGTAAGCCTTGGTTGCTGCTGCTGAAATTGATTGATGTTTTGGAGGGAATTCGAATTCGAAGTTGTTCCCTCTTGTCTAAATCTCTTATTTAACCAATGCATGGTTGAAAATTTTGGTCTTTTTAAGTTTCTATAATTATTTTATTTTTCTTTGTAAGTTGAGAGTTGAGTTATGAAGTAAGGTCAAAGGGAAGAGTGGTATATATACCGCGGAAGATGACAGCTCATACACTTTTAATACACGGAATAAGAATTCTTAGAGCTTAGTTGGCATAGTAAAAATTGATTCAGTTATTCAGGTGATGTATTTGATGACTCCATATGGAGGGGGCGCGTTCACACGCTACTTTTTGGCCTGGACCGCCTTATCAGTTATGTTTGCGCTAAAAGATAATTTTGGGGTCCATTCCCCACTTAAATAACGCCATTTTTTTCTCCCTCTAATTTTTTAGGCCATTTAAGAAGTGTGCGTATAAATCAAATGTTTAAAAAATAGAGACGTGAGGTGGGACGTTTTTAGTAGCATGAGATACATATGGTATCGTCATTTTTCTCCCTCTAATTTTTTAGGCCATTAAAGAAGTGTGTATAAATCAATGTTTAAAAAGTAGAGGCGGGAGGCGGGATGTTTTAGTAGCATAAGGTAAACACGGGGGCATAAGTTTCATATATATATTTAATTTTATAATTTTATTATTTAAAAAATAAATAAAAGCAAAATTTTCAATAATTTTATAAATAAATCATCAATACTATAGAAAAATTATTATGTGAGAAAAGTAACAACACAAAAAATAATAATAGTTTAGTTAATTTTTAAAATGAAACTATCATCTACACCATCATCAATCTCCACATCTATTAATCTTCTCCATTGATCTTTTAAGACTTGTGCTTAATTTTTGTGGTCATTAACCTAAATTATGATTTGAAATTGTTGAATGGGGTAAAGATTGAGAAGTTGAAATTTTATCTGGCTATGTAAATTCAATTTTAAAAGTTCACTTTTTTTTCCATAAACATGAAAATCACATAAATTTAAGAAAACTATCAAAATTTGATACTCGGAAAAATTATTGCATAAGCTACAGGTATAGTTCAAAAGATGAGATTGGATCTCCGATCCTCAAATTGTTGTCAAGAGTTATGTCACAAATGATGATGTTGTCACAGATAACTCTTTCCGATTGAGCAGATAAGGTATTTTAAAGGTGGTGTTGGATTCGGGGGTAAAGTAGGCTTGCATAATTACTTTTGCAATAAATTTGATGTTTTTTTTTGTAGGATTTTTAGAACAATGAATTAAGTTTTATTTATTTTTTCATAGATTTGAAATTAAAATTTTACCTTTTAGGTAGATTTAGATTTAGAATTTTAAATTATAATTAAAATTTTAATCAAAATATTACAAATAAAAACTTCAGTTTTGAAATTCAAACGGCATTTCCTCCTCCTGTCCTCCATCTCTTTCTTGCTTTATAAACGCACAATTAAATTAGAAAAGAGAATAAAATATGTATTTTGCAAAAATTAAAAACCCGGTTTGCACGACATTAT
This sequence comes from Solanum appendiculatum, assembly GCA_018342035.1. Classification (NCBI taxonomy): domain Eukaryota; kingdom Viridiplantae; phylum Streptophyta; class Magnoliopsida; order Solanales; family Solanaceae; genus Solanum; species Solanum appendiculatum. The sequence goes on from JAGDQO010001314.1 coordinate 333,219, forward strand.
TTTCTTTTTAGTCAATCCAATTTTTTATATATATATATTTAATAATAATTTAATTTTAAATTTTTTATTTTATTCTTAATAAAATAAATTATAGCAATAAAAGTTATATTATTTCTTTTAAATTAAAATAAATTAAAAAATTTTCTTTTAAGTATGCATGTCAAGTCAAATACTTTCGCAAAGATAAAGACGGGAGTGTATTTAATTTTGAATGTTTGGATTGATCCAATAGTTGAGAAATTGTTAGAGATTAACATTAGAATATTGTATATCAAATTTAGAGTCTTCAGCAGTTGATTTGAGACCAATTTGAATCAATTTTGAAACAAAAAACATATTGGTAAAATTTTGTTAGATATTTATATTATTGGTTACTTTTGGGGGCTTATCGGAAATAACTATCTACCTCTGACGTTGAGATAAAATTTGTGTATACTCTTTTCTTTCTTTTCTCAAATTTATTTTATAGAACTATATTGAATATGTTATTGCACTTCTAAAAAAAAAAAGACTAATGTATTTTTCTTTTGAAAAAAAATATTTAATTTTATTATCTTCAGTTAACTTTTTAAAGACATATTTTATTGGGATTCTCACTACTACTCATTTAAAACGAAGAGTATGTGAAACTCTTATTATTTTCTAAAGAAAATGAAATAGTTAGCTTACATATAAAAACAAAATTAAACCTTTTAATTTCATGATTAGTCAAAATTCAAATACCTACACATAAAATAAAATGAAAAATATATATTGTATTGTATATGTTATCGATTAATTTATTGAGAAAAAGATAAATAACATTTAAAATAAATGGTAAAAGTACACCATCTGGTTAAAGCGCAAAAGCCCCGTCGTAATCCAACTTGTCTAATCATACAATATTAGGCTGTTAATTCATCATTAACAAAATGAATAAATACTTATGTTATTTTTCGAATAAGAAACTGTTAATTCAGGGCTGTTAATGACCATCCATCTAAAAGAGATCCGCGTTTCACTTAGCAGATACACTAACACAAGCCAATAATAACTCAATTAACACGGTTAATTTGATTCCTAATGTTACATGTTGTTTTAAGAACTCCACCAATTCATAATCATATCTTAATTCGATTTATGATTTTATTGCTGGCCCGTTTGGACATGTGATAGAAAATCATAATATTTAATCAGTTTGATGTGAAATTGAAATTTTGTTTGAATATGCAATTTGATTTCTTCAAACGTATTCTTACCCCCAATAAATATGAAAACTCCACAAGTTATGAAATATTCGCAAAATTTCTCCAATTCTTAGGTGCCGTTTGGCCATAAAAAAACTTGAAAAAAAACTTGGAAATTAGTGTTTGACCATATAATTTGTCATTACTAGGCAAATGTATTTGACAAACATCACTAGTTCCCAAGTTCTAGAAAAAACTAGAATCTGGGCCAAATTTTACTCCCTCTGTCCAACAATAGTTGTTCACTATTGACTTGGCACACCCCTTAAGAAACAATAAATAATAGTGGTAATATTACTATATTATCCTTTAACTTTATTAAATTTAATGATATAGTGATGTATGTAGTGGGCAATACCCCCTCAATTAGAGCTATTGAAAGATTTGTAGGGACTCAGTGGAACTTTGTGGCTAAACCCAAGATATTCTTGCATAATAAGGGTTATTTTATCATCAAGTTCAATAGTATTGGGGAGAGGGATGAAGTGTTGTTCTCAAGACCATACACGTTATTCAGTCGACCTATTATCTTGAAAGCTTGGGCACCTGAATTTGATTTCAAGGAGGAAGTGCTGAAAACGATCCCACTTTGGGTGAAACTCCCAAATTTGCCACTAAACTGCTCGAGCAAAGACGCTTTAAGTAAGATAGGAAGTGGCCTAGGAAGTTCAGTGTATGCTGATGAGTGCACCACCAACGTCCAACGAATCTCATATGCCAGAATCTTAGTAGAAATGGATGTCACCAGGGCTTTACCGCACAGTGTGAAAGTGTGGGAACCTAATGGAAGAATTTTCAAGCAGATGGTTGTGTATGAATGGGAACCCCAATATTGCCCTAAATGTTGCCAAGTGGGGCATAAATGCAAACCAAGAATACAACCTGCCAATGTCATACAACAACAAAAAGGGAAATAAGAATGGAAGTATGTAAGAAAACTAGACCTATCCACAGATACCATTGATGCCCAAGGTAGATTTATTGAATCTATGGAAGTTGAGCCAGTAGTAGTTGAACCAGTAACAACTCAGACACATGGCCATGAATGGCAATTAGCAAAAGGAAAAGCAACAGCTAAAACTACGCAGAAGAAAAGTAGAGTAGCCACTGCTAATGTATTTAAGTATTAGCTCAACTAGCACATGAAGCGGGAACACAGGAGTGCCTGAACCAGTATCTCCAACTAGAGCATGGGCATGAAGAGACTCACCCATTTCTACCAGGATGAAGTTCATTACATGGAACGTTAGAGGTATAAATAAAGTCTATAAGTAGAAGGAGCTACAAAACTTCTGTAGGGACAATAATATAGCTCTTATAGCAGTACTAGAAAATAGAGTAAAACAGTGGAATGCTTAAAAAGTTATCAAAAAATTGGTGGGAAGCTGGCAATGGGTTGATAACTGCCGTAAAGTGGTGGACGAATTTTGATACTTTGGAATCAAGCAAATGTGGATTTCCAAGCT